>SJYA01001331.1:3157724-3389767 GCA_006410615.1 Neotragus moschatus
GGAGTCGGGAGGAAGGCCCCTCTATGGGGCAGAGTGCTGGACTCTACTGTCCCCATGGGGCCCTGCTACTCTCAGTCAACAATCGTGATAACTTCCACAGCTGCTTCTCACTGGGCAAAGCAGAGGCATCTTCCCCCTCACACATGATCTTGAAGTTGAATGATCCCTGTGTTAGAAATGGTGAAACTAAAACACAGAGAAGTTAATTAAAGATCTTGCCCAAGGTAACACGGGTCCAGGTGGAAAAGCGAGTAAGGCACAGACTTCGGATGTCTTGCCAGAGGGCTTTTCAGAACTGTGATGGACACAAAATGAAGGCACGGGCTCCCACCTTGGCTCCTGCTGAGGAAATACGTCTCAAGTGCTTTGTCTAGCCTTGACCTCTGAAACATAACAGATATGGAAGAGAAAATCCCCTCCTTCCCCAAACTGCTTCACACATGCCCTCCCTTGTAGAGCTCTCTCCGGATGATCTCTACTTTGGTTCAGAACCCTGATCACAAGCAACGTGTGCTACCCTCTCATTCCTTCACCCCACGAAATAAAACTACTCCTGTGCAGAGATCCCTTCAAAGCATGGGTGCACTGCAACACAGGGATGTTTCTTATACCAACCTAAGTTGATCCAGGTTATTCAAAACATGCAGCTCTGGGCATGACTGTGGGCCAGGCGTGCACCTTCCGTTCATTTACAAAGAAATGTGTTTGGCTTATATTCATGTAGTTGCTGTTTTCTCCATTTTGGGAATTTTTTTTTTTCTTCACATTTAATGTTGCTGAAATTAGGACTTCATGATTCACATGCATGGTTAAAGTAGCATTTCTTATTTCTGCCCATGAAATGCTGTCATTAAGTCCATGGTGTACTTACTATCAATGTCATCTCACAATCTAGCTGCTGCTGCTGCTGCTGCTAAGTCGCTTCAGTCGTGTCCGACTCTGTGCGACCCCATAGATGGCAGCCCACCAGCCTCCCCATCCCTGGGATTCTCTAGGCAAGAATATTGGAGTGGGTTGCCATTTCCTTCCCCAATGCATGAAAGTGAAAAGTGAAAGTGAAGTTGCTCAGTTGTATCCGACTCTTAGTGACCCCATGGACTGCTGTCTACCAGGCTCCTCCATCCATGGGATTTTCCAGGCAAGAGTACTGGAGTGGGGTGCCATTGCCTTCTCCACACAATCTAGAATAGAGCCTAAATTTATGTATTTCTAACACAAGCCCCTTTCACAAAGAACTTAAGAAGGACTTTAGAAGAAAATACAATGATATAGACTTTCCTCCGCATAGGAAGTCTCCTCTTTGTAAAAGCTGAATCTTTTCCAAAACAGGCTAGAGTAAAATTAAACCCTAGAAGCCTCTGCATTATTTTGAAAAAGGGATCCTATCTTGTGCTGCTGGGAGGACATGAGCAAGTCCAGGCCAGGAGTGTTTCAGAGCTTCAGAACTCATGAGGATCAGACAGAATGCCAAAAGGAAGACAGGAGAGCTAGCTCTGGGGTGACGATGGGACTTCAAATGCAGGCAGTGCCCAACCCCTGTGACATGATGGACATACAACGAGTATTGAATTAAAATGTGCTGACACTCTGTGGCTGCCAAGTACTAGCCCTGGAACCAGAGATGAGACCATTTTCCACACAGGATACTCCCGTATCAAAAACAGCAACAACAAAATATGTGAGTCTGAAGTCTTCCCTATCTGGCTGCCTTGGCAGTGACCTTAGCAGATCAGCATAAAACTCAGCTATGTTATAAAGATATCTGGTCCACTTTCCGTGACCCATGTAAGTTCTCCTTCCTCTTAACTGTATACGCTTGTTGATAAATCCACCTAAAAATTCAGAGTAATTGCGCAAAGGGACCAAAGAATTTATTCATTAGCAGTTATAATTTTACTTGGTAAATAAACTCATCATTGAGAGGACAGGAAGGCAGCAGTTGAATGTAGTTTGAAAACGTTGCTGATAGCTTAGGTAGGGGAAGTTAAGAGCAATCATGAAGGTAAAAGCCTATTTTGAGGGGGGGTAGTCTAAGCCCAATGTGCAAGAATTCTATTAGTTTAGTGTGTTAAAACAAAGCAATGTTCTGAAAAAACATATATGTGTATTTTCATGTAACAAAAATGAGAAAACAAACTATGACAATGCATGTGACTAGGTAGACAAAGTCCTACAAAATAGATTTTGGTGGTGGGGTAGTTGGGAGATGAGAGACTAATCTAGTTTTCTGACCATCAAATGTTTTATCTCTTATGAGGATAATGAACTCTTTACATCCTCCTCACTGTCTGGTAGGAATGGGGTTTTAAACAGATACATGACAGAGTTTTCCAAAGGCAGAAATAGTATACCAACAGGGAGATTATTATCAATAACATCATTATCATCCATAAGCTAGATAATTGGGACCACAAGTTCAAATATCTGAAGAGGCCAAGTCAGTCACAGGAAGAAGTCAATGGAAAATGCCCACTACCCCGTCTATAATGGGCAGCTCCTGCTGGACTCCAGGTATTTGTGGCCATGATGGAGTGCAGGCAGGTAGTGCTAGAGATGTTATTTCAAGAAAGATAGTCTTATGAATGTTTATATAAAATATCCTACATTTTCAGCGTCATCACCTAAACAAATCACATAAGTTTGCAAGCTTATGTGTCCAAGGGCCAGTTATTTGCAGCCTCTGAGACAATGTACACGAACTTCTTCCTTGGAACTATCAATGATATGCAGAGAAACATTAAGTGATAATGATCATTTAATATCATCATCTTATCACTATCATTATTGCTATCACTGTCACTATCATCCCCACCAGCAATCTAGAAAGGGATTGTGGTTTTAGATTCCTACCTTTGGGAAGGAAAGAGCTTTTCAAGGGAAGTAACAGAACTGGCAACTCAAGACACCCCTACAAGTGGACTATATGCTTTGTGCCTAGTTATTCTTTTCCTAGAAGTGTGACTTTTCGGAACACCTGGCCCCAATTTTCCCAACGCTAGAGAATCGAAAACAGAGGGTCCAAGAAGAGAAGTGACCACTCAGTTGACACAGTGAGTTCTCCTAGAATCAGGACTCAGCTTCTGATTGCCTGGTCCCCCCACCGTCTCAGGGCTCTTTTCTTCTTTGCCATGATTTTCTGTCTCTGTTTCACATTCTTTTTATCTTCCAATCCCTTTCAGCAATTTGAGATCAATAAAAAGAGGCAGAAGAGGCCAAGTGTGCCCAGTATAAGAAGACTTTTTCCACCCCTGTGAATTATTTTCACCATCCATTTTCAGTCTCATATGCTAACCAGTCTTCAAGCGGAGGTGCACAGTCTAGCAAAAGAAACAGAAAGCCAGCATCTTAGGATTTAAATAGGTGGCAGCCCATCCTATTTCTTCCCACTTTTTAAAGCAAATTGCTCGACCTGAGAGAGAACCCACCTAGAAACAGGGGTGGGAGCATAGGCTGATAAAGATCACTGCTCCAATAAAATTGCTGATAGAAATGTATCAGAGACAATGGTTCCTGCAGAAAGCGTAACACATAAAGCAATATCTAAAGCAGGCAGAGAGGAAGCAGGGTGGGCAATGGTGAGGCGCCCCAGGGAGACGGAAAAGGTCATTGAGATGAAAATAACCTTGGGAACTTGGAAAAAGTGCTCCATTACCACAGATGGGAGGAAAACCCAGTGTCCGATCAGATGGAACAGACTGAAATGCGATTCCACTCAAGTGTGAATGCCACCGAATGCACTCAGAACTACTGGGGGTGGGGTGGGGCTGGCAGAGGGAATATGAGCACTGGCCCCACCCCTCAGCCCAGGGGTGGACATCAACACAGTTGAAAAGCAGGAATTTGTAAGGTCCTAATTTGCACACATGCATTTTGTAAATTGTGGGTGAAGTTGAGGGGTGAGAAAATGTGATAAAGATAAATCAAAGATCTTTCCGTGAAAGGGCAGGACTGTTCCGCTGAAGTATTTAAAAAGATGCTACACTGTCAGCTTAGCTTTTTATAAAGCAAAGGGAGGCAAAATCTGTCTTTAGAGTAGAAGAGGGAACGAACAGACGATTGATCATTGCCTTCATTGTTAGCTTCCCATGGTTGAGTGTTCACTGATAGAATTGGTTCAACTCCAAGATGCTGTCTTTGAAACAATTATTGTTTTCCACTAAAATACAACTCTAGCAGAAAACATTAATTGAAGTGATAACTGCCTAAATGCTTCGGTATCAAAAATGCATGTGCCTTCACATCTCCGGGCTTTACGAGCACGAGAAAGGAATAAGCGTAATAAGCAACAGAAACCATGAAACAAAAGATGAGACAGAAAATGACAAGAGAGAAAGAGGGCTGGAGGCCCAGGCAGAATCAGGCAGAAGGCTGGCACAGGAACTTTAAAGCACTGCAAGAAAGTTTTTCTGCACTTTACCACTTTATTCAGAGTCTGGAGTTGAAAAATTAACTGTACTGCTTTCCTTCACTTGCTCCTGGCTTTCTCTGCCATGCATACCGCACCGCATTATTCCACCAACCAGAAATGCCTTCTTCATTTTCTACCTCTTCTACAACAGGGTGAGGAAAACAGCCTGGGAGCCAGGGTCTGCCCCCACTACTTTCTTGGACCATTCTTTGGAAATTGAAAATACTCTCCGAGCACCTTTGCTCTACCCTTTGACTTCATTCCTATTTATCTGTTTGTTCCACCAAATATTGATTGAGCATCTGCCCTGTGCCTGGCACTGTGCTTGTTAAATGCATCAAGTCAAATGGGACACAAGAGATACAGTGCTTGTCTTTAAAGAGCTTAAATACAATGCTGAGTGCAGTCAGATGGTGAGTTCAGCAACAGAGGTGGTCTGAGAGCTACAGAAGGAAGATGGAAGAGAGATGAACCTCGATCAGGTAGACCAGAAGGCTTCCTGGAGGAATGAGCATCATGTACAAAGACGCTATAGCACAAGTGTGCCACATTCAGGAGCTATTTACGGAGTGTGGCAAAGGGTGAGAGATGTGGATAGGGACATGCACAGGGGTTTTTTGTGACATGCTTAAATGTATATTTTATATCCAAGGAACAAGGGGGTCCCACCAAAGAGTCTGAAGCAGCAGAGACTTGTTCAGATATGCATTTATATGGAAACTCTGCTAACTGCAATGTAAGAAAGAGTTAGACAATACAGACAAAAAAGAAAGAAGACTCAATTAGAACCAAGTAGCTCTTTAGGCCCTGCAGTCCATGGGATCGCTGAGGGTCGGACATGACTGAGCGACTTCACTTTCACTTTTCACTTTCATGCACTGGAGAAGGAAATGGCAACCCACTCCAGTGTTCTTGCCTGGAGAATCCCAGGGACAGGGGAGTCTGGTGGGCTGCCATCTATGGGGTCACACAAAGTCGGACACGACTGAAGTGACTTAGCCGCAGCAGCAGCTCTTTAGGCCAAAGATAATAGTCATTTGAACTAGGGTAGTGGTAGCAGGTATAAACAAATATTTAAGAGTCCAATTTGATAGGTTTCTGATGTTCATTGCAGCACTGTTTCTAATAGTCAAGACAAGGAAGCAATTAAATGTCCATCAGCAGAGGAATGGATAAAGATGTGGTACATATATACAATGGAATATCACTCAGCCATTAAAAAGAATGAAACAATGCCATTTGCAGCAACATGGATGGACCCTGAAAGTGGCATTCTGAGTGAAATCAGTCAAACAGAGAAGGAGAAATGCCATATGACACAGCTTACACGTGGAATCTAAAAAGAATGATACAATTGAACTTAGAAAACAGAAAGAGACTTGCAGACTTAGAGAGCAAACTTAGGGTTCCAGGGAGGAAGGAGTGGCAGGGGAGGGATAGTTAGGGAGTTTAAGATGTTCATTTTCACACTGCTGTAGATAAAATGGATAACCAACAAGGTCCTACGTTATGGCACATGGAACTCTGCTCAATGTTATGTGGCAGCTTGGATGGGGGGGAGTTTGGAGGAAAATGGATACGTGTATATATATGGCTGAATCATTTCATTGTTCATCTGAAACTATAACAACATAGTTAACTGGCTTTAGCCCAAGACAAAATAAAAAGTTGAAAAAAGTAAAACAAACAGATTTGATAGCGTTTGGCAATTTATTCTCCATAGAACTGAGGAACACGAAGGCTGTTTTCTAGGATGCTGGCTTGAGCAACTGGATGGTGGGGCATGCATTGAGATGAGGAATGCCAGAGATGAATCAGATGCAAAGAACATGTTTGGGATTAAATGCATTGAGCTTTTGCAGTTTCATCTCAGAGCTGTTGTATTTGAAAGGCCTATTGGACATTCTAGTGGTAATATCCAGAGGATGATTAGATATATTGAGTAAAAGATTTGACCTAGAGAAATGGATATCAGGGTCATAAACTTACAGATAGTAATGTTAGTTATGAGTGTAGCTGATCGTCCATAGTACATAAAAAGTAAAATAAAGGGGGCCTGAGTTTATAGATACCCTGACATTTAAGGGATCAACAGAGAAGGGGGCATATATAGGAAGACAGGAGTGGCCAGAAACACAGGAAAAAAAATGAAAAGAACGTGGTATAAAGATGTCAAAGGAAAGGGCATTTCAAGGTGAAAGGAGCAGAAAAAGGGCAATGTAAGATGTGATGAGATAATGTTTATCAAATTTAGCAAATAGGGGGCTATTTGTGAATGTAGTAAGAGCAGTTACTTAAGTAAGTGAAAATAGTAAGTTGTAGAGCATGCGGGAAGTGCAAAAGTAGAAAAAGAGGCCAGGTAAGTCTTTCAGGAAACTTTTCAAGGAGAGGAGTAATTCTCCCCTGAATTAAGTCCTGTTGGCAAAGGCCCTCTAGGGGAGATACTTAATACAGGGAGAAGGTGGGACCAGATAGAATCGAGAGCTTGAGGAGGGAGGCAAGAGAGACGTTGCTTCTTCTATTGTCACAAAAATAAGACAAGAGGCTTGAGCTCTACTCCGAGGCCCACCATCTCGTAGCTCTGTTCTGCTTCGTACTCAGTGGGATGCTGCTGTGGGTGAACTGTGTTCCTGCAGAAGATAAGTTGAAGTCTTAACCCTTGGTCCCTGTGAAAATGACCTTAATTGGAAAATAGGGTCTTTGCAGATGTAATTAAAATGAGATTATACTGGATTGGGGTGAGCTCTAAATCCAATCACTGGTATCCTTAAAAAGAGAGAGAAGAGACTCCCCTGGTGGTCCAGTGGTTAAGACTCCACCTTCCAATGCAGAGGGCACAAGTTCAGTTCCTGGTAAGGGAACTAAGATCCCATGTGCCATGGGGCAACTAAGTCCCTGTGCCTCAACTAGAGAGCCTACGTGCTGCAAGCTACATAGTTCCCATGCTCTGGAGCACGCGTGCTACAGCTAGAGAGGAGTCCACATGCTGCAACGAAGAGCCTGTATGCAGCAATGAAGATGCCAGATGTCGTGTGCTGCAACTAAGATGCACCATGGTCCAAAATAAAAACTTTTTTTTTTTTTTAGAAAAAGGAGAGAAAACAATTATTCTTCAATTAAAAGTAAATAAATTAAAAAGAGAGAGACAGAGAGTTTAGGGGACCTAGAAATACATACAGGGAGAAGATGGTCACGTGAAGATAGAGGCAGGGATTGAGTTATGCTGCTACAAATAAAGAATGCCAAGGATTTCCAGCAACCACTGGAAGTGGGGAGACACAAGAAAAGACTGTCCCCTAGAACCTTTGGAAGGAGCATGGACTAGCCAACACATTGAGCTTGAACTTCTAGCCTCTGGAACTGTGAGAGTATACATTTCTGTTGTTTAAAACCACCTAGTTTGTGGTGCCTTATAACAGTAACCCTAGAAAACTTATAGATGCTGAGAACATGCATTCCCCAGGTTAGTTTCTCAGCTTATGACTGTTCCACCAAATACTCATCAGTGGAAGCAACTATCTCAAAAGCACCATCAATTCAGGAGAGCAGATGCTAGAAAGAATGAAGAGAAATATTCTTTACGTTCAAGGAAGATAACAGATTGGACAAACATACACTTTCGTCATCATGCCCTAGGCTGCCTCTTCTGTTCTTTCTAACAGTGAGAAACTCATGCCCACAATCACAGATGACCGCAGACCTAAAAGCAGTACAACGACCTTCAGTCAACTGGCCCAAGTTAGAAGACCTTAACTGTGAACGCATCCATCTTTTTGTTGCCCCAGTCTGCATGCGTGCTCAGTTGTCTCTGACTCTCTGTGACACCATGGACTGTAGCCTGCCAAGCTCCTCTGTTTGTGGGATATCCCAGGCAAGAATACTGGAGTGGGTTGCCATTTCCTCCTCCAGGGGATCTTCCTGACCCAGGGATCAAATTTGCATCTCCTGTGTCTCCTGCACTGCAGGTAGATTCTTTACCACTGAGCCACATGGAAAGGCCCTGTCCCAGTCTACCTCGGTCTTTTTAAAGCCTAGATCAGTAAGGATGTCTCAGCTCAACTCAGTCTATACCGAGGGCTAAATGATATAAAAAGACCAAAGAAATGACCCTTGTCTTGAAGTGGTGACAATTTAATGTTGACAGGAGTAACTTATATGCATGAAATACCAAGAGAATATTACAGATCAGAAGGTAATGAGGTGCTAAATTGAATAAGGCAGCCTCTAAGACTGGCGCAATTCTGACTCTGGCTGGGGTTGGGCTATATTGGTTGGGAAAGATGTGGGGGGAAAGATGGGACCTGTGCTTACATGGATACTGGGTTAGTAGTGAGGAGGAACAGTGGTTAGGATCTCTCTTCCACTTCATGCCATTCTAAGCCTGGGATTTTTCAACAAGGCTGGGGGCTGGGTTTGGATAAAGTTCTAAAGCCCTAAATAACTCCACAGGACTCCCTCATCAACAGTAGCAGATATAAGACAAATCTACAGTTTTGATGAAATGTTTCAGTAACAGCCATTCAAATTCCCATCACCTGCTATCACCTCAAAGACATAGCCTCTAATCAACATATGTATGTTGAATGAAAATATATCTGGTAATATTAAACAGCTACCATTTGAGTATTCTAACATCGTATGAAGTGTTGTGCACAACCAATCCCTCGTACTTTGTTTTAATTTTTTTTTCTGTTTGTAAAGGAAAAAATGCACATAGTTTAAAGAATTGAATAGTTCTACAGTATTTGCTTCAAAAATAGCAATCCTTTTGCATCAGTACCAATTTCTTCTTTCCCAGAGGCAACTACATTTACCTATTTTTTTTTTTTTAGCTGATTATTTTGGTATTTAGCTCCAGGTTTATAAATAACATGCTTTGCTGCTATTTCTTGCATTTCCAATTTTAGGCATTATCTAGTAACTTCTCACTAGAAAAATGCACAGCTAGCCTTTTTATTCTACCTGCTCCATCCATATATGTAATGTACTTTTCCATCTCCCCATCCTTCTGATATAATGCTTAGATCAATAGTCAGTGTTTAAGAGCTGAGCTGTGTCATAAATGATAACTATCTTTCATTTCTTGAACAACTTTTTTGTTGTCTTTTAAGAATTTACTTAAATTTATATTACTACTCAACACTGCAGACTGATTTCTTTATTCTTGTTGTACTCCTTATTCACTCTGTGTCCTTGGGCAAGTTAAACTCTCTGCACCACAGTTTTTCCATCTGTTGAAAAGGAGATCATACCAACCCACAATGTAATGGTGTCAATGTCCTCCAGCCAAAACACCACTNTTTTTTTTTAGAAAAAGGAGAGAAAACAATTATTCTTCAATTAAAAGTAAATAAATTAAAAAGAGAGAGACAGAGAGTTTAGGGGACCTAGAAATACATACAGGGAGAAGATGGTCACGTGAAGATAGAGGCAGGGATTGAGTTATGCTGCTACAAATAAAGAATGCCAAGGATTTCCAGCAACCACTGGAAGTGGGGAGACACAAGAAAAGACTGTCCCCTAGAACCTTTGGAAGGAGCATGGACTAGCCAACACATTGAGCTTGAACTTCTAGCCTCTGGAACTGTGAGAGTATACATTTCTGTTGTTTAAAACCACCTAGTTTGTGGTGCCTTATAACAGTAACCCTAGAAAACTTATAGATGCTGAGAACATGCATTCCCCAGGTTAGTTTCTCAGCTTATGACTGTTCCACCAAATACTCATCAGTGGAAGCAACTATCTCAAAAGCACCATCAATTCAGGAGAGCAGATGCTAGAAAGAATGAAGAGAAATATTCTTTACGTTCAAGGAAGATAACAGATTGGACAAACATACACTTTCGTCATCATGCCCTAGGCTGCCTCTTCTGTTCTTTCTAACAGTGAGAAACTCATGCCCACAATCACAGATGACCGCAGACCTAAAAGCAGTACAACGACCTTCAGTCAACTGGCCCAAGTTAGAAGACCTTAACTGTGAACGCATCCATCTTTTTGTTGCCCCAGTCTGCATGCGTGCTCAGTTGTCTCTGACTCTCTGTGACACCATGGACTGTAACCTGCCAAGCTCCTCTGTTTGTGGGATATCCCAGGCAAGAATACTGGAGTGGGTTGCCATTTCCTCCTCCAGGGGATCTTCCTGACCCAGGGATCAAATTTGCATCTCCTGTGTCTCCTGCACTGCAGGTAGATTCTTTACCACTGAGCCACATGGAAAGGCCCTGTCCCAGTCTACCTCGGTCTTTTTAAAGCCTAGATCAGTAAGGATGTCTCAGCTCAACTCAGTCTATACCGAGGGCTAAATGATATAAAAAGACCAAAGAAATGACCCTTGTCTTGAAGTGGTGACAATTTAATGTTGACAGGAGTAACTTATATGCATGAAATACCAAGAGAATATTACAGATCAGAAGGTAATGAGGTGCTAAATTGAATAAGGCAGCCTCTAAGACTGGCGCAATTCTGACTCTGGCTGGGGTTGGGCTATATTGGTTGGGAAAGATGTGGGGGGAAAGATGGGACCTGTGCTTACATGGATACTGGGTTAGTAGTGAGGAGGAACAGTGGTTAGGATCTCTCTTCCACTTCATGCCATTCTAAGCCTGGGATTTTTCAACAAGGCTGGGGGCTGGGTTTGGATAAAGTTCTAAAGCCCTAAATAACTCCACAGGACTCCCTCATCAACAGTAGCAGATATAAGACAAATCTACAGTTTTGATGAAATGTTTCAGTAACAGCCATTCAAATTCCCATCACCTGCTATCACCTCAAAGACATAGCCTCTAATCAACATATGTATGTTGAATGAAAATATATCTGGTAATATTAAACAGCTACCATTTGAGTATTCTAACATCGTATGAAGTGTTGTGCACAACCAATCCCTCGTACTTTGTTTTAATTTTTTTTTCTGTTTGTAAAGGAAAAAATGCACATAGTTTAAAGAATTGAATAGTTCTACAGTATTTGCTTCAAAAATAGCAATCCTTTTGCATCAGTACCAATTTCTTCTTTCCCAGAGGCAACTACATTTACCTATTTTTTTTTTTTTAGCTGATTATTTTGGTATTTAGCTCCAGGTTTATAAATAACATGCTTTGCTGCTATTTCTTGCATTTCCAATTTTAGGCATTATCTAGTAACTTCTCACTAGAAAAATGCACAGCTAGCCTTTTTATTCTACCTGCTCCATCCATATATGTAATGTACTTTTCCATCTCCCCATCCTTCTGATATAATGCTTAGATCAATAGTCAGTGTTTAAGAGCTGAGCTGTGTCATAAATGATAACTATCTTTCATTTCTTGAACAACTTTTTTGTTGTCTTTTAAGAATTTACTTAAATTTATATTACTACTCAACACTGCAGACTGATTTCTTTATTCTTGTTGTACTCCTTATTCACTCTGTGTCCTTGGGCAAGTTAAACTCTCTGCACCACAGTTTTTCCATCTGTTGAAAAGGAGATCATACCAACCCACAATGTAATGGTGTCAATGTCCTCCAGCCAAAACACCACTAGGAACACACGGTGGTCAAACAAAGTTGGGTTAATTAACTCATTGAAAAGAAGGTGCCATGGGGTGCTTCAGTAGAAGGGTATTAGAGAGGGCTATGTTGAATAATTTTAGGGAGGGGTCAGAGAAACAGGCTCCCTGCATTTGGTGCTGTCAGATAGTGGGGATAACCCTACGATTGGGTATCTCAATATATTTCATGGTTGAGTAGAAGAGGCTAACACTACCACTGGTAAAGAAAGTGCTGCTGCTGCTACTGCTGCTAAGTCGCTTCAGTCGTGTCTGACTCTGTGTGACCCCATAGACGGCAGCCCACCAGGCTCCTCCGTCCCTGGGATTCTCCAGGCAAGAACACTGGAGTGGGTTGCCATTTCCTTCTCTGATGCATGAAAGCGAAAGTGAAAGTGAAGTCACTCAGTCATGTCCGACTCTTCGCGACCCCATGGACTGCAGCCCACCAGGCTCCTCCGTCCATGGGATTTTCCAGGCAAGAGTGCTGGAGTGGGGTGCCATTGCCTTCTCCGGTAAAGAAAGTACTGTTACTCAATTTAGCCTGGAGAGGGGGGTGTTTTGTACTTTTCTGTTTGGGATAGTGACTTGGCTTCTGTCTTTATTCAGGCAAGATTATAAAATGGCTTGCTTTCATTTTATGGTACTTTATCTCAACCACAGAATGGTCCTGATGAATGCTAATATTCTTGAAGGCTGTTTCGATTCAAGGGCAACGCCAGGCCAGTTCTCCCCAACAGAACTGTTGCCGAGATGCTAGTGCCAGGCTAGTTCCCAGTGTCAAGGGCTGATTTTCTTGTTCTCATAGGTAAGGAGGATGAAATGGGCTGCCATCTGTAAAAACCATTAGCACAATGGCTGCCATAAAATAAGCCCTTAAAAGTGCTTGTTATATGACACTAAAAGCACAGGCAACAAAAGAGAAAAATAGGTAAGTGGACAGACAACACTAAAATGAGAACACTTTGCATATCGAAGCACATTCAACAGACTGAAAAGGCAACCTCCAGAATTCAAAAAATATTTGCAAATTATTTCTAATAAGAGATTGATATGCAGAGTACAGGGCTTCCGTGGTGGCTCAGACAGTAAAGAATCCTCCTGCAATACGGGAGAGCTAGGTTCAACCCCTGGGTTGGGAAGATCCCCTGGAGGATGGCATGGCAACCCACTCCAGTATTCCTGCCTAGAGAATCTCGAGGACAGAGGAATCTATAGTCCATGGGGTCAAAAAGAGTCAGACATGACTGCGCAACTAAGCACATCCAGAGTACAGTCAGAACTCAAGAGATACTCTGGGTTTGGTTCCAGGTAACCACAATAACGCTAACACTGCAATAGTGTCACATGAAATTTTTTTTTTTTAGTTTACCAGTGCATTCAAAGTTCTGTTTACACTACACTATAGTCTATTAAATGTGCAATAGCATTATTTTAAAAAATGCAATGCATATACCTTAATTAAACAACACTTGATTGCTAAAAAATGCTAACTATCATCTGAACCTTCAGTGACTTTGAGTAATAACAGCAAAGATCACTGATCAGGGATCACTGTGTCAAATATAATAATAATGAAACAGTGAAATATTGCAAGAATTACAAAATATGACACAGAGATACCAAGTAAGGAAATGCTGTTGGAAAAAAACGGTCCTGACAGAATGATTCAGGGGTGCCACAGAACTTCAATTTGTAAAAAAAAAAAAAAAAAAGGAAGTGCAGTAAAACAAAGCTCAATAAAATGGGATACACTTGCATATAAAGAACTCCTAAAATTCAACAACAACAAACAACCCGATTAAAAAGTGGGCAAAGAATCTGAGAAAACATTTCTCCAAAGGCCAATAAGTACATGAAAAGATGCTCAACATCACTAACCATCAGGTAAACGCAAATCAAGACCACTTCACATGCATTATGATGGCAATTATAAAAGAAAAAAACGAAAATAATAAGTGTTAGAAGGGCGGAGAGAAACTGTAACTCTTGTGCACTGCTGGTGGGGATCTGAAATGGGGTAGCCACTGTGGAAAACGGTATGGTAAGTCCTCAAAAGATTCAACATAGAATTTCTACATGGTTCAGTGTTCCACTTCTGGGTATGCACCCAAAAGAAGTCAGAGCGGGCCCTTGAACACATGTTTGTACACAAGTGTTCACACCAGCATGAGTCACAATAGCTGAAAGGAAGAAACAACCCAAGTGTCCAGTGACTGATTAATGAATAATTAAAGTACAGAATCAAAAGATTATTATTCAGCCTTAAAAGGGAGAAAGCTCTGACACATGACACAATCTGCATGAATCTTAAAGTCATGAAACTAGGTGAAATAATCTGGTCACAAAAAGACACGTTCTGGGACTCCACTTATATGAGGTACCTGCTACTGCTGCTGCTGCTGCTAAGTCACTTCAGTTGTGTCTGACTCAGTGCGACCCCACAGGTGGCAGCCCATTGGGCTCCCCCGTCCCTGGGATTCTCCAGGCAAGAACACTGGAGTGGGTTGCCATTTCCTTCTCCAATGCAGGAAAGTGAAGTCGCTCAGTTGAATCCGACTCTTAGCGACCCCATGGACTGCAGCCTACCAGGCTCCTCCGTCCATGGGAGTTTCCAGGCAAGAGTACTGGAGTGGGATGTCATTGCCTTCTCTGATATGAGGTACCTAGAATCGTCAAATTCATAGAGGTAGAAAATCAAATGGGGGTTGCAGAGGGCTTGAGTGAGTAGGGAGTTCGTATTTCATGGGTAGAGTTCTGTTGGGAAGATGAAAAATTCTGGAGATGGATGGTGGTCAGAGTTGCACAGCAATGTGTACGGACTTCTGCTGCAGAATGGTACACTTAAAAACGGTTAACAATGGTCATTTCACATTATGGAGAAGGGGACGACAGAGGATGAGATGGTTGGATGGCATCACCAGCTTGATGGACATGAGTTTGAGTAAGCTCTGGGAGCTGGTGATGGCCAGGGCAGTCTCACGTGCTGCAGTCCATGGGGTTGCAGAGTCAGACACGACTGAGCGACTGAACTGAACTGACTGATAATTCATCACAATGTATTTGCTAAAGTAAAAAGTAAATAATATCAAACTTGATCCCTGCTCCATCTAAATCTTCTTTCAAGATACTTAGATGCATCAGAATGTCCTTTAATATTCATGACAGCTTTAGGAGTTGTAGACCCTTACTACTGTTTTACCGATAAGGAAAACCAAGGCATAGATGAAGTCAGTCATTCATGATCACAGTGTTACAAAGTGGCTGAGCTATGATTCAGATCCAACTAGTACAGATTTGAGAGCCCACTCATAAGAACACAGTTCTTTTTGATTATTATATTTGGGAGGAGCCTAAGAGATTTACCAGGGGCTGGGGTTATTACTTCTGTTAGAACTGCCCATTTGTAAAAGAAATCTATCGTTTTTTGAGTAGAGCATTGAGATATATATAGCATCAGACTGGGGCCACATTTTAAAATGGCTATTTAATATTAGCCGAGAAGCTAATTAGAATTAAATATAATCTTTAAGAAAATTTGGGAAAAGCTGAAGTTCTGGGTAAAAATTGTTAGGGCAGGAAACTGTTAAGCTGTTGCATGTAGCTCCTAGGGCATCTCGCTTGTATTAATATCATGAAACCAGGGGCAGAGATGGAGAGGCAGAAAGTACACAATGCTTATCGACCTTGGGAATTTTGTCAATAGCAAGATTATTTGCTGAGAAGGAACATTTCGGTGCCGTATGTCACTTCCATGCTGCGCATCTCAGAAGGAATTACCTGTCCATCTTGCCTGTGTGCTCATTTGCACTGTGGTGCAGACAAGCGATCCCAACCATAGCTGGGCTGGAAACAGCTGAACCTACAAAATTCCTGTGTGTGAGCGCCTGAGCACATGAGCAGGCATGCATTACAAGAAGGCACAAATGAAAAGAAGAGACGGTCTGGCCTCTGTTAATCAACGTCAAGAGAGTCCCTGAGAACACCAACTCCCAATCTCAGGGTGGAAGACCCTGCTTAGGAGGTGCTCTGGGAGCCCGGGGGCCCTGATTTTTCTGCTTGCTGGGATGGCAATCAACATTTTCAAGCACGTGTCATCAGATGCCAAACCATGCTTCTCAACCGCTGCAGGGAAACCTCAAGGAGCTACTTGGCCTGACTGCGTAGGTCTCAGTTTTGACAAAGCCCTAGAGGATGGGGTGAAATCCACACTATACAGGAAGAGGGGTGGAGGGTAGGCTTTAAATAGGGCGGGGTGTAGTTTGCTCCAGCTGGATATAAGGAACTTATACACACAAAATATTAGAGCAAGAAGAGAAGCTTTTGGGCCAGGGCTCAATCTTGACAAATAGGGAAACTGAGGCACAGGACTGACTATTAAAGTTCATGCTGTGAACTGAATCTTCAGCTTCTATTTTAGGGCTTTCCCATTACACCCAGGCTTCCCAAACTTGCCAGACCCTAAGAATCATCTGAAGAGAGAAGTGAAAGCACAGTTCCTGAGCTCCTTCTAAACTTATTCAACCAGAATCTTCTGCAAAGAGTCAGGGGATGTGTGTGTTTGCCAAGCAGAGGAGGTCAAGAGTATTTTTGTGATGTGGTATCAGTTTTTTTCCAACCTTTTAAACAGCATAACTCGTGTCCCTTAAGGCAATGCTCTCATTGTCTTTTGTTTCTCTCAATAAGTCATTCAGATATTTTCAAGGCTAACGTTTAACAGAGGGGTGGGGAGAAAAGTCTCTGGAGTTAGGAAGGTTAGGTTTGATACCCAGGCCGTTCATTTCTCAGCTTTGTGACTTCAGTTACTTCTTTGCACCTCGGTGTTTCATCCATGGAATGGGCATGATGGTAACCCTTTTATTCTGGGATGTGGTGAGGATTAAACGAAAGGAGGTACGTGCTGTGCTGTGCTTAGTCCCTCAGTCGTGTCCGACTCTTTGTGACCGCATGGACTGTAGCCTGCCAGGCTCCTCTGACCATGGGGGTTCTCCAGGCAAGAATACTGGAGTGGGTTGCCATGTGCTCCTCGAAAGGAGGTATATAAATTGTCTGACATAATACCTAGTGTAGAGGGAGAAGGCGGCTTCGGGCGAGAAGCAAACCCGTGTGTTTTGCATTTAGGGCAAGAGCAAGGTGAAGGTGTGCCCTCCCCAGCCTCGAGTCAGCATCCAGGACTTGGTGCATGCTGCTGCTGCACTGGAACTCCTCTGCACAAGAGGCAGTCAGACCACCGCCTAGAAGCAGAGAGGGATTACAGACAGCTCTAAACATCTGGCCCCCACGTCCAAGCCGAAGGAGAAGAACTGGGAACCGAGCAACTCGTGCACAGAAGAAATCCAGTTTAGGGATGTGAATGATTTTTGGACTCGATTTCCTGACCCCCAAGTCAACAGAGAAGAATGAAATCTCTCCCGAACAGGCGTGCCTCTTTCTGCTGAGGCTCCCACCGAGTCCTTTACACTGATTCTGCCGCTGCTTGTCATGACATGTACAAGTGTTATTCAGCACCTTCTCACTTAAAGACGATCGACAAAGTTCTAGAGGATCAAAAGCAGGAGAAACCGAGCAAAAAGTGGTTATATTGAATATGGTTTGTATGTTCCTCCGAGTTGGGATATTCTAAACCGCCTTCACTCCCCCTCATTATCGAGTTTTTCCATTCACACATGATGTAAAGCATTACACTTAGCATTTCTTGAAGACACTGATGAATTCATTTATTTAATAAATACTTACTGAGCCTCTATTTTGGACCTAACACCAGAATCCTGCAGAGGAGCTTTACGCATAATGAATTGAACCTAAAAGAAGGAAGAGAAGCCTAGAAAGAACAAGGTTAACACGGGGTACCTTAAAAGAGGTGCAATAAACTGTGAAGAGATGACTCACTGGAAAAGACCCTGATGATGGGAATGACTGAAGGCAGAAGGAGAAGAGGGAGGCAGAGGATGAGATGTTTAGATAGCATTACCAACTCAATGGACATGAATTTGAGCAAACTCTGGGAGATGGTGCAGGACACAGAAGCCTGGCATACTGCAGTCAATGGGATCACAGAGTCGGATAAGACTTAGCAACTGAAAAACCACCACAAACAGTCTCACAATGTAGAAGGATTTTTAAAAGAAAACAAGTTAGTATTATCAGCACAGTCAGATCATCCATGTGTTAAGAATTGCTGTGAGCAATTTAGGAAATCCTAAATAAAATTAAATTAGAGTGGGCATAATATATTTAAAGAGGCAAGAAAATTTGTAACATATTAGAGGAAAACTTCTTCCCTAAGCCTAAAATACACTAGGTTGGCCAAAACATTTGTTCAGATTTTTCTATATGCATCTATAGGAAAATCCAAATGAACTTTTTGGCCAATCCAGTACAAGGGGACGTTGTTTCATTAACTTAAAAAAGGTCTGGGCATTCCCCTTATGCCTCATCCCAAATCCAGCCCCGTGGATGGTGGGAGGGGCCACATGAATGAGACTGTCTTGGGGCAGTGCTTTAGTCGGCAGGAGAGGACTAAATCTAATATCTCAAAGGCTGTCAAGACAAAGCTGTCATATAAAACATCTGCTTCTCAGGTTCTGGGTGAGGACGACCACCCCAAAGTTGACTAATTTCCATAAAACATTTAGTTATGAGCAATGATATTTAAGGTCTGTTGCCCATGGGACAAAGAGTTGACAAGGTCTTTTATAGAACTAAGGTTTATCTATGGATCAAATCAAGTTTTGCCCTTGGGTTGCACAATTTTGGCACATCAGTAGAAAGGTTTTTTTTAACTGAAAATGTTCTCTATGGCTCATGAGGAGGGAGGTCATAAGACATTTTGACAGGACACTCTTTTGCATGCATTATAGCAGGTATCTGGGAATTGGTTGTCTTTCTGGCCTCACTAATATAAGGATTTGCAGAATTTCCCTGAAGCAGTCAGTTGATCTGTTTTTCTCTCACCGATGTTGTGTGTGTTGGGGTTTTTCTCTTTTTGCTTTGGTTTCTGGGAAGCTTAGAATCAAGTTTTTCTATCTTAAATAATGGAAGGGGACTTTATGTATATGAGCCTGTATGTATGCTTTTCTCCCTAGATTTTCCCCTTTATTCTCCTATAATTTTCCAGTTTTTGAAAAAAATTTGTTAGAAGCTGTCTAAATTATAGGGAAGATGTCAGAGAAGGAATGAATGATGAATGGATGGCTGAACAGATGAGTGAAGTTTTTTGCTTTATGATGCCAGATAAACAAGAGTATCGTTTAATGAGCTAGGCAACTGAATTCCTGAACCACTCTAGGGAACTCAGGGCTTGCTGTTTTGAAGTAGTATGTTCTTTAGAATTAACCAAGGTGATGCTTTTCAAAAGAGAGTTGGGTACCTTCAATGCGCTTTAACAAAGTGACACTCTCCAGCATAGATAGCTTCTTTGTCACATAGAACCCACGGAAAGGGTCCTGGCAGATGCATACTGATTACATTTCTTCTGCATACTCTGATGTTACTAATGAGTATTCAAAATCCCGTTATTTAGACTTTTAAGAAAATGAAAACTCAACCTTTTAGGATGGAGGAGGTAAGTCAACGCTTTTAGACTATAATGCAGCTGCCCGGGTATTTTCTGCCTCATATGCTGATAGCAAAATGCAAACTCCACTCCTATTTGGAAGATAGTCTTATGTGTCCATCTGTAGGAGCTTCCATTATGCTGCTACTGGGATCCAGACTTTTTTCTTCTAGATGAGTTACTTCACAGAATCTGAAATTATGCTGTTGTGACAAGAAACATCTCTGGAGCTGACCTTCTTTGGCAGAAGGTCAGAACATAGGATGAACCACTTGCCAGAGCTCAGTTATCTGGAAGAAAATGCTTGAGGGGATGGGAAGCACGCCTCTTCTAAGCATCTCACTAGCTGTACCTCGGTACCAGCACGATTGGCACAGATTGAAGGTTAGAGCAATTTGGCTGCACAGGTGCCAAAGTTTTAGGACCGTCCACTAAAGAATGCACTATAGTCATAGAGAATAATGACAGTGGAGCCATAATGGTGAAGTTTTGTTGCTGCCTTGAGATGTTCATGTTGTCAAAAGTATTTTAGTGTATAGTTTATGTCCGGTTTGTCTCTTTAGAACAGAAGCTTTCTGAGCAGGAAATGAGCACACTGACTCTCCTAATGACGGGCTTCACTAATGTCAAGTCATAACAGAAACTATCAGAGGGCAGCAGGAAAGAATTTTTTAACTGTCATGTATGTGCTGGAGGTGTTGGAAGGGGTTTTATTTCACCTAAGAAAGAGACAAGGACCAAACTAGTCCCAGATCTCCAAAGCACAGGGTCACTGCCAAGAGACCGGCTTCAAAAGGTCTGTGTTCTTAAGCAGCTGAACATAACACAACCAATCACGTGGTCGCTTTGTTTGTGCCTCCACAGCTACTGAAAAAGCCAGCCCCTTTCATTAAACTCAATTCACAACACCAGGCACGGCTCTGCACTTTGCATCTTCTGTGTCAAACTCTATTTTCAATCCTTTATGTCAAATTTAAATTCATGGCAACTACATTCAGATCTTGATAGAATTCCCAATTTGCTTTGGACCCCACATCCATTCCACAACACACACACACACACACACACATGTGAGCACACACATATTCAAAACGGATTTGCACTCACTTTAGCACTAAGCCAGAATCAAGAATTTTGAATGGCTGCCAGTTGACTGGAGCTTTAACCAGTTCTCAGATTGAGTAACCTTCCGAGAACAAGGATAGTGCACATTTGGTCAGGTGAAGAAATTCTGTCACTGTAGTCTAAGTGGAATGAAAATGGACCCTCAAATTTTCTGTGGTCTTTTTCCCCATTACTGAAGCTTAAATAGCTATCAGTCTGAAGTGATCAGAACAAATTGGTGTGAGTGAAGAAAAATGGATACGTTTGAGTCCAAACACACACATCTGTTGTGTCCACCAGAAGGAGGTCTTGATTAGGCAGCAAATCAACAGAAATTCCCTATCAACCACTTACAATCTGATACAAAAGAAAAGAAATCACTCACGGCGTTATCACCAAGAAAACATTCTAGACAGCCCTGAGGTATGAATTGACCCCTTTTATGGAAATCATCTTGGCTTGGGTATACATATATGCATAAAAGGAGATAGTTTTTAAAAGCTCATTTTCTTGCTAATAATCATCTGTTTTTAAAAAGCTATCAGCAGGTGCACCTCATTTCAAAAGCCTCTTGTCCTTTATAATACAATATTCATCACGATTACATAGTATGAAATAAAAAGCAGCAAAATATAAGCGAGGATAGTTCAATTAAATGCAACATAATCTCAGAAGCAAAGGAAAAAAAAATGATCCTGTAGCTAAAATCAGGTTCCGATGAAAGAAAAAAGGGAATATATTTCCACATATTTTTAATTATATAGAATTTCCTCAAACATGATTTTTCATAATATATTCCATTAAGTTAACATCATATTTGAAGAAAGAGCATTTTCCGATTTCATTTTAAGCCTGATTTTGAGCAATTACAGTGTCATTGTTCCGCGGTAGAAAGGTTGAATTCATTTACTGTGTGGTTATGCTAGTTATGATTGATGTCTCTTCTCCAAATGATAAACCAATCACCCCAATGATGTAATGTCATTTTAAGAGTGCCATAATCACATTTCTCTCAAACTAGAAGCTCTGATGAGTTCTAATAAAGATTTATGGTAGATTAAAGGCCTTCATAATATCAACAATGGATTGCTCATTTGATGAGAGATTTGATTAGGTAATTTTTTTTTTGGAAAAGAATATGAGTTTACTAAATATATCAGGGCTGGCTTTGAAGAAGGGCATGGGCCATCATGAGTAGCAGTCCATCATTCCATCTCCTGAATGAATCATCTTTAATGTATTTAGGAGGTCCTCTCTAATTGTAGAGGCTGAGGCCATTGGTGGCATACACTCATGGATGGAGCCCAAATACAATCTCATCAAGGAACACCCTTGGCATGGAAATCCAGAGCTTTCTGGATTGCTTTTGATGGGATATACTAATGAACACCACGAGTGACCAACTCCAAAGATAACTCCAAAGCCTTGGGGGTTGGGAGCAATTAATTTCTGCAAATGTCTCTCCTTGGGCTATGGTTACTTAACCTTAGGTGCTGCCCAATCCTACATTCACATGTTTTGTGAGCCACCAACAGCAGAAATCAAAATAAGGCATGGGTACTTCTGGGTCTGGGGCAATTCCACCTAAGATTTAGAGATCTGGAGCTGAGGGAAGTACCACAAAATCCTCAAAAGGGGGACAGAATGCTGTGACCAGTCCTTTTGATGCGTGAATGTGAAAACTACAGTGAGAACCAAGGATTTAGAGGTGGGATTTATCATGGTACCGTGGAATCAGCTCATTAATTTCAAGTGAAGTGGGACAAGTAGAGGGTCAGAGGAGAGGTCACCCTCAAAAGCTTCAGACTTGGCAAGACATTCAGCATTCACATCAGGGGAACACATTTTAATTGCAAAATCATCTAAATAAGCAAGGAGGAAAGTCAGAAGCCAGCCATCCAAAAAAAAAAAAAAAAAAAAAAAAGATCTGAGATACATACACGTTGGTCACATTGAGCGTGTCTGTCAGCTATGACCAGAATTATAGTAACACCACATTCAATATTCCGTCATCTCTGTGCACTTCACCTTTGGGACCTGCAGACTCTCAAGTGCAGCTGGGGGGAAATTCTTCCCACTGAAGGAGGGCCAAGCTCTGTTCAGATAGGCCACACCTCTTCAGTAACCACAACCTTCAACAGATAGACCCTGAAACCTCAGGGCCACCAGATGGCAAAGGCACCTCCTCGCTCCCCACACCACCTTCTCCCCAGCCCTGGTTTCAAAGGTGTCGTTTTGCAGGAGACTCCAAATCATCACACACACAACACCACATGTTCACGCCACGGTTTCCTTACCACTGCTGGAGGCTTGCTGGGGCCCTGAGCATGCTCTGAGCAGGTATGAATTGGGGGAGAACTCCTCATCGGGGTTGGTGTCCATGATTTGATGGGAGGTGTTGCTGTCTAGCAATGGCATCTGGCAGCTAACGGGTGGAGGATTATGGGAGCTAGGCAGCTGAGCAGATGGGAGGAGGCTAGACGAGGATGTAGGTGGAATGGGACGACCTGGGAAAGAGGACAGAGGGGTCAAAGGTCAGCAATGAGTGTCATGAGAGCATCCAGAGAAAGTTACATTACAATCACCTCACAATGCAAATATCCAAAAAAAAAAAAAAGCTCCAGATATTTTTTTGAGTGATTTGATGGTTTTTCCAAATGTCCACATTCATACGACTATAGTTGTGTATTTCAGAAAATGGACATGACAAGAGAAGTATCCATCAACACAGCTGAAATGGGATCAGTCAGGAAGACATCCACTTCCTTCTGTCTTTCCTGCTATGGTCCTAATTGACGTTTCCACCATCTCTCAATGGACTAGCTCCTTTCTGCTCTCCCTGCTTCTGCTCTTACCACACACCTGTCTCTGACCTTTTGTCTCTCTCCCTTCTCTACAGCAGCCAGAATGCTATTTTACTGATAGAAATTAGATCATATCACCCTGCTGCTTGGCACCTTCTGGTGGCTTTCCACTTTCTGTAGAAAGAGACGCAAACTCTTTACAATGCCTGCATGTCTCATCTACACTGGCACCAGCTGCCTCTTCCATCTCACCTCGGACAGTGGCCCTTACCACGCTCCAATTTCATTCTCCAGCCAATGTACCATCTTTATTTCTGCTGCTTGCATACATCACACCATTCCATCTTCAGAGTCTTTACACTTCCCATCCCCTCTAGTGGAACATTCTTCCTTACCTGCAACGTCACTGATACTCACAAGCCTGCTTCTTTTCATTCAAGCCTTCCCTGTTTGCCTTCTTGAGAACTGCCCATTTATCTGCTTTATCCTGTCATCCTGTTTAAATTTCTTGACAGCCCTTATGACTATTGGAAGGGAGACACATCAACTTATTTTATTCACCCCTATATCCTCAGTATCTTCCTAACAAACACCATCTGTTGAATGAATGAACCGATAAATGAGACTAAAATCAAACTGATTAGTTTGGGAAAGAAGGGGAGGAGAGGCACAAAGGGCGACACATTTGCATCTCAAAAAGTGGCCAGTGCCACCACTGTCTGGTGGCTCAGATGGTAAAGAAATACCTGCAACGAGGGAAACCAGGGTTTGATCCTGGGTAGAGAAGAAGCCCTGGAGAAGGACATGGCAACCCACTCCAGTGTTCTTGCCTGGAGAATCCCATGGACAGAGGAGACTGGTGCGTTATGGTCCATGGGGTCACAGAGGCAGACATGACTGAGCGACTAACGGTTTCTTTCACTGCTGTCTTCACCATGTGGTTCTTCTGGACATCACTGGGAAATTCCTACAAGGACAATCTGCACCATGCCATAGGGAGGAGCAGTCAGCCTGGAAGGCGGTGGGCAGTGTCTTGGAGCTGGCCTTCAGTCAAGAACTTCTTCTTCTGCACAGAAGGCTGTTGCAACGCCTCTTTTTCTGTGGCAGGGAACTCCTGGCAGCAGAACTGCTGAGTGAAGGTAACTGCTGTGTGGACTTTAACCTCATTCACCCTTATATCTTGGGGTCCTTGCAATTGCTTGCCTGCTGGTTTGTTCATTTGGAAAGCTCAGAAAAATGAGCCAAGAACAGCAGCCCAGGGGATATGCCCTAAATTGGGGGTTGTCGAAAAGAGGGAAGGTTTTAGGAAGGCAAACTCAAGAACCAGGTTAGAGTTTCAACTCAGGCAAGACATGCCCGAGGCAGGAGAAACCCATGTTCCTGCTTTGAGATGCACTGCACCTGTAAGGCATTTTCAGACATCTCATTATTGTGAAGTCACTCAGTTGTGTCCAACTCTTTGAGACCTATGGACTGTAGCCCTCCAGGCTCCTCTATCCATGGGATTTCCCAGACAAGAATAGTATAGTGGGTTGCCATTTCCTCCTCCAGGGGACCTTCCCGACCCAGAGATTGAAACTGCATCTCCTGCACTGCAGGTGAATTCTTCCCATCGAGCCACCTGGGAAACCCTCAGATATTACATCTGCATGTATATTTTTGTCATCGCTTTCGTAATTGTATTTCATGATCAGTTCCCCAGTGCAGTAAATGTTATTGATAGATCATTTTGAATCAGTAAAATGTATAAGCATCTCCTAAAGGCACTCTGCTAAACACTGAGGATACAAAAGTAAGCAAGACATCATTCTTGCCCTCAGAGAGCTCACAGGCTAGTGGGAGAGGCAAACAGTAAATGCATCATTTCAGCAGCACATGGTAAAGAGCACGATGGTCCCATGTAAGAACATGCTTCTATGGGGGCCCAGAAAAAGAGACCAGGTTGAGGTAGGGGTGGAGAGTCAAACAAGGATTCTTGGGTAAGGTGGTATCCAGGCAATCTTTCAGAGAAGAGGAAAGGGGCTCCTGGTGACATGAAACACAAGGAACAACAGCACAGACACATCAAACCACTAGTCAATTACCCCTTTTGAGGGTGGGAGTGGCAGAAAGAGACAGGAAACAAGGTACCCTTAAAGCTTCAATGTTAGGGTCTTGGTAACACAGTTGAAGAAGACTCATTCCTGAAGCAGGTCAATGGATGAATGAAGTTTGATTTAAAAAATCCAATTCATTCATAACTGTTCAGGAGCCATATAAGGCGCGATATTCTTGCCAGGTGCTCTGGCAAGGGCAGGCTGAATAATCAGCTTGTGATCAGAATCAGTACTCACATTTAATCCATGTGACTTCCCCCCAAAGCTGATAAAAATACTGCCATCATCATTATTATTTTAACTGATAATCTTTTTGCATGACTATCTGCCTCTCACAGCATAATCATGATCAGTTCTACGGGGTTAAATGATTATCATCCCTATTTTGCAGATGAGAAAACTGAGGCACAGCACAGTGAGACCGCGTAGGCAGCAAGTGATGGGCGCCAGGCTTGCCTGTTCCCAAGTCTCCTCTCTTACCAGTCTGCATGCTGTTTGCCTAAACTGCATGGTGACAAAATGGAAGAAGGGGACACACAAGGAGGGGAGGTGATGGGCAGGAAATCATATTTCAAGTTTCCCATTTCCCCATCCCAAGGCACTCTGGAGATTTCAAATGAGAAACACTGCTTTGAATAGCCATTGATAGCAGCTATCAGCTGGCAGAGTTCAAAGCTTTTCTCAAAATTTTGTTATGAAGTTCAAAGTGGCTTCTTCACAGCCATGTTACCCTCCACCTTCTTCAAGGCTCCTTGATGCAGAGGCAGCCTAACCAGGGCACAGTGAAGTTGGCATTGACATCTACTTAGCAGCGAGGCAGTGGCAGGAATGGATTTTAACTCCCAATCAATAGGCTTTAAAGTTTGTATTATTGAGGCATATCTGACACTGCATGTTGAAGAACAAGGGTGGCTGGGAGCCAATTTTTAAATTCCTTTGAGTGACTGAGGTGGAACTGAAGTTCAGGGGCAATTTTCCAGGAGCCTGATATGATAGTTGCTGTGAAATCATTCTTTGCATGAACCTTTGGAAATTGTGTTCAGCGTGAATTCATTTCCTAGAGTACAGACAGGACTGCTTTTTAATTTATACACACACAGACAATGGAAGACCAGTCCTAACACAGTGCAAGCACGGGAGTTATTCCGGTCTATTAGAACACACACTGTAGAATTATCTGATTCCTGTGAAATCCATGCACCCTTAAAATCTATGCTTTCAGAGCTCCTTAAATTCTCTAGCTGGTATCCACTACTACTTGGGAAATTTCTCAGTCCCAAGATCTGCCCCCAATCAAATTGTGTGCTGTTCTCTATTTGCTATGTCATTTGCTAATTTTGTTCACTTATGCTACATTTTTTCCCCATGACTATTCCAACTGACAGAGACCATCTGTACAGACACAAACAGGTTCCAAAGTACAGGGGAGAAAGCTGGAACTTACACAGGCTCACTTTATAGACCGTGATTTCTTACTAAAATACTTAGTATGGGATGGGCATGAAACCAGGGGCTACGTCCTTACCCAGTTCCTACTTGATGCACTATGGGGGCTCCCTGACCCCCAAACTGTTTTTGAAATTTTATTTTGAATGTGTATAGAGTCCATGGCAAATATACAGAAAACCAGGTTTCATCAATCTGTTAAAAAGCAAGAGGAAACATGCAAAGACAGCAATATGTCATTCATTAAACTCACATGGTCTTGATATGTGTGGGTGTATATGTGTGTGTGTTTTCTAAGATCCCCATGTAAATCAAAGTCTAATTATGTGTGATTGGATTCCCCATGACCCTAAGTGTGGGAACTAAGTAAAATTTGCTGATTTTTCTGCTTTCAAATGAGTAAGATTTTGTGATGGTTTCAATTCATAACATTTTTTGGATTGAAAGACACAGGGCATGTGCAAACCACTTAGGTCACCTCTCTGCACAGCCTCTGGACCCATCCCTGTCCTTACTCCATATAAAAAACAAGCCTGCCCCTCCTTGAGGAGTGGGCAAGCAAGGGAACTGTTATTTGTTCTCACTATCCTCTGCTGTGGCATGAGCCCCAGTAAAGCTTTGCTCAGGGGGGAAAAAAAAAAGGACCTTATGAATTTTTACCTAACTAAAAAATTTATGACATTTTGATTCTACTTGTTTGACTTAGTATGAATAGAATGCTAGATTTCTAATTAAAAAAAATAGATATGCAACCAGCAACAAAGGCTTACTGTATAGCACAGGGAACTGTAGTCATTATCTTATAATAACCTATAATGGAAAATAATCTGAAAAATAATATGTGTGTATAACTGAATCACCTTGCTTTGTACCTGAAACACTGTAAGTCAACTATGCATCCATAATACAGATATTTAAGAAAGACATGTAGCCAGACAAGTCAGTTTCATGCTAGCTCTGACTGGTAGTGGCTGTTCAGAAGGCTGTGTTGAGAAGGATTCTGAGGACACCCTGGGTTCTGAAGGAAACAGTCGAATCATCAAATAGAAAAATCACGGATAAGAAATGAGGGGAAAGGCAGCATATCTTTAGAGTGCCTTTGCCATCTACACTTCAGCCCTTCATGCATCATCTGCTTCAGCCACATCTGAAAACTTTACTCCACACCATCTGTGGCTTAAGTCACCTTGATCTCACTCCCAATGTCTTGATCACAGCTCTGTCTTTCTTCTTACATTGACTTGGATCCAACTCTAGTTCTCCCACCCAAGATTAAATGGCTACAGTCTACTCTCCATCCCCAAAGCAGTAAATATCATCCATGAAATTGCTGTTCTGCCCAACTGTTGCTAACACATTCACTAATTTATGACTGAGGGAATGTTGCAGATCAATTCCCCAAATTCACTTCCAACAAGTTCCTCTTTCATTCAAAAGATTAATGGTTAGCTGATATTAAAATCTTTTGTGTAGACAATGCATAACTGATCTATGCAGGGACGGAGTATCAGGGTACTTGGTGGAGCAGAGAGACACGGGTGGGAGAAAGTCAAAACAAAACAACACGAACATCATGGAGGACAATTACATATAAAAAAATAAGTGAAATGACCTCATTATTAAATATACATGTGATTTCGCTTTGTGCGAAGAACTTAGCCAAGTATGTTACATGCACTTTTCTCTTATAACATTCACAACTTCTCTGTGAACAAAATTCTATTATCATCCCCATTTATAGATGAAGAAACTGAGGCTGAGATGGACTAACTTTCCTAATGTTGTGCCAATAGCAGAACTGGCTGGGATTTGAATTCAGGTGTTCAGATGGCAAAACTCAAGCCTCAGATGGTTCCTTCTATGCTTTACTACTTCCCATATTAAAGAGGAGAGATTGCTTTAAAAAAAAAAGAACAAGGTATGAACCCCAGACTCATTGATTATCTTCTGGAAGGCACTATAGAGGTCATCCTGCTGCTGCTGCTGCTAAGTCACTTCAGTCGTGTCCGACTCTGTGCAACCCCATGGACTGCAGCCTACCAGGCTCCTCCATCCATGGGATTCTCCAGTCAAGAATACTGGAGTTGGGTGCCATTGCCTTCTCCTAGGGGAGGTAATTAACTGGGGTCAGAAACAAGCCACCCCTGGAAACAGAGATCACGTACACACAACACATGATTTGCAAAGAAAGAAAGCAATTCTTAAGTCAGAAACAGGAAATCCTTGGTGGTTCTGTAAGTTTAAGGACTTAATAAAAATATCACTTTTGTGTTAAAGTTGAGGTTGCAAAAGGATGGCGTTAACAAAAGCAAAGCAGTTGGTTTGAGAATTTAAACAATTGTCCTAATGACATTTCCCAATACTTACTGTTTACTCAGATGTCTGACTAAATTATCCATTTCCCCTCAGATGTTTGGGATTTATGAAATCTTTATTTTTGAGAGAGTGAAAAGTGAGGTATGTGGGTTTGTATGTAAACAGAAATAATTTCAATGTCTGAGACTGAGCCCTCCTTTTGTTGAGGAGGAAATGGCAACCCACTCCAGTATTCTTACCTGGGAAATCCCTAGGACAGAGAAATCTGGTGGGCCACAGCCCTTGCAGTTGCAAAGGGACTGAGCAACTGAGCATTGGGTTTGTAACTGCTGAAGAGTTGAGGAATGTGGCCCCACTTTCTTTGGAGTTCCATGTGAACATCATTCTGGAAGATGGATCAGATCTTTTCAATTCTACCTAGTTCCACACATGGAACCTGCAGAAGGTGGTTGGTGGGACAGCTCACTCAAGGTATGGTGAGCTCAGGGAGGCGCTGGGGCACGGG
This sequence comes from Neotragus moschatus, assembly GCA_006410615.1. Taxonomy (NCBI): domain Eukaryota; kingdom Metazoa; phylum Chordata; class Mammalia; order Artiodactyla; family Bovidae; genus Neotragus; species Neotragus moschatus. The sequence continues at coordinate 3,187,488 of SJYA01001331.1, forward strand.
AGCCCTAGCCGCCACCACATCTGGTCCAAAGTACCCTGACAACAGCTTGAACCAGACTCCCTGCCTCCAGCTGCAGGAATGCGGATGAAGCCGCTGCACGTCTGTTCAGCCTATTTTATGAGCTAAGAAAAAGACTCTGGGACTTTTCACATACCCTTCCCCAATGGTCAGGTAGTTAGAATAGGAAAAAGGAGTCCGGAATGGCAGTGGCTAAAAGACAAGGGAAGGGAAAAGCCCTCAAAAATAGAACAAAGGAAGGTCCGAGGACTACCATAAACATCGGGGGAGTTTGTAATTTACTTGGTTCTGTCTTGTCACAACAGAAATTTGAAGTGATGGTGTTACAGCTCAGTTTTATTTAGAAAGTAAAGGAAAATACATCCTCGAGGCATGAGGGCATGTCGGCCCAAAAGACTCAAAGAGAAGAGACGCCCCCCCCCAGCCCAATTTTGGCTGCTCTTTTTATATGCTTTTTTTCCCCTCCCTGGGCCTGCCCTGTGTAAACTGGGCTAGCCAGGAGTGCTGTTTGTTCTACCTGAGGTCCTCACTCTGGTTCTCGGACTTCCCTTTGTTCTATTTTCATGGGCTTTTCCCTTCGTTGTCTTTTAGCCACCTCCATTCTGGATTTTTTCCGATTCTAACTACCTAACACAATGATCACAGCAGCACTGTCTAGAGACTCAGGGATGTTAATAACAAGAACAGAGAAGAACCAAGATCTGAACTTCAATTTGTCTTTTACTAAAACCATAATGGCTTATTCCTAAACCTGGACTTGGCTCATGTTGAAATCCACCTGTTAATTGCCTTCATCATCCAAGTCACCCCATTCTTATTTTCTGCTGCTGCTGCTGCTAAGTCGTGTCTGACTCTGTGCGACCCCATAGACGGCAGCCCACTAGGCTCCTCTGTCTCGGGGATTCTCCAGGCAAAAATACTGGAGTGGGCTGCCATTTCCTTCTCCAATGCATGAAAGTGAGAAGTGAAAGTGAAGTCACTCAGTCATGCCTGACTCTTAGCTACCCCATGGACTACAGCTTACCAGGCTCCTCCAACCATGGGTTCCAGGCAAGAGTACTGGAGTGGGGTGCCACTGCCTTCTCCAATTCTCATTTTCTACTCTGCCCTAAATGAAATCCTTCCTGGATTCTAATGGATGTGATTATCCAACAGTCTTTGGCAAATGAGGATCTCTGCCTTCCTGCTTACAGTATTCCTGTCTCGATGCTGTGTAACCATCCCTAGTTCCTTGGTCCACCTGCTTTCCTCTGTCCTCCAATACCCAAGTGGGGAATGGAGAGGGCATAGACTTTGAAGCCAGGCTGAGTTCTGCCACTTTCTGTGTGAGTTTAAGCAATTAGCTTCACCTCTTTGGGCCTCTCTGATGACACTAACACTGATGAACACCGACTTTACATGCTGTAGTGAAGGCCAGAGATAATATACATAAGGCGGTGTCTGACACCATAGTAATGCCAAGGACTCGGAGACAATGAAACTTGCAGCTTACTGGTTCTAGTTGTCTGCAAGCACCTACTCTGTGTGCATGGGCAAGTGATAGTCATGGGGTCTATCATTCTTCCCTCTTGGCTTGAGTCTGGTAGATAGTGAGGCTGGAACAATGTTGCTATCCTGCCAGTCAAGAGGAGAGGCTGCCTGAGAAAGGGGTATGCAGAGAAGACCACAGGGGTGGGAGGAGCAGAGAGACATACTTGGCTGGCACTGTTAGGGTACTGGATTCAGCTAGGACTGAAGCAACTCTGTCACCGAACTTCTCAATATATGAACCAATTTATTCTCCACCCAACCCTCTTTTTTTTTTTTTTGTTTTGTCCAGTTTGAGTTGGTTTCTGTCACTCAGAACCAAAAGCATCCTGTCTAAACCTGGTTATCAAGCCAAAGAGGAAATATGACTTGGTCAATACCATAAAGTTATTTAGTAGAACACCTAGAATAGGTTTCAGGGCAGAAGACTTCCAGAATTATGAGGTGTTCATGTTCTGTAAGCTGAGGCCCTTCTTGTTACATCACGAGAAATTGAACATGTTGGGTCCCATTTATGGCAGGGGGTATCTAGTCTATTGATATGAATACTATGGGCATCAGAGCATAGGGGAGAGATGCCCGCGAATGTTGGTATCAATCCAGCTTACACTGCAGTAGCCTTCTGTCCTTGGCAATGGAGAAAAACTCAGATCACCTTCTAGCTGGACTGGGCCTTACAATAAATACACTAATCTTGGAGTAGGGTGAGAGAATCACCCAAGGCTCAATTTCTTGCCTGTGTCTAAGGTTTTAAAAAAGAACAGAGACAGTAGGTTCGATCAAAACTGTAGAATGCAAAGTGACCTCAATGAATATAGCATCTGAAAATTCAAATAGGCGTGTGTGTGTGTGTGTGTGTGTGTGTGTGTGTGTGTGTGTAATTTTTGCATCACATTATGTATTTATATTCCCCTGCTGTTGCTGCTAAGTTGCTTCAGTCATGTCCGACTCTGTGCGACCCCATAGATGGCAGCCCACCAGGCTCCCCCGTCCCTGGGATTCTCCAGGCAAGAACACTGGAGTGCGTTGCCATTGCCTTCTCCAAAGCATGAAAGTGAAAAGTGAAAGTGAAGTTGCTCAGTCGTGTCCAACTCTTAGCAACCCCATGAACTGCAGCCTACCAGGCTCTTCTGTCCATGGGATTTTCCAGGCAAGAGTACTGGAGTGGGATGCCATTGCTTTCTCCGATATTCCCCTCCTAGCTGCTTATATTTAGTGTCGATTTAGTCTAGATCAGTCATTCTTAATGGGGGTAAATTTTGTCCCTCCAGGGGACAACTGGCAACGTCTGGAGACAGTTTGGTTGTCACAATTGACTGGGGTGGGGGAGGGAGAGAATGCTACTGACGCCTAGTGAGCAGAGACCAGAGATGCTGCTAAACATCCTACAACGCATAGGACTGTCCTGCACAACAAATAACTTCCAGCCCCAAATGTCAATAGTGTGGAAGCTGAGAGCCCCTGGGTCAGCATGTGTGACAGCTTGTGATTAACATCCTTTATGCCACGTGGTCAATTTCTAAGTAGCTCCTTTTTTTCCAACTGATAAGAATTAGGTAGATATTGGAGAAGGAAATGGCAACCTACTTCAGTATTCTTGCCTGGAGCATCCCATAGAGAGAGGAGCCTGGCAGGCCATGGTCCATAGGGTCACAGATAGTTGGACACGACTGAGACGAATAAGTATGCAGGCACGCAGGTAGATATTAGAAGTAAAAATTGGATCCAGTTAGCTCTTCACCCAAGAAAACTTCAAGCAAATAAGTTTAAGATGCAAATGGGGGGATTCTTTGGAAGAAAAGTTATGACCAACCTAGATAGCATATTGAAAAACAGAGACATTACTTTGCCAACAAAGATCCATCTAGTNCTCTTCTGTCCATGGGATTTTCCAGGCAAGAGTACTGGAGTGGGATGCCATTGCTTTCTCCGATATTCCCCTCCTAGCTGCTTATATTTAGTGTCGATTTAGTCTAGATCAGTCATTCTTAATGGGGGTAAATTTTGTCCCTCCAGGGGACAACTGGCAACGTCTGGAGACAGTTTGGTTGTCACAATTGACTGGGGTGGGGGAGGGAGAGGATGCTACTGACGCCTAGTGAGCAGAGACCAGAGATGCTGCTAAACATCCTACAACGCATAGGACTGTCCTGCACAACAAATAACTTCCAGCCCCAAATGTCAATAGTGTGGAAGCTGAGAGCCCCTGGGTCAGCATGTGTGACAGCTTGTGATTAACATCCTTTATGCCACGTGGTCAATTTCTAAGTAGCTCCTTTTTTTCCAACTGATAAGAATTAGGTAGATATTGGAGAAGGAAATGGCAACCTACTTCAGTATTCTTGCCTGGAGCATCCCATAGAGAGAGGAGCCTGGCAGGCCATGGTCCATAGGGTCACAGATAGTTGGACACGACTGAGACGAATAAGTATGCAGGCACGCAGGTAGATATTAGAAGTAAAAATTGGATCCAGTTAGCTCTTCACCCAAGAAAACTTCAAGCAAATAAGTTTAAGATGCAAATGGGGGGATTCTTTGGAAGAAAAGTTATGACCAACCTAGATAGCATATTGAAAAACAGAGACATTACTTTGCCAACAAAGATCCATCTAGTCAAGGCTATGGTTTTTCTTGTGGTCATGTATGCATGTGAGTTGGACTGTGAAGAAAGCTGAGCACCGAAGAATTGATGCTTTTGAACTGTGGTGTTGGAGAAGACTCTTGAGAGTCCCTTGGACTGCAAGGAGATCCAACCAGTCCATTCTAAAGGACATCAGTCCTGGGATTTCTTCAGAAGGAATGATGCTAAAGCTGAAGCTCCAGTACTTGGGCCACCTCACACGAAGAGTTGACTCATTGGAAAAGACTCTGATGCTGGGAGGGATTGGGGGCAGGAGGAGAAGGGGACGACCGAGGATGAGTTGGCTGGATGGCATCACTGACTCGATGGGCATGAGTCTAACTGAACTCTAGGAGTTGGTGATGGACAGGGAGGCCTGGCGTGCTGTGATTCATGGGGTCGCAAAGAGTCGGACACAACTGAGCGACTGAACTGAACTGAACTGAAGTTAAAGAGAGGGAAAAGTTCCTCAGAGCAAATCTAATTTGTTGCTAAGAGACATTACAGTTGGCCTTTATCCAGAAGATGGGGAGACCTGCTTGTCAATAGAGAGTTGGGTTGCCTTTACAGATGTAAGAGATTCAGGGGAGAACATTCCAGCTCGGGCGTAGGTAAGTGCATCTCACCTGAGGAATTTTCATGATGACCTCTTATGTCTTCTCAATGAGGCAGTATCAGCTTAACTGGGCTTGAGCTATTCCATATCAGCCCATTTCAAGTTTTTATTTTTACAGCAGAAGACCTAATTGCCCTCTTCACTCACACTTCACTGAACTCACTAAAGCCCAGTTAAGCATTTTCTCGAAAACAAATCGTTTTCAGATGGCCCTGGCAAAACTATCCTGATTTCGCACAGGCCATTATACATAATTTATCGGAAGAGTGGCAGGCTGTTGGACTTGCCCCAGTTAAAGAGCCTCTTTCAGGAGCTTGAGCATGAACTGTCTTCACAGTTTGGGGCTCCATGCCTTTGAGTGTCATTCCTAGATCTCACGAACAACTTGCCTGTTTATATAGCACATCTTCCTGGCAGCATTGCACTTTGGAAGGTGTCAAATATAGATCGGGCTCTAGATAGAGGGGAGAGTTTATTTTTGAAGTAATATGATTTCTATAATTTTTCTTAATGCCAGCCCTTTCATATTCATGAGATGGAATGCAGTGAATCTGTACAGTTTCCCCTTTGGAGGACATAAATCCTCTTCCACCAGAGGCAATACAACTCTTTACCCAAGGTAAGGGAGTCTCAAACACATTCTGACCGCAGATTCCTAGTTCCTCGATACATGCATTTTAATTACATCTCTCAGCTTCTTTAAGATGAGATGGTACTATTACTTTGGTGATGTGCACTTGTTTGTGTGGATCAGTGCTGTCTGGTGGAACTCTCCAGGATGATGGGTATGTTCTACGTCAATAATGATTAATGCATGTGAATACCAAACAACTGAAAGGTGACTACTGCAAATGAGGAAGTGAGTTCTTAATCTGAGTTCGTATAGCCACATATGGCTGCTGGCTACCATACTGGACGGCCACCAATATGGTGTATAAGTCTAGCCTATGGTTCTAGCTTACCACTAAATGGTATCCCTCACTCATGTGTCTCTTTCCTCCATTCAAAAGCCAATATATTTCTGAATATACAGATTTGTTCCTGACATCCTCCTTTACTCTCCCAAGGCTCCTCAGTGCCCATGAAACATAGTTCTCACTCTCCCATGGAAATATCTCTTCCCAGATGCTCTCATGCCCTTTCATCCAACCACATCAGAGCACTGGGGTGACTGAATATCCATCTTCCTCTTCCCTCCCTCCCTGTGTATAGAAGACATTCCTTTCTCTTTGACAGTTTCAACCTTCTCCTGCAAACCTCCTGGAACACTCAGCTTAAGCATCATCTTCTTTATAAATCTTCCCTGATCACTCACCCCCTGGTTACCCAGGACATCCTTCTATCATTGTGTTTGTAATATGTTAACATATTTATTTTTCTGCATGTCTGGCTCATTCATGAGACTATGAATGATTGGGTAGAAACGAGAGATCATGGACCTCTGTATCTTGGTACCCAGCTCAGAGCCTGTACACTGTAAGGAGTGGTGCTATTGGTTGATTATAACAATTTATGCCACAAATATTTACTGTACACGTGTCAAATGCACAGCGGTGTTGACTTTACTATTGGATGCCATTTCTATTGGTCTTGGGTTTTTGATGCCTCTCAATGTGTCAGTATTTTGCTGAGAAGAATTTATTCTGATTTTAAATGTATGTTTTTCTTTTCATCAAGTAGCTGGAACATTAAGAGTTGGATCATAAAGAAAGCTGAGTGCCAAAGAATTGATGCTTTCGACCTGTGATGCTGGAGAAGACTCTTGGGATTCCCTTGGACAACAAGGAGATCAAACCAGTCAATCCTAAAGGAAATCAACCCTGAATATTCATCAGAAGGACTGATGCTGAAGCTGTAGCTCCAATATTTGGCCAACTGATATGAAGAGCTGACTCACTGGAAAAGACCCTGATGCTGGGAGGGATTGAGGGCAGGAGAAGGGGGTGACAGAGGATGAGACAGTTGGATGGCATCACTGATTCAATGGACATGAGTCTGAGCAAGCTCTGAGAGACAGTGAAGGACAGGNTAGCTCCAATATTTGGCCAACTGATATGAAGAGCTGACTCACTGGAAAAGACCCTGATGCTGGGAGGGATTGAGGGCAGGAGAAGGGGGTGACAGAGGATGAGACAGTTGGATGGCATCACTGATTCAATGGACATGAGTCTGAGCAAGCTCTGAGAGACAGTGAAGGACAGGGAAGCCTGGAGTGCTGTAATCCACGTGGTAGCAGAGTCGGGCATGACATTAGTGACTGAACAACAACAAAATATTCAGCAACTGCTTCATCTGGTGCTCAAATGAAGACACAGCAGTCTGCAACAACCTTGAAGGGAAAACTTACTGCTTGATTTATTAACAGGAAATATGTCAGTTGCTAAGATGGTGCTTTCTAAGGCATTCTCCATGGTGGTGGTGTGACTATTTTTTGGCTTGGCTGGGTTGACCCCAGAACCTAAACTCTGTTTACGATGCACTCCCACTCTATAATTCTGAAGGCTTCCTATCCTAGGAACTGCTTCAGAGGAGTTAACCAATACTGGCCAAGAACACAAGAAAGAAACTGAAGTCGATCAGTCATGTCTGACTCTTTGCGACCCCATGGACTGTAGCCTGCCAGGCTTCTCCATCCATGGGATTTTTCAGGCAAGAACATTGGAGTAGGTTTCCATTTCTTTCTCTAGGGGATTATCCCAACCCAGGGATCAAACCTGGGTCTCTCACGTTACAGGCAGACTCTTTACTGTCTGAGCCACAAGGGATCCCAAGAACAGAAGGGGCAAGTACTAAATTCAGTTCCTGCGGTGTCACAAGTAATACGTAGAACACACTGGGCTGTTTTCCAGTCCTCCTGGAACCTACATTATATTCGCATAAGAGCTTATTTGGGGAGAAAACTTTTAGAGAAAGACTGAAAGAAACTGTATGCCCACGACAAGACTTAACTTTCAAAAGCTTCCTTGGGAAACATCCTTCATGACATGTAGGAATCCATCTTACTTTTACGCTCACTCCTTGGGTTCATGGAAATATGAGATTGCCAATTGCTAAGATTCGTTGAGCTCTTACAATGCACCAGGCATAATTTCCAAGCCTTTAAAATATATTATTATATTTAATCTTATAACAATCCTTTAGGGTAGGAAATATTATCCGCATTTCAAAGGACAGAAGACTGAACTAAGACAGGATGGGTTGTCTCGCTGGAAGAACTTGAGCTAAGGCTCTAGAGCTTTTAACACTGCATAGGGAATGACAATGAAATTTAATTAACCATTATAATGACAAAGTACCCATCACTGATGTGACAATATGATTGGCAGTGGAACCAGACTGAAGTTTAACTTAGCTCTGCCACTGAACTGCTGGGTGAATTTTGGCAAGTCACTTAACTTTACTGTTCTCAAATGTTTGATAAGCAAATGTATATAAAAACACAGATCATTCTACGCATTGAATGAGATATTTATATAAATGTTCTGAAGTAAAGAGTAAATATTATCATCCATCAGAAGGCGATGAGAGAGATGTCCTATTCCCCTTTTCCAGGACATTTTGAGGATTAAATAGTAACGTATATGAAAGTCCAATACAAATGGTAAAGTGCTCTACACACGGTAACTGGTTTTGCTCTCATTATTGGAAGCTTTCTTTCCCAAAGGCTTTGTTTGCAGACAGCAAACGGTTCTCAGCTGAAGTCTGTCTTCTGCTCTGTGCCTTTGAGACAGCAGAGATGAAGCAAGGGGTCTAGGTGACAGGTGCTTGAACTCTGCCATCCGTCTGTTGCCTACTCACCCTGCGACGCACCCATTCCTCATGGAGCACGCCTTGATAAGGTGCTAAAGATTAGACATCGCAGGAATAACCACCGATAGCCAACGGAAAGGCTGAAAATCTCCCCCTCAAAGAATTTAGAAATGTTTGACAACTAGCATGGAAAAAGTAAACTAGACCAGTACTAAGTCTAGCTGGTTAGGAGGCCATGGATGAGTTCACTAGTTCCTTCTTTCCTCATTTCCACAGTCATTTCTAAGTCACTGCATTGGATAAAGAATCCCCAGTAGTAGCACAGTTAGTGAGGAGGCCATGGCTCCTACTGTGGCTTCCTCAGGGCTTGCTAGCTGAGGGATTTACAGCAGACGACTTGCCCCTCAGTAGGCCTCAGTCAGTGCATGCAATCAGGTCAGTCGAGTTTAGTTGCTCAGTCATGTCCAACTCTTTGCGACCTCATGGACTGCAGCATACCAGGCCTCCCTGTCCATTACAAACCCCCAGAGTTTACTCAAGCTCATGTCCACTGAATCGGTGATGCTATCCAGCCATCCCATCCACTGTTGACACCTTGTCCCCCCACCTTCAATCCTTCCCAGGATCAGGGTCTTTTACAATGAGTCAGTTCTTCGCATCAGGTGGCCAAAGTACTGGAGTTTCCGCTTCAGCATCAGTCCTTCCAATGAATACTCAGGACTGATTTCCTTCAGGATGTACTGGTTGGAGTCCAAGGGACTCTCAAGAGTTTTCTCCAACACCACACTTCAAAAGCATCAATTCTTTGGTGCTCAGCTTTCTCTATAGTCCCACTCTCACATCCATACATGACCACTGGAAAAACCATAGCCTTGACTAGACGGACCTTTGGTGGCAAAGTAATGTCTCTGCTTTTTAATATACTGTCTAGGTTGGTCATAACTTTTCTTCCAAGGAGTAAGCATCTTTTAATTTCATGGCTGCCGTCACCATCTGCAAGTGATTTTGGAGTCCCCCAAAATAAAGTCTGCCACTGTTTCTACTGTTTCCCCTTCTATTTACCATGAAGTGATGGGACTGGATGCTATGATCTTCATTTTCTGAATGTTGAGCTTTAAGCCAACTTTTTCACTCTCCTCTTTCACTTTCATCAAGAGGCTCTTTATTTCTTCTTTGCTTTTTGCCATAAGTGTGATCTCATCTGCATATATGAAGTTATTTATATTTCTCCTGGCAATCTTGATTCCAGCTTGTGCTTCCTCCAGCCCAGCATTTCTCATGATGTACTCTGCATATAAGTTAAATAAGCAGGGTGACAATATACAGCCTTGATGTACTCCTTTTCCTATTTGGAACCAGTCTGTTGTTCCATGTCCAATTCTAACTGTTGCTTCTTGCCCTGCATACAGATTTCTCAAGAGGCAAGTCAGGTGGTCTGGTANGGAGACTGGCCCTGGGATTTCTTTGGAAGGAATGATGCTGAAGCTGAAGCTCCAGTACTTTGGCCACCTCATGTGAAGAGCTGACTCATTGGAAAAGACTCTGATGCTGGGAGGGATTGGGGGAAGGAGGAGAAGGGGACAACAGAGGATGAGATGGCTGGATGGCATCACTGACTTGATGGGGGTGAGTCTGAGTGAACTCCAGAAGTTGGTGATGGACAGGGAGGCCTGGCGTGCTGCGATGCATGGGGTCGCAAAGAGTCGGACATGACTGAGCGACTGAACTGAACTGATGTGATTGAAACTGACTACTTATAAACAGGAACTTGGGACTGTGCTATAGACTGCTATATTTGATTACTAATCACTTATTATTAAATAAATTTTTGACAAAGAAAAAATATTATTGCTAGCTAGCCTTCCGTCTTTCATTAATTTCCCTTCATATCAATGAGGGTGGCATATTTTATATGTAATGATTATATTCCTAGACAAGTAAAGAGAACTGCTTAATATCATTTCAAAAGAGGCAGAGGTAATCATGCTGGTATTAATGTTGGCTAGTATCCATTCGGTCAGTTCAGTCTCTCAGTCCTGTCCATCTCTTTGTGACACCATGGACTGCCTCATGCCAGGCGTCCCTGTCCACTGCTAACTCCCAGAGTTGACTCAAATTCACGTTCATTGAGTCAGTGATGCCATCCAACCATCTCATCCTCTNTTAATGTTGGCTAGTATCCATTCGGTCAGTTCAGTCTCTCAGTCCTGTCCATCTCTTTGTGACACCATGGACTGCCTCATGCCAGGCGTCCCTGTCCACTGCTAACTCCCAGAGTTGACTCAAATTCACGTTCATTGAGTCAGTGATGCCATCCAACCATCTCATCCTCTGTCATCCCCTTCTCTTCCTGACTTCAATCTTTCCCAGCATCAGGATCTTTTCAAATGCATCAGTTCTTCGCATCAGGTGTCCAAAGTGTTGGAATTTCAGCTTCAACAGCAGTCCTTACAATGAATATTCAGGACTGATTTCCTTTAAGATGGACTGGTTGGATCTTCTTGGAGCCCAAGGGACTCTCAAGAGTTTTCTCCAACACCACAGTTCAAAAACATCAATTCTTTGGCGCTCAGCCTTCTTCACAGTCCAACTCTCACATCCATACATGACCACAGGAAAAATCACAACCTTGACTAGACAGACCTTTGTTGGCAAAGAAATGTCTCTGCTTTTGAATATGCTGTCTATGTTAGTCATAGCTTTTCTTCCAAAGAGCAAACATTTTTTTAATTTCATGGTCCAGTCACCATCTGCAGTGATTAGGGACCCCAGAAACATAAAGTCTGTCACTGTTTCCATTGTTTTCCCATCTATTTGCCATGAAGTAATGGACCAGATGCCATGATCTTAGTTTTCTGAATGTTGAGTTTTAAGCCAACTTTTTCACTCTCTTCTTTCACTTTCATCAAGAGGCTTTTTAGTTCTTTGCTTTCCGCCATAAGGGTGGTGTCATCTGCATATTTGAGGTTATTGATATTTCTCCCAGCAATCTTGATTCCAGCTTGTGCTTCATCCAGCCCAGCTATTCACATGATGTACTCTGCATATAAGTTAAATAAGCAGGGTGACAATTACAGCCTTGTACTTGTACTGACAAGTACAGCCTTTACGTACTTTTCCCCTATTTGGAACCAGACCGTTGGTCCATGTCCAGTTCTAACTGTTGCTTCCTGAACTGCATACAGATTTCTCAAGAGGCAAGTCAGGTGGTCTGGTATTCCCTTCTCTTTCAGAATTTTCCAGTTATTTGTGATCCATACAATCAAAGGCTTTGGCATAGTCAATAAAGCAGAAATAGATGTTTCTCTGGAACTCTCTTGCTTTTTCGATGATCCAGCGGATATTGGCAATTTGATTTTTAGTTCCTCTGCCTTTTCTAAATCCAGTTTGAACATCTGGAAGTTCACAGTTCATGTATTGTTAAAGCCTGGCTTGGAGAATTTTGAGCATTACTTTACTAGAGTATGAGATGAGTGCAACTGTGCAGTAGTTTGAATGCTTTTTGGCATTGCCTTTCTTAGGGATTACCTTGCCAAACTATGTTGGCGGTAATGAAGATAATGGAAACCTCCTTCAGAAGGTCGCATGCATGCACTGCTACACTCAGTGACCCCAGCCCTGCAGCAGGCCACCACCAACCCACACCTTCACCGGAGCCTCCTGAACACTTACAGGCAAGTCTGGGTCAGTCTCTTGTGGGGTCACTGCTCTTTTCTCCTGGGTCCTGGTGCACACAAGGCTCTCTTTGTGCCCACCAACAGTTTGTTTCCCAGTCCTGTGGAAGTTCAGGCTACTATTAACCTTGGCTAGCACCCATTAGTAATAATCATATTCCACATATTATAGTAAGTATGTACTTTCATGTGATCCTTGTAACAAATCTGAGTATATATTATCATTGATATTGATTTGCAGATGAGAAAACCTAGGTTTGGAGAGACAGTGGCATATACCTGAATTATGAATCAGCCAAGGTGTGAACCTTGAGCCCAGACATCTGGTCACTGAGCTCTACCTCTTGATAAGGATGGTTAGATTGTTTTCACTCTGCTGCTAATACCAATGCTTCATTTCCAGCAATTTGTAGCACAAGTTTCATTCTATCTCTTTATATAATCCAGAATAATCATTAGGCTCTCCATTTGCATAGTGTTTAATTTTCTACTCAGCAGCTCATGATTATTATTTAAAATTTGTATTAACTTAGTAATACAATATTGAATCATTCCAGTTCTTTGTTTTGCAGACAGAATGAAGGATCACAAGAACTATGACTAAATTAAAAACATTTTCCTTAGTTTTCAGTGTCTCATAGTTGAGACCAAGAACAAAGAACCAGAACAAAGATATGGAGGGCTTTAGGTACTGCCTTGTATAACTTTGTTACTGAAATATTAGTTGTTTTAGTTCAAGTCGTTTTAGAAAATAACCATAAACTGGGTAGTTTATGCAACAAATTTTATTTTTTGAAGTTTGAGAGTCTAAAAAGTCCAGGATCAATGTGCCAGCTGATTTGGTGTCTCGTGAGACCTGCTTCCTGAATCTTGAGTAGATTGTATCCTCACACAGCAGAAGGAAGGTGAGCATGCTGTCTGGGGTCTCTTTCATAGGGGCACTAATTTCATTCATCAGGGAATCACCCTTATGACTTAATTACTTCCCACCTCCTTATACTATCATTTTGGGAGTTCAGATTTCAAAATATGAATTTAAGGTAAGTTATAAATATTCAGTTCATAAAATTAGTTTTAGGGTTTCTTTAGAAAGATGGGCATTTTATTTGTAACAATGTGATATGAAAAAATCAGAGTTGCATTTTTGGTTCTTGATGTATTTCTTTCATCTGAAATCTTAATTTTTCCCTTGGCTTGAGTTACACAGAAAGGTGAACATTACTCAGTCGTGTCTGACTCTTTGCAACCCCATGTACATTTTCCAGGCTAGAATACTGGAGTGGGAAGGCTTTCCCTTCTCCAGGGGATCTTCTCAACCCAGGGATCAAACCCAGGTCTCCCACATTGCAGGTGGATTCCTTACCAGCTGAGCCACAGAGAAGCCCAGGAATACTGGAGTGGGTAGTCTATCCCTTCTTCAGCAGATCTTCCCAACCCAGGAATTGACCTGGGCTCTCCTGCATTGCAGGCAGATTCTTTACCAACTGAGCTATCCAGGAAGCCTGAGGTACACAGAGAGGCATAGTACTGAGGGCAAGAGGAGAAGAGGGTGGCAGAGGATGAGAGGGTTGGATGACATCATCAACATAATGGACATGAGTTTGAGAAAACTCAGAGAGTGAAGGAGAGGGAAGCCTGGCGTGCTGCAGCCCATGGGGTTGCAAAAAGTCTGATACAACTTAGTGACTGTATAACAACAAATGTATATCATATATGAGAAGCAGCTAGTTGACTGAATGAGTGACCAAATGCTGAGGCAGGGGATTGCTTAGGTTTGATGATTGCTCGGCTTTTAATGTTTGTGTTACCTTAGGACTTCCCTGATAGCTCAGTTGGTAAACAATTCACCTGCAATGCATGACACCCCAATTCAATTCCTGGGTCAGGAAGATCCGCTGGAGAAGGGATAGGCTACCCACTCCAGTATTCTTGAACTTCTCTTGTGGCTCAGCTGGTAAAGAATCTGCCTGCAATGCAGGAGACCCCAGTTTGATTCCTGGTTTGGGAAGATCCCCTGGAGAAGCGAAAGGCTACCCACTCCAGTATTCTGGCCTGGAGAATTCCTTAGACTGCTGGACACGACTGAGCGACTTGCACTTTCTCTTCACTTTCACCTTGGGCAAGTTTTTTAATGGCTTTGTATCTTTGACTCATTCATAAGACAGAAAAAAATGATATTAAAAAAATGGATTGATGGAAAAACTAAATTATTTAATTGAGGCAGAACATTTGGACACTAAGTAATTGTGCAATAAATGCTACCTAGTACATAGAGAAAACCCTGTTTCCTGCCTCTCAATAAAAGCCTTCCTGCCCTCTAGAGGCTTCTTGAGGTCTTGCTTTAAAACAAGAGGGACTGATAGACTTCCTGATGGCTTATATTTTACCATGCATCCTTATGTTTCTCTTATCCACTGATTTACTTGGTAGGAATAGTACTTATAATCCAGAGCTCTCAAAGTCTTGCCTGTAATGGTCTTGGACTGCATTACGGTCAGAGTACAGTGACTTGGATTAAAACAGAAATCTTTCTAAGGCAAACTGAATGAAGAGAGTGCTAGGATTCAAGGCACTCTCATCCTCTCACCCTGGCTTCTACCTGCCCATCCACATCTGCTCATTCTTCCTCCTTAGCAGACTGTCGTTCTCTGGATCTGACGTCCCAGGACAGAGGGTAAATGGTTGCCAATGGTTCCTCAGTTTACTTGCCATATTCTGGACACATGGTCTAACTGTAATTCTGTCTCTTACATCAATTCCAAATCCCCAAAAGAGGCACTGACTGGCACTGCTCATTAAGGAGCCCAGTCAACTGACTCAGGAGATAGACTTACACTGCAAAAATAAACAAATAAATGAATGGTCTTCCTTGGTGGAAAGATTCAATATTTTTTTTGGAGTTCAAAGTGAAAGCAGATCTACATTGTGCAGCACCATGATACTTTCTAAGTGATACGGAAGGGCAGTGACATTGCTTTTTAATCCATTTAAACCCATGGCATTTCTGTGTAACACTATCAAACATCCACGCCCTGCTCTTTCCACTTTACCGTATTAAGCAGCTCAGGGGCAGCCCTATTTAATATTGTTATGCTGAACACTGTTAGAACAATGCAGACATTCTCAACAGAGTTTTCTCCTTGTTCAATTCAGATTGACCAGGAGATACATTTCCAGGAGTGTCTTGGTGTTTATTGCTTTAGTTTATAATTGAATTATGATCTCCGGTTATGGACAAGTGATCACTTGATCATTTCAGGAGTCCCAGTTGAAGGCGGTTGGCTAAAATTCTCCAGGAATTATGAATGGCCTATTCTATTCTGTGCGTATGCACTCAGGCATGTCCTACTCTTTTTGACCTCATGGACTGTAGCCCGCCTGGCTCCTCTGTCCATGGAGTTTTCCAGGCGAGGATACTGGAGCAGATTGCCAGTTCCTCCTTCAGGGCATCTTCCTGACTAGGGATCAAACCCATGTCTCTTACATCTCCTGCACTGGCAGGCAGATGCTTTTCCCACTGTACCACCGGAGTAAGCCATGCTTTACCCAGTCTTCTGTCGTTTTGTTATTAATTGGCAGTCACTGACTTTTTATTGATAGGAGAAATTCATGCTGCATTCTGGCCTTGTTCTCTTTGGAAGAAAATGAACACTCGACATCAAGACCAAAGCTCAGATTTTCATGGTTTCAGTTTTCATTTTCTGCTGGTCATATGAGTTGTCTGTTTGTTTCCTATGGCAGATATGTTAGTAAATTAAGCACATATAAAGGAAAGAATTAACCTGAAATACTTCTAATGGATTTATAAAATAATTAGGCTATTAAAAATGAATTAAATCAACATTAAAATCCTACATTGGTGAATTTTCAACAATATAAAAAGCCATCATTTTTAAAACATGCCATACCAATTTCTAAAAAAATTAAAACACTATATTTGCATTGTAATTTTTCCCTTAAAAAGTCCATTGTAGTTATCTGTGGCTTCTCAATCCCATTCCTTTCTTTGTTTACCTAACACTGTTCATGGCCCATGAGAACACACTTTCATGAATGTCATGTTTTATAACTTTACAATTTAGGTAAATGATTTTGTAGTCACTGCTTTCTTCACAGGTTGTTTTTCTTTTATTGATTGTTTTTCAGCTCAACAGTAAGCTACATCTAGCTGAAGTTCAAGCATTTTGATTGCTATATAGTTTTCAGTTATATTCTTGTATTCCAATTTATCCATTCTCTAATTAATAGATCTTTAGTTTGTTTTCAGTCATTTCAAATCTTCCTTTAAAAAACTGAGTACAATCAATATAAAAGAAGCATGGACATTTGTAGACATGTATGTAAGCATATTAAAAAGCAGAGATATACTTTGTCAACAAGGTCCATCTAGGCAAGGCTATGGTTTCTCCAGTGGTCATGTATGGATGTGAGAGTTGGACTGTGAAGAAAGCTGAGTGCCAGAGAATTGATGCTTTTGAACTGTGGTGTTGGAGAAGACTCTTGAGAATCCCTTGGACTGCAAGGAGATCCAACCAGTCCATCCTGAAGGAGATCAGTCCTGGGTGTTCATTGGAAGAACTGATGTTGAAGCTGAAACTCCAATACTTTGGCCACCTCATGCAAAGAGTTGACTCATTGGAAAAGACTCTGATGCTGGGAGGGATTGGGGGCAGGAGGAGAAGGGGACAACAGAGCATGAGATGGCTGGATGGCATTACCAACTCAATGCACATGAGTCTGAGTGAACTCTGGAAGTTGGTGATGGACAGGGAGGCCTGGTGTGCTGCGATTCATGGGGTCGCAAAGAGTTGGACATGACTGAGCGACTGAACTGAACTGATGTAACCATCACTCAGATCAAGATGAAGAATATTTTTAACTCCCCAAAAGATCCTGTCATGTTTTTTTCTGGTCAGTACTCCTCTCCTCCCCCACTCACTCACCCAGAGCAACTACTTATTTCTATCAGTGTATTTTTATTTTCTAATTTAGGAATTCATATAAGTGAACTATATTATAAGCAACTTATATTGTATATATTTTCTGGCTTCTTTTTCTATAAATATTTTAAAGGTTTATCTGTTATCATGTGGTGTGAGTCCACCATACTTTCTACATGTCCGTTCTCCTATTGGTAGACATTGGATTTTTTTCCAGTTTGGAGGTACTGTTGCTATTTTTATTTGATTATTCATGTGTCTGTTTTGATTTATAGAAATATTGATATATTCTGAATCTAACTGCTTTGTCATGCATATGTGCAGGGAATATTTTTCCCACCATGAGGTTTCTATATATTTTCTAGTATATATAATTTCTAAGAAATATGTAGAAAGTATACTTCTATATATTTTCTAATATATATAATTTATAATTCTTGATAAGCAGATTTTTTTCATGAATTCAAATATATATACTCACACTTCTGATTAGTGCTTTTTGAGTTTGTTCCAAGAAGTTTTTATTTACATCAGAGTACTTTATTGCTAGAAAGCTTCATGTATTATAATTAGTAAAGCACTCTAAAGTAGAGTTTGTAGCAGTTGCAGTATTTTATTCCTTATATCAGTAAGTTTCTTTTTTATTTTTTTTATTTTATTTTACAATACTGTATTGGTTTTGCCATACATCAAGTCCAGCTATTGGTTTGTAAATTTTATTATTAATTTTAACAAAACCCTGCCACTGCTTTCATTGACTCTTCTTGCCTATTTGTCTATGTTGTGTTTAACTAAATTCATTTCTAAAAGAGAATATACACTGTATAAATTTTAATATTTAATAACTATTGACACATTTTTATAGCTGAATATATAGTTTACCTTTGTGAATGTTTATGAGCACTTGAAATACGTATTGTGCAGCTGGTTATGTGCAGTGATAAAAGGGCTTCCCCTGTGGTTCAGATGTTAAAAGAATTTGCCTGCAATGCAGGAGATATGGGTTCAATCCCTGGATCAGGATGATCCCTTGAAAAAGGAAATGGCAACCCCGTCCAGCATTCTTGCCTGGGAAATCCCATGAACAGAGGAGCCTGATGGGCTACAGTCCATGGGATCACAAGATTTGGATATGACTTAGTGACTAAACCACCTCTACCTTCAGTGATAAAGACAATTAGCTCTAGTGTTCTGTTAGTGATAGCATTGTCCAAATTATTATTCTTATTTAATGTGTATTTATTTTATTAATTACTGAAATACATGTGCTGAAATCTCTATAAATGCCCTGGTGGCTCAGATGGTAAAGTGTCTGCCTACAATGCGGGAGCCTGGGTCGGGAAGATCCCCTGGAGAAGCAAATGGCACCCCACTCCAGTACTCTTGCCCGGAGAATCCCATGGACAGAGGAGCTTGGTGGGCTGCAGTCCATGGGGTCGCAAAGAATCAGACATGACTGAGAGACTGCACTTTCACTTTCATCTACTTCTAATTCTCTTAATTTTTGCTTTGTGTATTTCAAGTTCTGTTAGGTGCATATGGGTTTCCCCGGTGGCTCAGATGGTAAAGAATCTGCCTGCAATGAAGGAGACCCAGGTTCCAGCCTTCAATCAGGAAGATCCCCTGGAGAATGGAATAGCTATCTACTCCAGTGCTATTGCCTGGGGCATCGCATGGAAGCCTGGCAGGCTACCATCCATTGGGTAGCAAAGTGAAGGACACGACTCTATTTTTTATTTAGTTACATATACATTTAGTTTCAACATATGTTCTAAATGAATTGCTCCTTCTACTATTAATAAAATGCACCTTTCTATGTCTATATATTTACCTTAAAGTCTGTTTTTTCTTATATCAGTATATCTAAGCCAGTTTTTTTCCACTTACTCTATGCATTGTATGTTTTTCTGCCTTCATCTGTTCAACCTGTTAAGTCTATGGGCAAAGTATTGTTTTAAAACACACTTTCTAATCTAGTTTGATAGTCTTAGACTTTTAATTAAAATGTTTATTCCATTTACATTTTGTATAACTGATGTATCAGTTCAAGTTCACCAGCTTAGTATTGGTTGTATATTTATCCTGTTTGTTCTTTATTTTTCTGATATGCTTATTTTTGCTGTTCTATTCTACATACTCATTTTCTTGAATTTTTTGAGTACTATTATACATTATTTTGTCTTCTGTATTGCTTTCTAAAAATTTCTCCTTGCATCTGTTTTAAGATGTTCCTGATATATCTTTAACTTAAAGCTTGTGCTTTAACAGAGGAATTGCAAAAAAAAAATTTTTTTGAAAGTGTGGAATATCTCTCCATGTGTTGTAGCACAGATGCCAGGTTTTCCATTTGCTGGGACATTCTCTTTGCTTTCCCACAGTGTTCCTTACTTTCTCCATGTCAGGGGTCTTTTTAGTACCACTGTCATTCCCTCCACCTTGAGCAGGTAGTGGCCCTGTAATTGATACAGGATGCTTGGGGCTGGTGCACTGGGACGACCCAGAGGGATGGTACAGGGAGGGAGGAGGGAGGGGGGCTCAGGATGGGGAACGCGTGTATACCTGTGGCGGATTCATGTTGCTGTATGGCAAAACCAATACAATATTGTAAAGTAATTAACCTCCAGTTAAAATAAATAAATTTATACTTAAAAATAAATAAAATAAATTCATATTTTTAAAAAATTAATGAAAAAGAAATACCCCAGACGTCTAACAGTAGTTTTCCTTGGTTCCCTTGTCATGTCCTCACTCTTGTGTAGTTAAAGAGCCTAGGATTTCTCAAGGAATTTCTCTCAAGTAGTTTCTCATCAGTTCTTGAGGTCCTCTTGAGGAATTTCCTCTTGAGAAATTCTTGAGGAATTTCTATCAGTTCTTGAGGTCCAGCCTCTTCCACTCAGAAAAATTATTTTTAAGATATCCGTAAATTACATATGTAAATGTTTTTATATTTTACTTGTTGACTAGTATTCAGTTGTGAAGAAACACCAAAATTTGTTTATATATTCTTCTGTTGCTGGAAATTTAGCTTGTCTCCAGTTTTGACTACCATAAATAAATCTCTGGACATTTGTATACATATCTTCTATACCTTTATGGAGACACGCTGTCACTTTCTCTAATGAATATATATACACACACACTACTGATATTTAATGATATTGAACATCTTTTCATGTGCTTATTTGCTTGCCATTTCCTTGGTAATATATCTTTTAATGTTTTTATCATTATTCTCTGAATTTTATGATTATATTGGGTTTTAGAAATCATTATATACTCTGGAAAAAAGTAATTTAACAGATATATGATTAGAAAATCTTTTCCTCAAATTTGTGTCTTGTCTTTTAATTCTCTTAAAAGTTTGTTTTTACAAAGAGGAATTCTTATTTTTTATTAAGATAAAATTTTCAATTTTTTTCCTTTGATTATACTTTAGTTGTCATATACAACAAATTTTAGCCTACCAAAAAACTACAATGATTTTCTCCAATATTTTCTTTCAGGAATGTTATAGTTTATGCTATTACATTTAGTCCATGATTATTTTGAATTAACTCGTGTATATCTGATCTGAGATATAAAGTTTATATTTTTGCATTAAAGTGAAAATGAACGTCACCAGTCGTGTCCTACTCTTTGTGACCTCATGGACTGTATAGCCCGCCAGGCTCCTCTGACAGTAGAATTCTCCAGGCGAGAATACTGGAGTGGGTTGCCATTTCCTTCTCCAGGGGAACTTCCCAACCCAGGGATCAAACCCAGGTTTCCTGCATTGCAGGCAGATTCTTTACCATCTGAGCCATCAGGGAAGCCATATTTTTGCATACTGATATCCAATATTCTTAGAGCTTCCCTTATAGCTCAGCTGGTAAAGAATCTTCCTGCAATGCAGGAAACCCCAGTATGATTCCTGGGTCTGCAATATCCGCTGGAGAAGGGATAGGCTACACAATCCAGTGTTCTTGGTTACTTTACCTTTATAATAAGTCTTTCAACTCAATTTTGCCTTTTGTGTTTTTTATCCCCAAAATTATTTTGGCCATTTTGGGTCCTTTCCATATAAATTTTAAATTTCCATATAAATGTTAGAATTAGTTTCTCAATTTCTAGGGGAGAAACCCTCTAATCAAATGCTGCCTGGGATTTCATTGTGTTCATAGATGTGGAGAACTGACATCTGAACAATACTGCATATTCTTAGCCATGAATGCATTATAGCACCCAGTTTCATTATTTCTTCTATAACTTTTCTTAGAAATGTTCTACAGTTTTCACTGTACACGTCTTTTATATTTTATAAGGTTTTTATTTGTTCAATGATTTTATTCTTTTGTAAGTGGTAATATTTTCCACATTTTAATCTTAAATTGTTCATTGTCAGCATGTAGAAATAAAATTGATTTTCATGTGTTGATTTATATTCTCTCACATCACTAGTAGAGAAGGAAATGGCAACCCTCTTCAGTATTCTTGCCTGGAGAATCCCATGGACAGAGGAGCCTGGTGGGCTACAGTCCATGGGGTCGCACAGAGTCAGACACGACTGAAGCGACTTNTGCTGGCATACTGAGGGCAGCACTTTCACAGCATCATCTTTTAGGATTTGAAATAGCTCAACTGGAATTCCATCACCTCAACCAGGTTTGTTTGTAGTGATGCTTCCTAAGGCCCACTTGACTTCACGTTTCAGGATGTCTGGCTGTACTCACTGCCGAATCCCTCTTGGCCAAGTTCTAGCACTAAAGTCAAATCACTGTCATCATCCCTGACATGTACTGAGTTCTTATTGTGTGCAGCCACTGCACTAAACAACTGCATAATTAGCTCAATGAATCATTAATCATCCTATATTATAGATGATTATCATTCCCTATTCAGGCAAGGAGAATGAAGCAAAGAGCAGTTAAGCAACTTGACTTTGCATTCCAGGATGTCTGGCTCTAGGTGAGTGGTCACATCATCATGATTATCTGGATCATGAAGACCTTTTTTGTACAGTTCTTCTGTGTATTCTTGCCACCTCTTAATATCTTCTGCTTCTCTTAGGTCCATAACATTTCTATCCTTTATTGTGCCCATCTTTGCATGAAATGTTCCCTTGGTGTCTNGCATTCCAGGATGTCTGGCTCTAGGTGAGTGGTCACATCATCATGATTATCTGGATCATGAAGACCTTTTTTGTACAGTTCTTCTGTGTATTCTTGCCACCTCTTAATATCTTCTGCTTCTCTTAGGTCCATAACATTTCTATCCTTTATTGTGCCCATCTTTGCATGAAATGTTCCCTTGGTGTCTCTAATTCTCTTGAAGCAATCTCTAGTCTTTCCCATTCTATTGTTTTCCTCTATTTCTTTGCATTGATCACTGATGAAGGCTTTCTTATCTCTCCTTGCTATTCTTTGGAACTCTGCATTCAAATGGGTATATCTTTCCTTTTCTCCTTTGTTTTTCATTTCTCTTCTTTTCACAGCTTTTTGTAAGTCCTCCCCAGACAGCCATTTTGCTTTTTTGCATTTCTTTTTCTTGGGGATGGTGTCGATCCCTGTCTCCTGTACAAAGTCATGAACCTCCATCCATAGTTCATCAGGCACTCTGCCTATTAGATCTAATCCCTTAAATATATTTCTCACTTCCACTGTATAATCATAAGGGATTTGACTGAGGTCATACCTGAATGGTCTAGTGGTTTTCCATACTTTCTTCAGTTTAAATCTGAATGCAGTGATAAGGAGCTCATGATCTGAGCCACAGTCAGCTCCCAGTCTTGTTTTTGCTGACAATGCTACTGTACTATTACATAACACTACCTAGTACTTGTAGGCAATGTAAAGATGTAGTCTTAGCCACAATCGAACCCATATTCCAGTGGAGGAGACTAATACTCACTTTTTGAGCATTCACAATGTTCTAGGCAATATGCTTAGCACACATCATTGTTTGTAACTTACTAATCCTTTCCAGTAATACTATCTGGAAGTATGATAATGATTCCCATTTTACAGATGAGGAAACTGAGGTAGATAGAGTTCCAGTGGCTGGACCAAGGTCACACAGTAAGTAATGAGCAGAGCCAAGATACTAATTCAGATCTCTATGATTAATGATCGAATGGCCACAAAGAATTATTGCAACATGAGTGAGATAAAGAGAGAAGAGTAACTAGAATCAGCAGGAAAGGCAGATTAGAAAGCACAGCACTGCGGAGGTGACAAAACCACCTGAAGGAAGCTCTCCTTCAGCTCCAAAACTCCACAGTTTCTAAACATCATCTTTTGCACCCAGATAACAAGTATAGAGATCAATAATCAGATCAAGATCACAGGTGAGGTTGCATCCTAGCAGAAATTCACAACCTGACTTCCACCTTCGCCATCATCTCCCAGCCTGGCCTCTTTTTTTTCATGAAAGTCATAATGAATCTTCACATTTCTCTTTTCAGGCACTGCTGGGTCCTGTTCTCTGAAGGCTTATTTAGAATACTCACCAGGGGAAACTATGCTTCCATGTAGACCGCTGAAGACATGGAAAAATGACCTTCGAAGGACAGAAGGAAGCATTAAGGGGGAAAAAAGAGGAGCACTGACTCCACAAGTTGGCATAATAATCACATTGACCATGTACCCTAGCCACATGTTTCTCAGTCTGAGGACTGCATGCCAAATGACTGATGCGTGTCTGCAATCACTACACTGTGGTTGAAAACACATGGAAGGGAAGATGTTTCAGACTTTCGACAATATGCAGGCATCCTCGTGGCCTGCTGGACAATGAAGATGTCCCCGTTCAGCTCATGAGAACTTATCTTGTGTGTGTGCATGTGCCCATGTGCACAAGAACATATTCTTAAATCAACTGGAGTCAGCAAAATTAACATGCACCCATGGGGCACTGTTGGCCAAGTCTCTGTTTTCATAAATAATGCCTTTCTCGGCTTCTACAAGCCTGTTTGAAGACCTGCAGTGCATCCTGGCTACAATTCAAAGCCCACCTAATGAAAGCACCTCCACTGTCAGCAATGTTAATGTCACTTTAAAGAGTGTGAAATGTTGCTAAATGTGTCAGGAAACAATTAGATAACATAAGAGGCATGTTTTCTCAGTGCACAGAGACATATATTATGCAGACGGGAGATAAACGCAAAGTTTTCTGAGCTCCGGCATATTCAGCACTCTCACCCCCTCCCCCCGCCTCTCTTTTTAATCCAACAGAGAAATTGTTTGGCAAGCCTCAGCCCTGTTTCAAATACTTGGAGAAGGGAGAAAGGCCTGCTTTGCCTCTGACTGTTGTCGCTTGAGCCCTGTGCTCTCAGGCTCAGCGAGATACAAACAGTCTTCCACTCAAATTAAATGTGTGCTCTCCTAATTAGCATTATAAATATAGGTTTCTCTGAGCCAGAGTTGATAAAATTACAGTGTTGGGCTGGAAAGGAACCGGCAGCTCTCCCATGCTGACACAATGGCTGCAGCGTTTGCCCAGCTAGAACAATGCCTCCAGGGCCTGCCCCCATCATCAGAGGTCAGCCTGGGAAAGGAAGGTAAATGCCAAGCGAGCTGACATTAGGACAACGGCAGGGCCCAGATGCAATCTGTTCTTTGTATGTGATGGTATAAGGTTTGGCTTCTAAGCTCTGGGGAGAAAGGTTCTCACTGCAAAATGTCTTTGTAGAGTTTTGTCATCTCCGCCACCTGTGGGGTTCCAACAGGGGCCTGGTAACCACAGGCAAAGACTGACTGAAATGGATTTTTCCTATCGCCATCCAACACCACTGTCCATGGTCCTGAGACATTACTGAGCACTGGGAAATGGTTGCTTCTTTCTTCCCAGACCTGAGATGCTTCTGCCCAACTTTTTGGGGGAGTTCTGAATTACCCAAAGGAATTGATGGAGGAGAGGAGGAAGAAAAGTATTAAAGAGAGATGAGGGCAGAGACTCGGAATACGCATAGCTACTAAATGATTGTCAGGCAGTGAAAAAAGGAAATTATTTGTTTTGACATTATTTTCAAATAATCAGAATTGCTAAGAAAGAAACTAGTGCCAACCTGGGCTGAAACGCAGAGAGACTTAAGGTGAGTGAGGAGTTTGCATGTCAGGTGATGCAATGATGTGCAAGGCAGGGTATGAATGTGGCAGGGCAACCCCATCATGGGGGAAGTGATGTGACTGAAGTGTCAGTATCACTAAGCAAAAATTCTCAGGATTTTTCTTTTCTTATGAAAACATGCCACACTATACAGGCAAAGAGCAAAGACAGTCACAGGTAGTAGTTCACGTTTGTTTTGCCATGTACACAGTCCTGCCGTGTTAGGTGAATCTCATAAGTAGGGGGTAAGGTTGACTTTTCCCCCAAGAAAAACAAATGCAAAAACGCAAAATGGTTGTCTGAGGAAACCTTACAAATAGCTGTGAAAAGAAGAGAAGCTAAAGGCAAAGGAGAAAAGGAAAGATATACCCATTTGAACGCAGAGTTCCAAAGAATGGCAAGGAGAGATAAGAAAGCCTTCCTCAGTGATCAATGCAAAGAAATAGAGGAAAACAATAGAATGGGAAAGACTAGAGATTGCTTCAAGAGAATTAGAAATACCGAGGGAACGTGTCATGCAAAAATGGGCACAATAAAGGACAGAAATGGTATGGACCTAACAGAGGCAGAAAGTGAAGTCACTCAGTCGTGTCCGACTCTTTGCAACCCCATGGACTGTAGCCTATCAGGCTCTTCCGTCCATGGGATTTTCCAGGCAAGAGTGCTGGAGTGGATTGCCATTTCCTTCTCCAGGGGATCCTCCCAACCCAGGAATCAAACCCAGGTCTCCTGCACTGCAGGCAGACCCTTTACCGTCTAAGCCCCAGAGAAGCCCCAGATCCAGGGACAAATAAGTGAGGACTGTCACAAAATCCCTGGGGCAAAACTGTCCAGGTTAACTGAGAAGCTGGCTGCGTAGGGTCTTCAAAGGCAAATAGAAATTGACTTTCCTCTGCCAAAGGCACTGAATAGAAGGCNCTCAGTCGTGTCCGACTCTTTGCAACCCCATGGACTGTAGCCTATCAGGCTCTTCCGTCCATGGGATTTTCCAGGCAAGAGTGCTGGAGTGGATTGCCATTTCCTTCTCCAGGGGATCCTCCCAACCCAGGAATCAAACCCAGGTCTCCTGCACTGCAGGCAGACCCTTTACCGTCTAAGCCCCAGAGAAGCCCCAGATCCAGGGACAAATAAGTGAGGACTGTCACAAAATCCCTGGGGCAAAACTGTCCAGGTTAACTGAGAAGCTGGCTGCGTAGGGTCTTCAAAGGCAAATAGAAATTGACTTTCCTCTGCCAAAGGCACTGAATAGAAGGCATCTATTCACTGAACAGAAGCAGAAGATATTGAGAAGAGGTGGCAAGAATACACAGAAGAACTGTACAAAAAAGTTCTTCATGACTCAGATAATCATGATGGTATGATCACTCACCTAGAGCCAGATATCCTGGAATGCAAAGTTAAGTGGGCCTTAGGAAGCATCACTATGAACAAAACTAGTGGAGGTGATGGAATTGCAGTTGCGCTATTTCAAGTCCTGAAAGATGATGCTGTGAAAGTGCTGCACTCAATATGCCAGCAAATTTGGAAAACTCAGCAGTGGCCACAGGACTGGAAAAGGTCACTTTTCATTCCAATCCCAAAGAAAGGCAATGCCAAAGAATGCTCAAACTACAGCAAAATTGCACACATCTCACACGCTAGTAAAGTAATGCTCAAAATTCTCCAAGCCAGGCTTCAACAGTACATGAACCGTGAGGAACCAGAGATCAAATTGCCAACATCCGTTGGATCATTGAAAAAGCAAGTTCCAGAAAAACATCTACTTCTGCTTTACTGATGATGCCAAAGCCTTTGACTGTGTGGATCATAATAAACTATGGAAAACTCTGAGCGNTCTCCAAGCCAGGCTTCAACAGTACATGAACCGTGAGGAACCAGAGATCAAATTGCCAACATCCGTTGGATCATTGAAAAAGCAAGTTCCAGAAAAACATCTACTTCTGCTTTACTGATGATGCCAAAGCCTTTGACTGTGTGGATCATAATAAACTATGGAAAATTCTGAGCGAGATGGGAATATCAGACCACCTGACCTGTCTCCTGAGAAATCTGTATGCAGGTCAAGAAGCAACAGTTAGAACTGAACATGAAACAACAGACGGCTCCAAATTGGGAAAGGAGTACATCAAGGCTGTATATTGTCACCCTGCTTATTTAACTTATATGCAGAGAACATCATGCATAATGCTGGGGTATGTGAAGCGCAAGCTGGAATCAAGATTGCTGGGAGAAATATCAATAACCTCAGATACGAAGATGATACCACCCTTATGGCAGAAAAAGAAGAAGAACTAAAGAGCCTCTTGATGAAAGTGAAAGAGGAGGTTGAAAAAGTAGGTTTAAAACTCAACATTCAGAAAACTAAGATCATGGCATCTGATCCTATCACATCATGGCAAATAGATGGGGAAATAATGGAAACAGTGAGAGACTTTATTTGGGGGGCTACAAAATCACTTGCAGATGGTGACAGCAGCCATGAAATTAAAAGACGCTTGCTCCTTGGAAGAAAAGCTAACACCAACCTAGATAGCATATTAAAAAGCAGAGACATTACTTTGTCAAAAATAGTCCATCTAGTCAAAGCTATGGTTTTTCCAATGGTCACGTATGGATGTGAGTGTTGGACTACAAAGAAAGCTGAGCGCCGAAGAATTGATGCTTTTGAACTGTGGTGTTGGAGAAGACTCTTGAGAGTCCCCTGGACTGCAAGGAGATCCAACCAGTCCATCCTGAAGGAAATCAGTCCTGAATATTCATTAGAAGGGCTGATGTTGAAGCAGAAACTCCAATACTTTGTCCACTTGATGCGAAGAACTGACTCATTGTGAAAGACGCTGATGCTGGAAAAGATTGAAGGCAGGAAGAGAAGGGGACAACAGAGGTTGAGATGGTTGGATGGCATCTCCGACTCGATGAACATGAGTTTTAATAAGCTCTGAGCCTTGGTGATGGACAGGGAAGGCTGACCTGCTGCAGTCCAGGGTGTCATAAAGAGTCAGACTTAACTGAGTGACTGAACTGAACTGAAGGTTGACTTGCTGCTTATCTTCTTTGCTTTGCATCTCTTTATAAGAGCTACCTAATCTCTTAGTCTTCCCCTGAGACTAATAACATTTATAGAATAACCTGGAGAAAGTCAGAGAAAGCTATGGCTTAAGACCACCAAAGGCTAGCTCTACAAGGAACATCAGAGAGTATCTGGACCAACCATTTCACTTTGCTGATAACGAAATTGTGGTTCAGAGAAAGAAAATGGCTTTTCCCAGAACATGCAGTGAATCAGTGACCCGAGTCCAAGGTCCAAGTCCAAGGTCTGTCCACTAAATCACACTCCTCTTAATAATATTCAA
Organism: Neotragus moschatus; assembly: GCA_006410615.1. Lineage (NCBI taxonomy): Eukaryota > Metazoa > Chordata > Mammalia > Artiodactyla > Bovidae > Neotragus > Neotragus moschatus. Next base: position 3,216,068 of record SJYA01001331.1, read on the forward strand.
GTTGAAGGATAAGTAGAAAAACCAAAGTTCAAGTTCTGACAAAGAAATCAAATTTCATAGCAAATCGTATTAATGGGCTACAGTTTTACAATTCTACTGCAAAAGGTGTAAAATAGGCACTGACTCCTCTTCCTGAAGTGAAGCCCAACATGTAATGTTACATTCTTATTTTCTAAACTGCGTTCTTTGGAACACTGGGTTTTCTTAGAATACAAACATGTGACCAGGTAAGAAAGGGTTCCAGGGCCAAATGGTTTACACAATAGGAGATGCATAGGAGAAGAGAGTCTTGGTGTATGCTAGGCTGGTGTGATCATACCTGGACTGGCTGATCTATTCCATTTTAGGCTGATATCATCTTAGAGCCCAGCTGAGAAACTAGACTTGGTTGGGGGAGGATATTCAGACTGATAGGTATTTTAGAAATCACTTAAAAAGTTACAGGCCCTACAACTCTTGAGTCTGGAAAAAGAGGTAAGGGAAGATGTAGCAATCCTGAAATAATACAGCTACGATCCATGGAAGAAGAAGTGAACTTTTATGAATGAATTCAGATGTCAGTGCTCGGAATGATTAAAGTTAAACGGAGGAGATTCATCTTGGTATCTACTGTAGTTATTTCCCCCTCCCTTTATCTAAATTCTACCTAGTATTATGATTCCTTAGGCATGTACTTTCTCATTCTTCCTAGAGTGCAACCTACTCTTCCATTCATTCAACACGTGTTTATTGAAAAACTACTATGTTTCAAGCTGTCTTCTAGGCCAGAACATTGCTCTAGGTGGTGGTTCAACCCACAATACTAGTGCTGTTGTTTTTAATCTTTCCATCTCCCTAAGCACTTGCTCATGCAAAGTGTTTAATACTACGATTGGATCAAACAGAGACATAGGCAAAGAGCTTTCTAACAACGGTAGCTAGATAATATCAGGATCTGCAACCATACAGGGAATAAGCTCCCATCGCAGAGATGATTTAAGCAGTCCAGATCAGCCCTAGTCAGCAGACCACGGAGTGTTTCATGTTTAGTGAGAAGCGGGCTTACAGGCCTTCTACATTCAGCTCCAGCTCAGAAGCTCCACGATTTTAGGAGTGTTCTTGTCACTGTCCCTTGGGGTAAAGGAGACAGAGGATCATTTAGAAGATAACTCTAAAGTAAGCGATCTGCCCCAAGCGTCTGCCCACCCCATCAGAAGTCAGAGACACATCTGTCTTCCTGCCTTCTACATACATGAAAATTTTTAGTTCCTAGCTGAAAACTGAGACGTGTGTAGATTCAACACATCCGAAGAGGACTTTGCTTTATTCAAAGGCGACATGTCACTGTGCTAAAGCTCAAGCTCACATTAGTTATAACAAGTGTGGTATTTGGCCAACCTTAGTTCCATGATTCAACATTCCCACTTGATCAGTTTCCAGAGCTAGATAAGAGCCTATAGCCATTCACAAGGTAATAACACTTTTTCCTTTTATGAGAGCTTTCATCTGTGGATCTCAAAGCATAGGGTAAACAGTGATTAACGTTCGTTTGGGAGGTGAGGATGCATTTGCTTCACTCGTTTGGCAAGGGAGGTATGGGAGGGGCTGACTGGTCGATGCTCAGGCAGAAACTGGCATGCTGGGCTCTCTCTTCCTACCTGTTTTTTTGTTTTTTCTATGATCACAGTAAACAAGACACATTGTTTATTGAAGCCAAAAGTCAGCCTATGTGTACCTAAACTAAACTAGTTTCTATGCAGTATAAGAGGTTATGTGGAAGATAAAAGCACAAGTAGGGAATTCCCTGTCCTACCTTTCTTTTCTCCCCTAAGTGCCTTCTCTCTTTCCTTTTTTCCTTCCTCTCTTCTTTCCTTCCTATCTTCTCTCCCTCCCTTCCCCCTTTCTTCCATTTATTCAACACATATTCTTGTGTGTGAATGAAATGAAATGCAATCTTTCATTTCAACACATGAAATGAAAAGCCAAAATCTTTGCCTTCTTAGAGTTTATATTCTGGTTGGGAGAGAGGAAAACCAACAAAGAAGTAATAGCAAAAATAGTAATAAATTAAAAAAAACCCAACAAAATACATGTTTACAGGCACTCATATACAAACACAAGCATAAATGTATACACGTATAAGGGCTACAGGGGAAAATAAGAGAAGAGTAGGGGGACCAGCGAGAGGCAGGATAGGGCTTAGGAGGTGATGCTACTTAAGTCAAGGCCATCAGGGAAGAGCTTCCAGTTAAGATAACATTTGAACAGCGATCTGAACGAAGTGAAGAGGGGGCTATGCTGATATATAGGAGGAAGTGCATCCTGGCCACGAGGACCAGCCCTGATGGAGGCTCTGAGTTAGCAGTATGCTTGGTGCATCCAGGAAGAGCAAGCGGGTTGGGGAGCCTGGAAAGTGATGACAGATGGGGACGAGGGAGGCCTGACAAGTCACCCTGAGGTCTTTGGCTTTCGTGCTAAGCTGCTTGAGACTTCTGAGAGAGGAGTGACCTGTCTGGTGCACGCTTTAGCAAGATCACTTTTGCTGCTGTGTTGAGAACGGACCTAAGGAAGGGTAGGGCAGAAGGTGGGAGACCCATTAGAAGGTGACATAATAATCCAGGTCAGAGATTACTGGGGCTTGGACTGTGACAAAGATCAGAGCCTGGGGACATTGTGAAGGTAAAGCTGACATGCTTCACTGGTAGACTAATGTGGTTTAAAGAGAAAGGAGGAAGTTGACGATAATTCAGCTTGTGGCCTGCATAAGCATGGTTAGAGGCACGAGTCCCACCATACTCACTTATAGGTGCTATGGGTTTGTTTTCACAAGTAGCGTAAGATGAGAGATATACCTGGATCAAAACCCACTCTCAAGTGTTTGAAACTGTTGCTAATTGCTGCCTAAAATACACTTCTCAAACAGACAGGCAAAATTGCTATTTTACTCACAATTAAAAAAAATATATTTCCCAGGAAGAAAGAGGTACAGAGAGGTCTTTCAGATGTCCCGGAACAGTACTTACAAGGCAGACATCTTTTATCCAACTTAAGAAAATCCAATAAAACCTAAACTGAGAGGGTTGAACTTTCAGCTTTGTCCAGGGAAGGGGATGCTACTCATGCCTTAGAGTAAAAACTTCTCAACCTATTACAGAGATAGGAGAGGTCCAGAGCATAAGCTATTTTCTCCCTCCAAACTCATATTCACATGTGGTACAGAGCAGTACATTAATTTGGTCCCATTCTTTGATTTCTCCTTTAACTTGACCTGATTTTCTTGCAAGCCTCAGGCACAGTTAATTTGTAGTGAGGGGTGTGTACATATATCAGAGAATATGTATTTGTGTGTGTGTGCCTGAGTAGATGCGGACCTTGGTTGAAATATTAATATAGCACCTTTTTATTGTTATTTATAGGAGAACTATATCTTCAGGGCTTTTAAAATAAAAAGAAATGGAAGATACGTGATGTGAAATTATGTTTTTACTGCTCATACCCTTTGGTTGATGCATAAATAATACAAATGAAATAGTAAACAGCATTAAGGGTACAATTATTGAGTAAAGAGAAATGTAGATTCACAACTATACCAAGTTCTCAGTTGCTATGATAGGGAAGAGGTTATTTATGTAAAGCGCCATAAGTTTTTAAAGTCTTATTTGAATTATTCTATCACAAAACTGGAAGATGAACTTGTCTCTGAANGGTGCTATGGGTTTGTTTTCACAAGTAGCGTAAGATGAGAGATATACCTGGATCAAAACCCACTCTCAAGTGTTTGAAACTGTTGCTAACTGCTGCCTAAAATACACTTCTCAAACAGACAGGCAAAATTGCTATTTTACTCACAATTAAAAAAAATATATTTCCCAGGAAGAAAGAGGTACAGAGAGGTCTTTCAGATGTCCCGGAACAGTACTTACAAGGCAGACATCTTTTATCCAACTTAAGAAAATCCAATAAAACCTAAACTGAGAGGGTTGAACTTTCAGCTTTGTCCAGGGAAGGGGATGCTACTCATGCCTTAGAGTAAAAACTTCTCAACCTATTACAGAGATAGGAGAGGTCCAGAGCATAAGCTATTTTCTCCCTCCAAACTCATATTCACATGTGGTACAGAGCAGTACATTAATTTGGTCCCATTCTTTGATTTCTCCTTTAACTTGACCTGATTTTCTTGCAAGCCTCAGGCACAGTTAATTTGTAGTGAGGGGTGTGTACATATATCAGAGAATATGTATTTGTGTGTGTGTGCCTGAGTAGATGCGGACCTTGGTTGAAATATTAATATAGCACCTTTTTATTGTTATTTATAGGAGAACTATATCTTCAGGGCTTTTAAAATAAAAAGAAATGGAAGATACGTGATGTGAAATTATGTTTTTACTGCTCATACCCTTTGGTTGATGCATAAATAATACAAATGAAATAGTAAACAGCATTAAGGGTACAATTATTGAGTAAAGAGAAATGTAGATTCACAACTATACCAAGTTCTCAGTTGTTATGATAGGGAAGAGGTTATTTATGTAAAGCGCCATAAGTTTTTAAAGTCTTATTTGAATTATTCTATCACAAAACTGGAAGATGAACTTGTCTCTGAAGTTGAAAATCTAAAGCTTGGATAGTAATTGGCCACAAACATACAACTTCAGTCTGCACAAAGTAAGAAGCAAAATGTGATCGTCTGTGGAGTGAAACAGTTGCTTAATTGGTTCTGAGTGACCCGCCGCTGTAGCCAGCATGCAATATTAATGGTGGAGAAACTGCTTAAACCTTTCCAGGAAAATAAACCAAGTCCTGGAAAGAAAAGCAAACTACGTCCTTAAAACACCAACAAAGGAAACATCGCCACAAAACCCACGTCAGAACCATCTACTTCAGAGGACGTTATGAGGGAAATTTCTTCTCCTCAAAGGGAGCCTTGATTCAAATGAACGTCTCACCGCTGTAATCTCCCATAGGGTTATAGAATCTTATTTATTTAAATTGGCTGGTCGTCCCCTGAGAGTCCTACCAGTGGAGTGATGCAAAAACTCATTAGTCCCATTTTATTTTTAAATTCCACGGAACAGTCTCAAACAGAGCACGATCACTTTCTCAAGTGTTCCCACTGAGGAGCATCATTTGCCATGGGATGCGCGCCACTAAATCATAATGCCCATCACTCAAACAGAGGCTTCTGTCTGCTGACTTGCCTGTATCACTTTGTGGGTAACAAATCCAGCTCCAAACGACACCTCCTATCAAAATCTGACTCACTACCGCAGGGCACACGTGCTCCTTTTTGTCTAATTCTGCCATTTCTTAAATTCTATGACGAGGACACAAAACTTCAAAATCCATGCTAAAGGGAGATATAAAGGAGCCGATCAAGCCGATCTTTGCTTTCTAGAAGACTCACACTCAGCTTATACAGTACAGGCATGGAAGCAAAACAACACCAATTACCATTATGCCCAGATATAAAGAGATCAAGGCATGGGCTAACAATTGGGGGCTGTCAAATGTTAAAACCACTAAATTCTCGTCTTGTTAAATCATCTGATGGCCGTTTCTTCTTTAGTTAAATAGGAATAAATAATAAAAAACAATTTACAATTAAAAGATGCTAGTGTTTTGCAGCTGCTGAATGTCTTTGGGGGAGATTAGGTTCTATAATGAGGAGATATAACCATCATTTTATAAAAGCTGTTGCTGTCTTGGGAAAAACACCATCGAATACGATTAGAAAAAGGCTTTCCTTCATGAACCTATTACAGTCATGCACTGATTGCCTGGCATATGCTTAATGATATCTTCATAGCTGAAAAACAATAATTTGTTACTGTAAATCTTGATATAATATATTAAGTTCAACTGTGCTTTTATTAGTTCTGCCTTTGACTTGAGTGCTTTAAACTTGCAAAACCTTACTGAAGTTGAAAAGCAAATCAGCTACCTGCAATTTTAGCACAGATCCATATATTTCCCAATAGCTTAATTAGAAGTCTTTCTCAAATAATTTAAATATCATATCAAACATCCCTGGTTGCTGATTCTCCATTAAGAGTATCAAGGATACGGTAATGGAGAGATGAGAATTATGGAGTGGGGAAAATCCTATATGTAGTGTAGACAATTAGTACATTAGGTAACAAACAGCCCACATTACTATTCTCCTTATTTTTAAAAACATCAGAGGGTCAATTAAGACAGTCTTAACTTACGTTACTCTAATGAAACTTTTCTAAAAGAGACAGTAACTCCTTGGCTTCGATTTCTTTCACCAGAGAAGTGAAGAGAGGAGGAAGGAAGGCAGCACTTCCATTCCCTTCACCCCTTCCCCACCTCCGTCCCGAAGGCAGCTGCACGAGTCTCCAGCTGTCCCCTGCAGAGAGACCAAGCAAGTCTCCACTGGAAGACTCCTTTTTGCTGCTGTTGCCGCTTCCCACAAAGACAGACATGGCCTCAATCAGAGCTTAAGCACAAGAAGCTTTTTTTTTTGTTATTCCTTATAGTCAGAAATCTACCCTTGAGCACTGGTATTGTTACATTCAAGCCCAAATCCGAAGCCTTGCAGGGAGACTTTTTATACCCTAAAACAAGAAGATGAATAACACCTAGAAGGGAAATAGATAACAGGCTCTTTGACCTTACCAAGCATTTCTGTAGTGTCTGACACTGTAAAAATCCTTGCTTAATATCTTGGGTAACCAGGGTAAATGTAGATACAGATATATACATATTTCTTTATAATATATATATATATTTTTAAACTATGACTATACACACAAGCATTGTCTTCTCATCAAAGACAACTTCATAGTAGGACTCAGAATTCATGAACCACAGGACAAACTAAGATAAAAACGGCTCTGGCTCTCATAGTTTACCCATCCCCCAATGCCTAGCAAATGATCACACTGATCAATAAGCTTCCGCCTCCCCCCGAGTTAATCTTCTACTGACTCCAAACAACATAATGTCCAAGGTGCGAAATGGAAATCTCCATGTAGGCAGACACATGGCCTCATATGTCAGCTTTAAGGCTTTGCTCTGTGTTGCTGGGTTCCATGGAGAAACTCACCTCCCGAGATTCAGACAACAATTAGTGATTCATTCTTTCTAAGAGTGATAGTACTAGGTGGGAAAGATCACACTTTTGTGAATGAAGATGAGAAAATTCAGAGTTGTAATTATTTAGCATTTTTAATGCCAAACCTCATCTACGTCACACTATGGAGAGCTGCTATTAACTCCTTTCACACTAACGGGTAGGGGTGGGCTGAGGGTAGCCACATGAAGTCAGCCCTTGGCGACCAGCTGAAGGTCCAGTTTTCATGCTTTCTCTTCATAGCCCAGGTGCTTTGGCAAAGAGTTTGTTTCTCTTAAATAATCACGCAAACCTTACCTTTGTAGACCCTTATCTTCTGGAATAGCCCCTGTCCCCCAGGAAGTTATTTCCCAGGCTTTTCCCGGATTCTGTTTATGACTTTGCTTACTTTCAGAAGTGACGTGACATCTTCTTTGGGTTACATGTTGAGGAGGAAAGAAGTTTCTAGTTTTAAATGTTGAGCTCAAGGAAGGAGCTCCATCATCTCTCTCCATCACATGACCTAGCACAGCCCCAAGACTGTGACTGTCCCCTAAGTTCTAGCAGAATTCCCCTCCTCAGTGACCCCTCCACGCACAGCGCTGCTCAGCTGATAAGAATGAAAGTGGCAGAGCTGAGCGGTTTTTCCCCCAGCTGGCCTCACGCCTACACGCAATATGGATGAGTTATATGACGTATGTGGTGAACACCATGATGGTCCCCAGCATCATCCATAACTTAGTTGATCCCTGGAACCTGTGACTATGTTACCTTGCACAGCAAAAGGGAATGTGCACATGTTCAGGATCTTGGGTTGGGGCGATAAGAGGGAAATAGCAAGGCAGCAGAAGGGTCAAAGTTCACAGAGAAGTAACCATGCAAGCAAAGGTCAGAGTGAGGTCAGGAAGGGGCCAGGAGTCAAGGGATGCAGGCAGCCTCTAGAAATCCAAAAGGCAAGGAAAGAGATTCTTCCCTAGAGCCTGCAGAAGGAATGCCTTCTGTGGGCACCTTGATTTTAGTCCACTGAGACTGCTTTCGGGCTCTCACCTCCAGAATTGTAAGCTAATAAGTTTGTGTTATCTTAAGTCATTGAGTTTGTGGTATTGGTTAGAGTACTAATAGGAAACCAAGCAATGTGCAATGTGGCTTTAAATGAGGCCTGTTCTATGTGGTCTGTCTGGTCCAGTGTCAGGACCACCCACCTCCAGGGTGCTGGGAACGGGGTAGAAGGGGGACAGATGTCCAGCCTGCTCCCAAATTCCGTCACCAGGGAGCCGAGCTCTGTGAGAGCAGTCAGATCAACAACAGAATTAAGGCTGACATAGAGAGTTTGGCAAAAAGTCACCAGTTAGTGAATCAACTAATACCTTAAAAACTACCCAAGAAGGAAAAGTGCATGGGTAGTTTTTTAGTAACGACTCTCCAGAAAATCTTTTAAGAGCTGGGGATTGCTGTCTTCATGGGAGAAATAGACGGGTCCAGGTCTGTTCCTTGGTTCTAATACTTTTCTCTGGAGTATGGTCTGCCCTGTGGTGGGTCACTGGTCTTATCTGGCATGCCAATACACACACACACACACTCATATACATGTATACATATGTATTTTTTAACCAAAACTGTGCTTTTTTTAAAAAAAATTGAATTTTAATGCCTGTGATTAAAATATACACTCTTTACCCGCATGTGTGTATGTTCAGTCGCTCAGTTGTGTCTGACTCTTTGTAACCCCATGGACTGTAGCCTGCCAGGCTCCTCTGTCCATGGGATTCTCCAGGCAAGAATACTGGAGTGGGGTGCCATTTCCCCCTCAGGGGATCTCCCTGACCCAGAGATTGAACCCATGTCTCCTGCACCTCTGGGATTGGCAGGTGGATTCCTTACCACCACCTGGGAAACGCTTACTTTACCAGAGACCTCACCATTCTCTTTTACTTACCTCTGGCTATTTCATCCATTCATATTGTCTAGATGGTCCTCAGCGGAACTTGAGTTTTCAATCCAGGCTAAGATCTATGGTCACTTTGTTATGCATTTACGATTTAATACTCTGAAGCGAATCTCATGGCCCATCCAGCACTTGTGGCCTCTTTAGCTGTCTATTCTGACCCATTAAAGTCTATCACTCTGCACATTCCTAGTGATAAACCACAGGGCTGCTTTTCTGAGAAGTCCTGTAGGTNACCACCTGGGAAACGCTTACTTTACCAGAGACCTCACCATTCTCTTTTACTTACCTCTGGCTATTTCATCCATTCATATTGTCTAGATGGTCCTCAGCGGAACTTGAGTTTTCAATCCAGGCTAAGATCTATGGTCACTTTGTTATGCATTTACGATTTAATACTCTGAAGCGAATCTCATGGCCCATCCAGCACTTGTGGCCTCTTTAGCTGTCTATTCTGACCCATTAAAGTCTATCACTCTGCACATTCCTAGTGATAAACCACAGGGCTGCTTTTCTGAGAAGTCCTGTAGGTTCACAGAAAAACTGAATAAGGATACAAAGAGTGGTCTTGGCACATTTGTAGGAAACAAAGTACTTGAGTCAAAAGCTTGTATTCTGGACGTGAGAATGAAGAACCAATGAAGGCTGAATCACTTAGCCTCAAATCTAAGAGGGTAAATATAAAGTTCTTCATAGAGGATAAAGGAACAGAAGGAAAAAACCTATAAAGTCCTAGATGGGAAAACAGGATTCAACAGAAGCACATATAAAATAGCAGCTCTGTTAGGCACTGATAGATGTGCTTGGCCGAAGCAAACCACTAAGAGAAGTCAAGGTTCTGAAGAAACCATACTTCAAGTTCTGCACTAAGACAGCACATGCTCATAGGCACAGTAACATTCCAACATGACCCTGTAAACTGCAAGCTGTTCATAAGAAAATGGCAAGATGGCACTGGGGAGTAAATTCACGTCAGCTGAAAGTCTAAACGAAACTGAGGGACTTCCCTGGNGACTGACCTTGAATAATGACAACTTATAAACTAGGTAGATAATTCAGTCTATTCTTTGAGCTTGGAAAATTTTCTTGTCACTAAGAAAAAAGGAACCGGCTTCTAAAAGAAACTATAAACACTGCATGTGCTCACTGCTAATAAGGAGAATGTTTTCAGTATCAGTGGAAATTAAGCCATTCTAAGAATATGGTGTCACATATACTTTATATTTTGGCCTCAAGCCTTTAAACACACGAGTACTCACATGGATGCACACACACACCATCTTTAATTTTCTAAAATAAAGAATTGGTTAAAAATCTGTTTCTCAGGTTCAAACTAACCTCTTTGTATTTCTTTCTTAAAGCTATGATGCGTAAGTTTTCGATGCTCACAAATGTTATATGGCAGGGCCACCGATTTACTGCTCTGCAGCCTTTTTAATTATGGATGGATGAAGGAAAATTTCACTGAGGAAAACAATAAATCACCAGTGAAATTATTTGTTAGTTGAATGAGCTGTATAAACTGTTGGCTTCAGGGCAGAGATTAGTCTGGCATCTTTTAAGTTATCCCATATTTTTCCTCTCTATTTCCACATTAAAAGCAGGAGTGGGCCTTGCTGGAATCAGCTGGGGATATTGATGGCTCTGAAAAGAAGAGGGAACAAACCATGATCTCAGAGATGTGACTGCTGAACACAACAATTTTGCTCAGGTGTTTCCCTGGGAGCTCAGATGGAAAAGCGTCCGCCTACAATGCGGGAGACCGGGGTTCGATNCCACATTAAAAGCAGGAGTGGGCCTTGCTGGAATCAGCTGGGGATATTGATGGCTCTGAAAAGAAGAGGGAACAAACCATGATCTCAGAGATGTGACTGCTGAACACAACAATTTTGCTCAGGTGTTTCCCTGGGAGCTCAGATGGAAAAGCGTCCGCCTACAATGCGGGAGACCGGGGTTCGATCCGTGGGTTGGGAAGATCCCCTGGAGAAGGAAATGGCAACCCACTCCAGTATTCCTGCCTAGAAAAATCCCATGGACCGAGGAGCCTGGGGGGCTATAGACCATGGGGTCACAAAGAGTCAGACACGACTGAGTGACTTCACTTTTAACAATAACGAAGACAATACAGGTATACTTCATTTTACTGTACTTCACAGACATTGCATTTTGTACAAATTGAAGGTTCGTGGTAACCTTGCATTAAGCAAGTCTACAGAGACATTTTTCCGGCAGCATTTGTTCACTTTTTTCTTTGTGTCAAGTTCTGGTGATTTGTGCAAACTTTTAACATTTCAGCAGCAAAAAATGATTGTAGGCTCAGATGATAGCTTACAGCTTTTAGTAATAAATTATTTTAAAATTAAGGTATGTACTTTTTTTTTAAGACATAATGCTATTTCACACTTACTAGACTACAGTGTAAGTACATCTTCTATATGCACTGGGAAACCAAAAAATCATGAAACTCACTTCATTGCAATACTCACTTTACTGTGATGGTTTGGAACTGAAATCACAGCTCCAAGGCATGCATGTACTCAGAAATCCTTACTGACAGTGTACTGTATGCCTAAGTCATTTCACTTAATTCTAACAACAACCCTATTTCCCTCATCAACAGCACCACCTTTAACCTAGAAAGTGGCAAATCAAATCTAGAATTCAAGCCAGTTTCTGACTCCAAATTTTGAGCTCTCAGCTATCAAGTGTCTAAAAATTTATTCCAAGGAAACCACACTTTCTCAAAAAAGCCTTCGTTTATTATTTAAACTTTAAAAAGAAAGCCCGAATTAGCGCTGGAAACCCTGGTATGTAATGTTATCTTAAACCTATACAACACTCTTTCTGTTTAGCTGATGAAGGAAGGAGATTTTTCCAAGGCCTCTTCAAGGAAAGCAAGTTTGAAACAAAGTCTGCAAAGTACTGGCTGGGATAAGAATCAGAAAAATGGGCTAAGGCTGGAGTTTCTTGGGGACATGACAGAAATAAGAGTAATAAGAGTTAGTTTCAGCTTGAAAGTGTGGGCTGTGTCAGGACTGACAACTAACTGTTGCTATTTTTATAAAAAAATGTTTCCATCAGAGTCACCAGCAGATGCTGAGCCCTGGAAGCTTCTATGTAGGAATTCATTTAGCACCTACCCTTCTTTCATGTCCCTGTTGAATGTTTCTCAAAAGTTATGAAGAACTGTGGCCACGTGGAACGAATTCACAGCAATAGTACCAACAGTTTCCCAGTTGGAAAACTGTTAAGCTCAGACTCACTCCGTCCAGCAGATGGGCTGCCCTGGAGTGACTCTCATAAAGATTTCAGCTGGAACCTTTGTTAAAGGTACTTCAATGGACCCTTGAGCTCCCAACTTTGGAAAGAGATTTGAGTCATCAGATATTCTCACTGAAACTGCTGACTATTTCTGTGGCTCCTTACATATCATTAAGTATCAGGTTCCTCATCAATATATTGATTAGACATTGCTTAATGCTAGATCCTATGAACTTGGATGGGGAGAAGTGCTTGTGAGTTGGTATTTTGGACTAGTAGCCCCAGTCTGCAGAAGGCAATGGCACCCCACTCCAGTACTTTTGCTTGGAAAATCCCATGGATGGAGAAGCCTGGTAGGGTGCAGTCCATGGGGTCGCTAGAGTCAGACACAACTGAGCGACTTCACTTTCACTTTTCACTTTCATGCATTGAAGAAGGAAATGGCAACCCACTCCAGTGTTCTTGCCTGGAGAATCCCAGGGATGGGGGAGCCTGGTGGGCTGCTGTCTTTGGAGTTGCACAGAGTTGGACACGACTGAAGCGACTTAGCAGCAGCGGCTCCAGTCTGTGTTTCTGATGGGCATTTCCTAATTCCCTTGCTTCTCAGCCAGGTCCAAGTTCTTAAAGGGCTTCCCAGGGACTTGTCAAGGGGACGGAATCAAGGACTAGGAGGAGGAAGACAGAGGTGCCTGGGGCAGTTTTGCTAATGGCTCCCTATGTTGTTCTGAGAGACAAGAGATTCCTTCCCAACTATGGCAAATGTGTAAGGGCCAAACAGTGGTGGTCAGACCCAACCCTCCTCCCTCCCCGTAGATCCTGAACTAGTTGCGCGTTTGGGGCTAGAAGTCTGTTGTTTTTCTTGCGCTGACAACCTACCGGCTTGGAAGGAGCGCTATCTCCAGAGGTTTAATGAAGCACAAAAAATTTAAAATCTTGATTATGACTGTAAGAAAAAGTAGTACACTCCAAGGGAAAAATGGCCAGTGTGGGAAAGAACTGGAGTTCAAAAACACACACCTAAGCTATAAATTAATAATCAGATGAAAAAGATGTTTGACTTCACCGTTGAGCAAATAAATTCAACTTTACAAAATGATGGGATTTTTTTAAGTTAGCAACTAGACCAATATTTTAATAAAGGTCAATGTCTAATGTTGAGAAAAGTATGGGAAATTTAGTACTCTTATATACTGCTAGGGCCANGGAAAGAACTGGAGTTCAAAAACACACACCTAAGCTATAAATTAATAATCAGATGAAAAAGATGTTTGACTTCACTGTTGAGCAAATAAATTCAACTTTACAAAATGATGGGATTTTTTTAACTTAGCAACTAGACCAATATTTTAATAAAGGTCAATGTCTAATGTTGAAAAAAGTATGGGAAATTTAGTACTCTTATATACTGCTAGGGCCGTGTATAGTGAAATTCAACTTCTTGGAGGATGATTCAAGGGTATATGCAACTGCCAGGGCATTTTCTTGAGGGAATTATCAGAGATGGATATGAAACACACATTCCTTTTTAGTAATGGTAAAAACTGAGAAACTAAATGTCCAATAGGAGTAGAATGCTNTGTATAGTGAAATTCAACTTCTTGGAGGATGATTCAAGGGTATATGCAACTGCCAGGGCATTTTCTTGAGGGAATTATCAGAGATGGATATGAAACACACATTCCTTTTTAGTAATGGTAAAAACTGAGAAACTAAATGTCCAACAGGAGTAGAATGCTTCAGTAACCAATGGTGAATCCATATGCTGGACCATATGTAATCCTTAAAAATAATATCTTAGAAGAATACTAAATTATGTGGAAAACATAAACACTAGTATACATATGCATTTATGCAAAAAAGATTCTATTTACTATCAGTAAAATTATAGTTAATTTCCTTTATATTTCTCTTTGTACTTTTCTGAATTTAACTTAAAAAATAAACATAAATTGCCTTTGTAGTTAATGTTATTCTACATATATTAAGATATGTACATATCTGTCCTGGGAATTCTGTCCTTTTCTGAATTCACAAAGTTAATTACACCACAAATCCTACGGGAAATGGGGCAGGACACGTTCTTCCCTTCTTCCAGAATGTTCACACTTCTTGCAATAAAGTACCAGTATAAAAGTCCTTGTGAAAATTGTCAACAGTATGACATTCTTTTTTTTTTTTTTTGAGGTGGCTTCAAAACAAAGTGGACAAACTCAGTGATGCAGAAATCTGAAAAAGTGTCACCCCAGCGGGTCCTCAAAAAGAGGTGTCGCAACGTCGCCACGGCTGCCGCCTCAGTGTGACAATCCACCAAGTCCTAATGGTGTCTTTTGAGTTTCCAGCCTGAGTTCTCTGGAGGTGAAGCCTGGTCTGAAACCCTTTGGTGAATGGGACTGTTTGTTAGCTCCAACAGACAATTATGAAGGGCAATTAAAAATTCAAATTATGTTAATAGGCCCGAGAAAAATGACTGTTTGCAGAAATCAGTGGCAATTACCAGACATAATGGTTCCCAATTAGGCTGGAGGGGATTTTCAGTCATTCATAATTCACTATCTTAAATGTATCATAAAAAAGTAATTGTCACTTGTTAATAAAACTTACTTAAAAAACAACATAGCTGTCTTGTGCAGAAAGTAACTTGCCTCTCTTCCTCATCGGGTTTTTAAAAGGTACAGTTCTTTAATTAAAAAATGTAGTACAGGCTGGCTGAAAACAAAATCAAACAGTGATGAATGTGTTTAAAATGAAAAATAAAGGCCTTTCTAGGTCCCTACTTGTACTTCCCAGGGGTAACTACTGTTTTATCAATTCAGTGAGCGTTCTTCCTCCAAACCACTTTTTCTCACTCCCATTAAAAAGAGGGGAGGGGGGCTTGGGGAGACTGTCCAAGGAGTATGTTGTATTGATATTTTTAGTCAATTAAAGGTGAAAACATAAAAACATTATCTGGCTGCTTCTGTCATGTTTATTTTTCTCCCAAGGTTTTTGAGTTTTTATTTTCATATTCACATGCAGCTTCCTTTACCCCTAGGACTAGAGTCAGCATTCATGCATGTCCTTACAATTCTATTCGCAGGCAATGCCATTTGCTGTATGAATCTCACTGCACATGGGATGTGATACAAGGACTCTGACCAGTTGGTTCTGAGCTGAGCTTTATCCCTGGTGCTTCAGGGAGAACCAAAAAAAAAAAAAAAAAAAAAAACTAAAAGAAGCAAGAGAGAAGGAGGAAGGGGTAGGGGAAGGGCAGAGGGTAACTCTTAAATCAAGGATGAAAGGAATGGGTGTTTCTCTTGCTGAGTACCCGTCCTACCATGCCTTTTTTGTCTTCTGCCATGGGTCCTGCTTAAAGAATGACAGCTGCATTTTCAATTTTCTTGCCCAACCTGGGATACTTTGCTACAGCTTCAAGTCTCAACCTGTAGCGCTGCATTCAACAGAAAGATGGAAGCCAAGATACGAATGAGCTCTCGCTGTCCCCATGCAATGAAAGTTTCACTCTGGTGAGTCACAGTTGAACAATATTTCCAAAAACTTCTCTAAAAGGAAGTTCTTGGATGCTCTGAACAAGGCACCTTATAGACATGACCTTATTCCATTTTCACCATCCCTCTATGAAGACGGCATTTTTATATCCCCACGTCACAGGTGACAGCCTTGAGAAATCAGAGAGGGTCCATACCATGTGAGTGACACTAAGTGGCAGTGCTGACATTTAAACGCAGCTATTTCTTCATCCGAAGTCTGCATACATTCCCCTCAACACACTGTCTTTCTGCTAACATTCTATGGACACAACTCACAACTGTGAGATGTCACAGGTGGTGACATCTCAACTTATGACTGCCCTGTCTTTCATGCTCTCTACTCCACTGACCAGTAAACCATCTCAGACATAGTGAAGAGCATGACATCAGCTACACGTACACAAGTGATCTCCATCCTGAACATTTCCCAGAAGTACTTGGAGCAGGCAACTTGCTTTGAGATACTAGGAAAGCAAGCAAGCATCCCGAGTGCCCTTCATTGCACCCAGTCTTAACAGCAGGTAAACCCACTTTTAGGTTAAGGAGCCTCCATGCATTTCCTATTATGATCTGCCCATGGCTGGCTGCCCCCTGTCATTCCCATTTCAGTTCAAAGTTTATCTTCCAGAAATGTTTTCCCTTCCTCCCCTCTAAAGCAGAGGATATAAAGAACCTGTTACTCTCTATCGCACCCTCTTATTTCACTGTGTTTCAAACATCACTCACACTCTATTTTTGCTTGTTTTTTATTGGTTTACCTGCTTCTCTCTGTCTCCATTTACTGGAATGTCAGCTTCAGGAAAGCGAGGTATTTGTTTGATGTCCTTATGACTGTATTTTTACACTAAACCCAGTGCCAGGCACACAAAAATGAGACCAGTTGGAACCTAGGACCTGAGACCATTTGCAGCAGTACGTACACCTGCACAAACATCTCCTTGAGAAATAAGACACAAAGAAACTATAAGGGACTGAAAATAACTGTGTGCACGTGCAATTGGGGAAATTATGGCCAAGATACAAAGAGACCAGAAAACCTAAATGGCACTCCTGAAAAGCTGGGAGCAAAAGTTAAAGTGTGAAAGGGTAAGTGTTAGTTGCTCAGTTGTGTTCGACCCTGTGATCCATGGACCGTAGCCCACCAGGCTTCTCTGTCCGTGGCATTTCCCAGGCAGGAATACTGGAGTAGGTTGCCATTCCCTAATCCAGGGGATCTTCCCCATCCAGGGATTGAACCTGGATTTCCTGCATTGCAGGTGGATTCTTTACCATCTGAGCCATCAGGGAAGCCCTAAAAGCAGTGTCAGGAGCAAAAGCAGGGTACTGCGCACGCCTCTTTGCATTACCAAGGGGTTCGCACACCACCTAACCCAGCCCTCTGGTCTGATCCCTGGATGTACCTTTACCCTCATCCCATATAAGGAACCGTCTCAACCCTCCTCAGCAAGTGAGCCAGTGAGCAAGGGAAAATATTACTTTTTTTGCTCTCCCCCTGCTATAGCAGGGGCCCCAGTAAAGCCTTGCCTATGTTTCTTATCTGGCCTCCTATCAATTTTTATTGATTAAAAAGACTGAGAACCCTGGTCAGTAACAGAAATATGTCAAATGAATGAATACATGTTTAGAAAATCAAGCATCTATCTTTATGAATGGTTGAGGTATGGGCTTTTAGATGTGGGACTTTCATCTGTAAGAGTCCTAGGAAACAGGAGCAATTTGGTCATTAGTAGGATATCACCTGGAGTTCATGGAGAAAGAACTAAGAAGACAGACAGCGGTGTGGAAAGGAAGGGGGAATGGTGAGCCTCTTTTACTCTGCGCCTTACTGAGGCGGACTGGAGACCTCAGCATCTCAGACTGGGAACAGAAAGCACCCCCATCACTTCAGGTGGTGACAGACTGGCTGGGCCCCATGGATGGCACCTTTACAGTGGGGTTGCAGCTCCGTTTCTGGCTGGAGTGCTTTTCTCTTCATTAGCAACATTTCACGCTGTCAGCTCAAGGCTACTGATTAGGTAAAGACTGTGAGGTGATTTGGCTTAACTGGTCAACATGAGGAGATGAGCTCTGGATGGACACCATGAGACTTTCGTCACTAGAATTTATTGTGGGGCGGGATCTGACTGCAAACACTACACACTCCAGGGCCAGGGTCCATTCACACTTTGTGTGTCATTCTGTTTTCCTTTTGATTTGGAAGTCTGAGGAAGTTTTCACCACCAAAGCACATATTTCTGAGTGTTTTGAGTCTTAAGTCCCTTGAGTATTTGATTCTATCACTTGTCTGAATTGTTTTTCCTTGTACAAAGTGTTCTGTACCTGACTTACAAAGAAAAGGTGATTAATTCTATTTCTATATTTAAAAAAATGTTTCAGTGATATTTGTGGAACAATTTTACAATGAACTGTTTAAAACGAATTATGATTATTACTATAAAGTAATAAATGCTATATGGAAACTGTAGCAATAAAGAGGAAAGACACTTCTTTCTCAGTCCCAATACTTCTGCTTCATGGATCACCCCTTCTCCTAGCCAACCCGCTTTCTAGATATAAACACTCTGGTTTGCTGTATGTCCAGGAGTGTTTGTTGTATGTCCAAAAGCTTAACAATTGGCTTTACAGAAAAAGTTCTGGTTTATAATAGCATTTGCTTATTTCTGTGGGGCCAATACATCCACCATGTGCAATTTTCAGCTGCAGTTTTGATGGAATCTGGAAAGGGTGTATATGACAGTCCAAGCCAGCTCCAGAACACTACAGCATGCTCCTTCCACAGTATCTGTACTGCCTTCCTTTCCCTTCCCCTCTCCCTCCCTCCTTCCATTCCTTCCGTTCTCTCTCTTCCTTCTCTCCATCATTCCTTTGTCTATCCCCACGTACCTGCACATAAACAGACATGCATGAGTCAACATCTAACATACACACTGTGCAATCTATTCTGCGACTTTCACTTTTCCCCCTGGTATATTACAGCTCTGTATTTTGAAAAGTTCTGGACCCTCCTTGTAACTGGAAACACTCTGTGATAGCTCAACAGCGAAGCAGAGCATCACCTGGTCTGCAGATGAGCCTGTGAGCATGCGTGTGCCCACACACTGGCTGTCTTCTATCTATTGTAAAAGGGAGTAATTCATCACTGGGCAGCAGGTTCTGCTCAGATGGTTTATTGTCCTGACCTCATTAAAAGCATGTAATCCATGCAGCGCCGTAAATCCATGCCTCTAAATACTTTCCTCTTTAATTTTTTAATACTGCACACATGAAGGGAAAGGTTAAAGCCAATTAAAAGAGATACAAATACCATTATTACTGCCCTGACAAACAGTTAGTTATTGGATTTGGTCATTCTACTCTAGAAAGCCATTATTTTTGTTCCTGAATGAATTAGTAATCAAGCTGTTTATTGACTTGTCTCATCACTGAGATGCTAAATTTTGGGGGGGGAGGGGGGTCCATCTCTGTCTCCATTGGCATCATTCCTCCGCACATAAAAATTACAGACAACTTAAGGTCTACGCACAAACAGTGACAGCACAGCTGCGTGTGGAAACCCACACATGGACGGACGATCATTCCACTGTGTCCAGGAAGGGGAGAGACTCCAAGTGCATTCTTATGCCACCGAGAGTTGTTCCTGTTGTTGTTGCTGTTTTCCCCTCCCATTAAGGCCATTATACGCTACTGACAGATGCTTAAAAGCATTTAGAGCTGAAAGAACTGTTCAGAAAATTGCTGCACAAGGATTGACAAATGATGATCTTTCTGTCCACAAGGTTCTTATTTGCTGTGCAAAATGGACCCAAAGAATAAAGGACAAGAGGAAGAATCATTAATCTAGAAACCGGGTATTGTTTTCTGACTCGAGTTTATACTTTCCATTGCATTTGGCCAAAATCGTGACTCTATTTATGAAAAGCCTGCAGTACTCTCACCGTGTAAGACTTTTTTGGGGTGTCCCTTGGTTTCTTGTCTTTCTCTTTCCTTTCTCTGTGAGCATGACGTGGGCTCCACAGGATGTGGGGTGACCTGAGGATGCATGGGAGGGGATCTGACATCTGACCGCCTTGTTTATTTAATTTTCTATCCACAGTATTTTGTGAGACTCAGTGCTAACCGCTGTTTCAGAAGAAACTCATCTTCACACCCTCACATCCACTAGAATTTATACAACTCATGATTCATGTTAAGTGGTCTATCATTTCTCTTAGCATCCCGCTTTTCTTTCCTATGAGAGGTCAAAGTCAAGAACTTGAAAACTTAGAGAACACTACAGAACTACACTTTCAAAGGCGAGCACAGAAGCATACACATTCACAAGGAAACCTTAAACAAGACAGAGAGCGTGTAACAGGGAAGAACAAATATGACTTCATATTGGACCTGTTTCTTTTACTTTAACCTTTGTATTCTACTGGTTTTTTTTTGCTACAAGTTAAGAATGCCACCAATAGCCTAAACTATACACAAGAGCCTATTCTCAAGGCTCTGGCTTTACAAGTATAATACTTTTCCATTCTTACAGAGATAAAAAGTTGCAGAATAGAGAATAATATTTGACTTGTTGGAGGTTTATAGGAACATCAGGACCTGATCTTTGTGAACAGCTGCAAAAACAAAGGACTCAGACACCAAGAAGTTTGCAACAACCAACCACACCCCTCCTCTTTCAGTGTAAAAGCAGCTTGAATTCTAACTCCATTAATTACACCAGTCCACTGTCTTTCTTGATCTGCTCACTTTCTGAATACAGTTCTTATTCCTGGCCCCAACAACTTGTCTCTCAATTTATTGGCCTGTTGTGTGGTGAGTGGTGTGAACCTGGACTCAGTAACAAGAGGATGAAATATTTTTAACTTAGGGGATAAAACCATAGAAATAGTAATGAGTAATTGCTATATCATCCATCCTCTGGAAAGGCTAGAACAGGGGTTCTCAAAGTGTGTTCCCTGGACCAGCAGCATTACCATCATCTGAGAACTTCCTTAGAAATGCAAATTTGAGGACCAACCCCATACATATGGAATTAGAATCTCCCGCTGGGGCCCATTAATCTTGTTTTAACAAGCCCTCTGGGGGTTTCTGATGTCTACTCAAGTTTAAGAATCCATATTCTAGGGAACACAGTTTTTGGGCCGTGTAGCCAGTGATAATCTTCTGAATGCGAGTCGACCAACCACTCCTGCAGCTGCTTCCATGCTGTACCACGTGCTGCAACGCCTCACCCAGATTTGCTTACATGGCCTGCTCTCCTACTAGACTCCTTGAGGCCACATGCTGTATCTGACTCACTTCTTTATTCTCAGTGCCCAGCCAAGGGCCTAGGCCAAAGCAAGTGCTTAGGACGTCAATCACAAACGAAATGGCTAGATAAATCCCAATGAATGAAAAAGAAAACAATCGAAGTATGCAAATTCATCCAAGTTATTAGTTCTCATTTGATAAATGACATACACATCTAAGTAAAAATAATGTTTTATTTCCTTCAAAAAAGAAAGAAGGAAGAAACAGTGGTCACAGGGACATTCTCAAGCAACTTCTAATGGGTTCACTGTTTATCCTCCTGAGGAAAGAAAGAAATAATTGAATACATCTCAAACTAATAGTCTCTTGTAAAGTGTACCGACAGTCCAGTTGGTTCTGAATATTCTTAAGATGGCTTCACATTCAGACAGGGCCCATCTGCCCATCTGATGACAGACACTCTCAAATTGAAAGTTAACTAAATATGTATGTGTTAGCTGCTCAGTCGTGTCTGACTTTTTGTGACCCCACGGACTGTAGCTCACCAGGCTCCATAGAATTCTCCAGGCAAGAATACTGGAGGGGGGTAGCCATTACCTTCTCCAGGGGATCTTCCCAACCCAGGGACTGAACCTGGGTCTCCTGCATTGCAGGTGGATTCTTTACTGTCTGAGCCACCAGGGAAGCCCCTATATAAACACGGGCAATAATAAAACCACAAGAACTGTCATTTAGTGCCTTGGTACTCCAGTCTCCCAGTATGTGGGAGGGTGGAGGGAAGTTCTTGGAAAGAGGAGATACCTTGATACCATTCTGCTTGCTTCTCTGAGGAAATGAAAAACCTGGAGCATGGAGCCTTCAGCCTTTTGTAGCTTCCACTGACACTCTAAAGTGAAAGTGAAAATCGCTCAGTCATGTCTGACTCTTTGCAATCCCATGGATATATTGTCCATGGAATTCTCTAGGCCAGAGTAGTGGAGTGGGTAGCCTTTCTCTTCACCAGGGGATCTTCTCAACCTAGGGATCGAACCCAGGCCTCTTGCATTGCTCATTCTTTACCAGCTGAGCTATCAGGGATGCCAACACTCTAAAGGTGTTCTATTTAGCCTGTATCTTCTACCATGTATCTGTTACCATGGCATTTACCACAGCATTGCATACAATATGATCAAGGCCTACTTTATGAAAATGTCCTGTGCTTGCCTTTATGTGGCTATGGAATCAGATCACCTGGGTTCTAATCCAGGTTCCAATATTTTCTGGCTTGTTTAGCTTCTTCTGATTCTTAGCTTCCTCATCTGCAAAATGGGAACAACTGTGATCCCTAAGGATTAAACAAAAAACTTACATATATAATATGCATAATTCACATAGAAAGCATACCTATCTATCTAATGAACCAAGTGTCTGACACATAAGAGCTTAATAAATATTAGCTATTATAATTAACTAACACTACTATGCATTCTGTGCTACTAGGACTTCTTAAATTGAAATCCATGGGTCTCTAGAGATCTACGAAATGGACAAAAATGTGTCCATGAGCTCCCTGAAATAATCTGCAAGACATCTCACGTTTGTCCATATTCCTTTTCTCTGGGCATATGGCACATTCTCAATGTGATCCATGGCTTCTAAATTGTAAAAACAAAAAACTTATGGTTTGGGGGATTTTAGGAGCCAGACCATATTCCCTATAAGCTGGCAAACCAGAGAACTGAGATAGTTTCTCAAAGGTGGTATCTTCCTCTAGGGCGTGATGTGTAGAATTGTGATCTCCATTTTTAATTCCACATGATGTGTGTTTATTTTTCTTCTTTCACTTCATAACAGGAAATAGCATTTCAAATGCATTCCACTATGAGGACAGACAGTTAATTTTCACCTCCGACACCCCCAAGATTTAAGAAAATAAGAGCGCTTCAATCTACTGCCCCTGACCTGCCAAATACGACGTTCTCAGCAGCAGCCACAGTTTGTCTTAAGTGCTCTTCTGTTTCTGATGAGTTTCTCTGGATGCTATCAGCTTGGGTGACTGTGTAAGCAAGGCAGATGTGAAGAAAAAACACTGGCTCATGAGCCAAGAGCACTAGGGTTTGCTCTTGAACCCAGTCTTGACCCCCTCCCTAACCTGAGCAAGTGCCTTCTCCTCTCAGCTTCTCTGATTACTTACCGGTCAAATAGGAATTAATCCCTATCAATGTTCTACTACTTTTTGTCTCTACTAAAGACCCAGATTGAATACTGAAATGGCTATACTAGGCTGCCATTTTTATATCAATTGACTAAGAAGGATTTAATCACAGAAAGAAACTTACCTTCTCCTTTTGAAAATTTGAAAAAAATGTTGTTTCACCTATTTGTCAATCTAGGAAGACAGACAGATAGATGAAAAATCCCATTTATTCTGGCTACAGACAGCAAATGCTGTACATATGAATTCAAAGAGCCAGTAAACAAATATTTATTCAGTACTTATTAAATGTCAGTTACTTGAATACGACTGGGGATAGAGCATCAAACAAAAACAGTTGCTGTCTTCATGGACATGATGATAATGCCCGAAAATGTAAATGACTGAAAACACACATGCGTCTAATGGTGGCTCAGACAGTAAAGAACCTGCCTGCAATGTGGGAGATCTGAGTGCGATCCCTGGGTTGGGAAGATCCCCTGGGGGAAGGCAGGGCCACCCACTCCAGTATTCATGCCTGGAGAATCCCATGAACAGAGGAGCCTGGCAGGCGATAGTCCATGAGGTCACAAAGAGTCGGACACAACTGGGCAACTAACACAGTATGTGCTGCAAAGGATAAGCTAGATCCTGAAAGGTTCAATGGGGGAGAATGAATGAGATTAAGCTGTCAGGGACGGCTTATGAGCTGAGAGCTGGTAGTAGCTGACCCTACAAAGAAGCAACAAAACTTGGTGGCAAAGAGGAGACCTCAAGTTAGCCAGACCCAGGGCGAGGCCCTTGACCTCCTTTTGACTCATTTCCCTGTCTATAGAATGGAGCTGATAAGGAGATTGATTTAGTCCATCAGACTGTTGTGAGGATTAAATGAGCTGGTAAGGAAAATTTGTTTGGGGATGGAGCCTAGCATTGTACTAATGAGGTGGTATAAAATAAACGTCAGACCAAGGTAAAGCACATGCTAAGGCCCTGGGGTGGGCAAGAGCTGGGTATGTTTTAGAAACTGCAAAAAGGCTGGGGCTCTTGGGTGAAACATAAATGGGAAGGTGGAGGAAACTGAAGCTGGGGGATGCTGAATCCCTTGCCAAGCTCAATGCCAAGGGACTGGAGAGTTTTGCCATGTCCCCAGTGGACCTCTGAAGTTCATTACCCCAAACTTAGAATATTATTGTCTCTAATTTACCTTTTGTATAGTTCTCTAAGTCAACGATTCTATGAAATACCTCCTTCCTCAAAGGGAAGAGTTTCTTTAGGTAAGAAGTTTTAAATAAAGAACCCCTGTTTCATTCATGCTCATTAAACTGTTTTCCCCCCCACCTAGATCCCTGCAATAATAAATATAATTATATCCATCTTTAATGACTTTAGTTTCTTGAGCTGCAGGTGCTGGAATACTGTATTTATTAACATATTTTAAGCCCTTTAAAAAGACTGCATTAATTCCTATGATAATTTGGTACCCATAATACATTCTCTGTTCTGAATAGATGCTAATCACCACAGAATGACTGATTTGCGCGTGTAGGAGCTGAGCCGTGCTCTAACTAGTAGCTAGTAACTTTTTAATTCAATATTGTCACTGAAACTGTTGATTAAAATTTAGTCGCCATAATTGTCCTTGCCCCCCTGCCAGCCCCGCCCTCTGAGGACTCAAACCAAGAGCGAACAATTGGATTCTCTGCCACCAGAGATGAATGAGATAATTTTGAGTGTTTGCATTTCTAGTAATACTCTGCTTGGGAGAAAAAAAAAAAAATTCTGCTATGGCCAGTTATTCTGAACCATTTCGGGTCTGTGAGCAGCAGGAAAGATGGCGACTGCAGAGAAACAGACACTAACCCAAAAGCTTGCATGGAGGAAGCTAGCAGGACCATTTCCACTCCCTTCCCAACTCCTTCTGTCTTGAACAGGAGGGACGTCCCTGTGTGTCAGTTTCTATGTGGTGGGCTGGGGTGTGTTCTGCCAGAATCTCAAGTTCAACTGCCCTGCCAAGTTCAATTGAAATCCTTCCTCTTCCTTTGGAAATAAAAGCTACAATCCCATCATAAAATTTGGAGGAAAATCAATGCGGACACCCAAAGAAACAAGCATTGCACGTGCCCAGTTCTGAGATAACATCTTACTGAATCCATAAGAGGGATCAGAGAGACACCAAGATGACCCCTCATTTACCTGGAGCTCAGAGAACTTTTGGAGGAGGAAATAGCAGCCCACTCCAGTATTCTTGCCTGGAGAATCCCATGGACAGAGGAGTCTGGCGGGCTATAGTCCACGGGGTGGCAAAGAGTCAGACACGACTGAGCACAGCACAACAGAGAACTTGAACTCGCTCGGGGTCACACAGCTAGCAAGGGGCCAAGCACCAGAGTCTGGGCTCTTCCCTTTCAGCCACACTGCCTCTATAATCAATATGTCAATCAACTGGCCATGGGGGAGGGCGTTGAAAAGCATAATGAAATACATAATGCACTGTTATGTGTCTGAAAAACTCTTCTTTAGAACAAGAACCTAATAGCTTTTCCTTTCTGGTGGCTTAGAGGTTGGTGATGGGAAGTGGTACTATTCAGCTCTTTGGGGAGCTAAATCTCTCTATGACTGTCTTCCTCCAGCAGAATCTGCTGAGATAGGGAGAGAGGCCAAGCGAGAACAGACTGGCTTCTGTCTGCCAACATCCTGCCAAGGGCACTGGCTCTGGGAGCCGAGGTGGAGACTGCTGACCTGCTCTGCATAAGCATAATGGGAGAAACACTGAACTTCTGGTCAGTTAGGAAAGAGAGAGACACAGCATGGAGCTTGGTGGGCAGGCGGAGTAGGTAGACAGATCATTACTACTTCGCTTCCTACAGCTTCAGCGACTGTTTAAGAAGGGGTTATGTGCTAATGCTTCAGTCATGTGCAACTTTTTTGTGACCTCATGGACTCTAGTCTGCCAGGCTCCTCTGTCCATGGGATTCTCCAGGCAAGAATACTAGAGCGGGTTGTCCTGCCCTTCTCTAGGGCATCTTCCTGAACTAGGGATCAAACTCATGTCTCCTGTGTCTCCTGCATTGGCAGGCAGGTTCTTTACCACTAGCTCCACCTAGGAAGCCCTAAGAAGGGGATAGTGGGCACGAGTGTGTGTGTGTGCGCACGTGCACACATGCTTCATCTCGCAGTCATGTCTGACTCTTTCCAACCCCATGGACTGTAACCCGCCAGACTCCTCTGTCCATGGGGCTTCTCCAGGCAAGAATATTGGAATGTGTGGAGGGCATCAAATATTCCAAAGTCCTTTTTATGGCTGGCATATGCAATTCTTCACTGTACTCTGCACAGAGGTCTTGGGCGGCTGACTGTGTTTGCCTGTGTGTTTGCCAGGTTGTGATTCCTTTTCTGTACGTGCCAGGAGAAAGGGGCCGAGTTCTACAAGTGGATCGATATGAAGAGGAGAGAAAGGAACTCGTGCCGGCACTGTAATAGGCCAGGCCGCTGGACCCTGAGACTCTGGGCCCTGGGTGGCAGGCCTGGGGAAGGAAACGAGAGCAGGGGCCCAGGGAACCCGGGAATGCATAGCAGTTGTGGCTGGTTTGTGGGACTAGGGTCTGAGCTGATATCTTGGCCAAATTAAAAGAAATCATTATTAATATTATTCTCACAGAGTTGAGAAGTATTGCTGTCCACTTTTCAGACAGATAAATTAGGGCAGGGAGGGGTCAGTCACTCGAAAAAATTCACATGTCAGCACCCGTTCTTAAAACCAGCCAGAGAGCCAGGGCCCAGGCCCAGGTTGCTCATCGCTGGCCCGGCTCATAACGCCCAGGGAGCCCTGACAATTCGGGAGGCAGAGCCTGCAGGATGATGGATGGGCTCCTCTGGCTGGTCTCTCCTGCGATGCATAGCCGACAGACTGGCAGGCATCCGACCTGGGGCCAGATGCAGGTCAAGTGGTAGCAGGGAGTCAAGGTCAAGGCGATCGCCCGCAGCCTCCTTCCCTGCAACCTCACTCAGCAGGGGCTGCATCCTCAAAAGATAGCGCAGAACCCGCGAGGGCTTTCTAACAGCAGTGGGAGCTTTTCTGCCATGACTGGAGGGTAGAGAGCTCTGCTGCTGATGAGAAGATACAAAAAATTGAATACAAAGGAAAAATGCCCCCAAACCTCCTATAAGGGGCTAAGCACTCGTGTGCATGCTCAGTTGGGTCCGACTCTGCGATCCCCTGGACTATAGCCCGTCAGGCTCCTCTGTCCATGGGATTCTCCAGGCACGAAGACTGGAGTGGTTTGCCATTTCCTTCTCCATGGGCTAAACACAAAGGCCCTCATTAGCTGAGAAAGGCTGACTGTGTGTGTCTTTATCCATGAGGTCGGCATTTCAACCTGGATTTCTGATTCCATCTCCAGGAGCTTTGACTCCATGAAGGAAACTGCACACACCCACTACTATATAAATACCTGCAAAGCACGGGTAAACATAGACATATGTATTTCGACCCTCCACCCCACAACCAGAATTTCAAGTGAGGGCACTTGAAAGTTAGAGAATTTTGGAGACACTGTGTCTCGAAACACACTGTTTATGTATATGGAAACACTCCTCTCTAAACTCCTTTCAGATTGAAAGCTAGTTGGATTTGAGCTGGAGGGTGAAATCTCTTTGTAGAAATCCTCTTGTCCACATGTGGAGGATGCCAGCTCACAGCCCCCAGGCTCCATCTGGGACCTTTGCATTTAATTGTTTGGTTCACACGGTGGCAGCTGGTGCAATTTTTTTGTTTCTGTTTTTGTTTTTTTGCTTTTAAGTTGAATTAGGAATGGAAATTGCAAAGCTAAGGAGTTCTCTCCTAATGCCCAGTGTCTGGCTTTCACTGTGATTACTGCCACGAACAGCCTTGCTGCTTTACACTTTTAAGAGAATGGCCCAGACTGGAGGGTATGGAAAGCCAATAACCGCAAGGGCTCCACCCACCCATCTAGTCCAATCCTTTGCCTTCATCGTGCCCTGTGTACCTGCCTTCCTGGACTGAGCATCTGAAGTGATCTGCCAAAGGGAAAGTGAAAGCCACTCAGTCATCTCTGATTCCCTGCAACCCCATGGGCTGTCGTCCACCAGGCAAGAATACTGGGGTTGGTTGCCATTCCCTTCTCCAGGGGATCTTCCTGACTCAGGGATTGAACCCGGGCCTCCTGCACTGCAGGCAGATTCTTTACCATCTGAGTCACCAAGGAAGCCCATGATTGGCCATTTTCAGGGCCCACAAGACCCCACCCCACGTCTTCCAAGGGAAGCTTTCGGGCTACTTTTCTTGATCAATGGCCTCTACCAAGCCTTTCCTGACCTTCTTCCTCTGCACCCATCTGGTATCTCTGGCCATTCAAGACTTTCCTTCCTCAGCACTGAGGACCACGCCTTCTGCATTTCTTTTTCTTTTTGCCTTCTACATTTCTGTTGGCTGCCCTTCCCCATGAGATGGGAGCTCCTTCAGGCTGGGGACCACGTCTCATTTGCTTTTCTCTCCAGTGGCTGTCAGAGTGCCGGCACAGAAACGGGCCTCAAGAGAGGCACTTTGAAGGGAAGAGAGCCACCAGTGGGATGGGACAGTGGTCAGAAAGGGGTTACATAGGCAGCAGGCATCCTCAGCGGGGGACTCCTCAGGGCGGGCTTGGGGTGTCATCAAGGCAGTCAAAGATAAGCTGCCCCCTGACCCCACTGGATCTCAGCCCTTGGACCCAAAGGCCCTCCTGGGGAGTGGGTGGTGAGTGAGCACAGGCCAACCATCCTGCCTTCCCCTCTGCCCCCACGTCAAAGTAAATAGGGCTCCCTAGCAGTCCAGGCCATTCCTTTGTACCCGCAATCCAGAATGCAACCTCCAGGAGAGTTAAAAAAAAAAAATCAACTCAAGAAAGTATCTGCTGCTACTTAGGAGAGGGTTAAAACAATTTTTTTTTTTAAGGTTAAAAATGCTACTTGCTCTTCAGGTCAGTCACTGTCATAACGATTTTTCTCTTGCCATATGCTCCTCTGAATTGCATTAATATGACATTTCTCGATGAAGCATCTGGTCTCAGCCACTTCAAGGCGCACAAGGAAGCACACACATTCAGACTGAGCTTATAATAACACGGAGAGGTATTCGCACTCCTGCCATCACAAAGCCAGATACCATACTCGCAAAATTCTGTGCTGGTTGTGTTGGATAAAAGCACTCCAGAAACGGGGCAAGAGATAATTCAAATGAATGGAGGCAGAATCTGGGGGGAGGCTTTTGTATGTCTGGATGCTGTGCGCATAAGTATATGTATGCATGTGTGTCTAAACACACATCTGTACACTCTCACATATGTTTTATGAATCGGTAATCATCTTCATGGCTCAAATATAAAGTCTTCTTGTCTACTGAAAGAAACTAAACATTGGAAGCAGGAGAGGAAAACAGAGCCTCACCAATCTGGACAGGGAGGTAGGGCATATGTATATTTTAGCACTTGGAAATACAAAAAGCAAAATCTTCCATCACAAGCCGAAGGCAAAGTAGCATTATCAACCACCAACCACATTTTTCCCACTAAGAAAAGGAAAAAAAAAAAATGTACTGGCAAGCAATGCCATATCAAAGATTTCTTCTTTCTCATTGGTAACAATCTTTATCAAACAGATACATTACCTTCAATTTTCCCCAAACATCACACCTCACTTTCTTAAATAGCTCATTAAAAAAAAAAAAATCCAAGTAGGTTAAATAAAAAGTTTACTACATAACAAATGAGACTGAGATATCCATTCTTTTCTTGTCCTGAAGACCCTTGTGCTCATTTTGTCAGAAGCACAAGAAGAAATTCGATTGCATTTGTGCTGATGCTAAATGTTAATAGATTTGCCTAAACGTCTGCTAATAGCCCCCCTAAAATTAGCTAGACTAGTAGTGCATGCCTAATGTGGTGTTGTTTTTGTTGTTTTACTTGCATTTTTGCTTTTTTGGTGTCGATCAGGTAGGGGGAAAGGCCCCTAAATAAAGCAAAGGTCTTTGGACGTGAAACATTTCCAAGTGTCACATGTGAATTCTGCAGAAAGAACATACATTCTGCAGCTAGCCCAGAGTTCCGACACTCTGTCATGAAGGTGACAGATCCTAGCGCTCTCATGTTTCATTAAATTAAACATGAAATGTTTAATGTTTTGTTAAATTAAACATGAAGCTGTGACTCTGCACCCGAGAACCAGGGCCTTCTATCAAGCCCTCACATTCCTCCGGGTCACTTTTTGGTTATAAAAGGCAAGTTTTGTTTATCAGGAGTATTGTATTTCTCCCCGCAGTTAAAACGTAAAACGTACTTTATCCTAATGCGCTTATAAATAAAAACCAACAAGTGACCCAGTTTTTAGGTGCTTACAGCCTTTCTAAAGTCAGGCCCACAGAGAACAGCTTGCAGACAGACCCTTAGCTAATTCTCTATTGCAATTTTTCCCTTTCAAATATTTACCACCATGAGAGTTCCAGAGCGCAGAGGTGTTACACTTTCTTAGGTCTCAAGCCCATTTCACAGACAGGCTCACGAATGGCTAAAGAATGTAAGGCTTGCTAGAAAACAGTTGAAACAGATCTGTAAGACCACAGATTTCAGACTAAAGAAATCTCAGTTAAACTGTCCCCGCCTCATGTCCTTTTCTACCATGACAAAAACCAGCAAGGCAAAAAGAGCAAGGCAAAACAACAACTCTGTTTTAGGAATGTATTTCCACAAGCAGAGAGGCCCACGCAGAGCTCTTGGGATTACTGAATAAAAGTTTTGCTGGAACCCCTTAAAGCAGCAGGTAAACACACCAAGGGCACTTTTGGGAGGGTGAAATGAAGTTCAGACCAAAAAACGTTGCTCCTTTCCGACCAGTTCAATAAGATGGTTAAAAGCATAGGATCATACCACAAGCAAAATTCCAAATGCTATTTTATAAAACACATTTGGATGATACTTTTTAAACAGAGGGGAAAAAACTCACCAACTATGTAGCAACTTCAAAAGGAAAAAAATACTCATGTCCCAGAATGAAACTGTCTGAATATTTTTACATTTTTTCTAGTCAATTTAAGTGGGTTATACCTTAACCCACTTAAACAAGGTCCCATCACTGTCAAACCAGCAACAGCAGAAAGAACCATCTCTTTTTTTAAAGAACCATCTTTTAAAGGGCAAGCTGCACAGACCCTTCCCGTCCAACCAAACTTCTCTCTATACTTTCTCTTTGTTGACACACCAGCTCCTATCACTGGCCAGAAACTGCAAAATAGTCTGGAAGTGGTAGCACATCTTTGCTCAGGTCTCCTATTCAAAGCTAGTTCCCCAACAGGTAGGAGTATATTTGACACTTACCATTCTGAAGCTTCATGTCTGTGAGGCAAACTAAACAAATGAAACGGATCCTGCTTTAATCTTCTTTTCTAGACCAAAAATGCCTTAATCAAAAGGAAAGACAAAAACAAAAAAAAACACAAATGTTCCCTGAGGTTCCTTCTCTCAACCCCCAGAGTATAAGCAAGGAGAAGTCATCCTTCTTCACTGAATGGCCAGAATTTGTCCCTCAATATCAACAACAGAGAATTCTTTCTAACATTTCACTACGCCATCCTCCTCATCCCCCATCTCTTTGCTCACTTCTATAATTTGTACCCGAGACAAGGCTTAAGTTGTACTTTAAATCACAATCTGGAAATGCTTCAACTGGATATTTGGCTTGGCAGACCTCCTGTAAAAATCCCACGTAAAGCCACATTTGTTTCCTTCCTACAAATGAACTGTGGCGTTTGTGGTCCCTCTGGCTCTCGCCAGCACAGACTTCGCCTTTCAATGAGCTTAAGTCGCAGGACTTCATTCGGGGTTAGCTGTCCCGCAAAGCTCATTTGGCTCTTACACCATTAAGGCGAGAGGCTCTAAAAGGCAGAGCAAGAGGCTTTTAACTACGTTGGAGGGGCCAGTCATATCTTGTTAGCAACAGCTGCACACTTACCAGGCTTTCAGGGACTTCACAGAGCTGTCCTATTCCTTCTGGGATTAGGAGCACAGAGTGAAATGAACCAGTCATTCATGGGAGCTGGCCAGGCTGCGCCAGACTCTCATCTTCCTGAAATCCAGCGAGGCAGCTCTCTCCAAGGTTACTCCTCCGTCGGCTTCTCCTGGTGGAGTCAGCCCGCCAAGGCCCTGGCTGCTGATTCCAAACTACTACTCAATAAAAGGATTTTAAAGGCTGTGCCGGGAGCCGGGAGCTTTAGATCCCAGTTTGGCTCTTTCGCCATCAGCATTCCTCGGCAAGCCTGCACAGAGCGAGGTATGCTACATTATTTATGTCAGCTCTAGGCTCTGGAAAACACACACTGGCATCCTGATTACTGAGAATCCTCATGGACACAATTAAACCGTTCCCACATATATTTTTTTCACCCCCCACCCCCAGCTCCTTCCCAGATTCAACCCCTTTCAGAGGAAACAAAAGCACTTTGAGGCGTGGCCCAGCTTACCTACTACGAGCCAAGAAAGCACTGAAATATGGTCATGACGGCAAACGAGCTGAAAGAAAAGGACACTTTCCCTGGAGTGGGCAGAAAGCAAACTTCAGGGAGGAAGTTCAAGTAAGAGTCTGGGGAATAAGCCAGCAAGTGGCCTCCCTGGGTTGAGGACACTGATGTGGAAGCAGCAAATAGAAGGCACTACCCGAAAGCCATTCTGATGGATTCATGGAAGATTGATTTAGAATGGGCTGTTAAGGGAAGGAAGGAAGCATTTGGCAACACGACTAACCTTCCAAGCTGGATGAAGAGCAATCACGCTCCCCCACCAACTGCTCCTTGGTGTCCCATCCAAGTCACAGCCCTAGACGGGAAGACCACGGATCCAGCCAAGTAGAGCAACCAACCTGGCCTCAAGCGTCCTCTTCAGCAAAACGAACAACTCTCCAAGTTGCCGTCCACCATCTCCCTTCTTGTCAATAGCTCGGCCACACGTTCTGAGACGGGTCTCTTAGCCACAGGCAGAAGGCGCTGCACGCAGGCACAGCTGAGGCAGGCTGATGACGGCCACTTCCTCCGCTGTAGGAGCAGCAAGAAGGCTATGCATTTGTCTAGCTCGAAAGTTCCTGCTTGGCAGGCAGAGGTGACTTCACTTTGTGAAAGCCCCAGGCACCGCTTAGTGAAACCACCTTTGGCAGGACCTCACAGTGAAGTCAGTGGATGTGGGCAAGAAGTTGGCTGAGGGAAAGGCAGTTGTCTCATCTAGGAACACAAGGAGAAAGGAGCGACCTGCCTCTCTCCAAAGGCTTCCTTTGAACGTGAATTCCTGTGTTGTACCAGTTTTTTTTTTTTTTTAAGTGACTGTCACTTCCAATGACTTAGTTCATCCCCACTCAGATATCTTGGGTGGAAAATTGGTGTGTGAGATGGCAACAATTCAGAGAACACAGAGTAGGTCAGTGGAGCAGAGCCAGAGCGGGCAAGCCCACTCTCTGATGCATGCAGCAGCAAAGCAACGGGGAATCTGCTCCAGCGCGTGAAGAAGCAGTGCTTTCCTCAACCGTAAACAGATGAGAGGAAGCGTGACAGAATACACGCACACACACTCTCACACTCACACACACTCTCACACTCACATCTCACAAAGTGATACAACCCAGGCACCCAAAGATCTGTAAACAGATGAAAGGAAGCGTGACAGAACACACGCACACACACTCACACTCACACATACTCTCACACTCACATCTCACAAAATGATATAACCCAGGTACCCAAAGATCTGATGAGTGGAAAGTGTATACAAGTTGTCTGATGGGATGACTTCAAGTTGCGCTATCAGCTGCTGAGACCCAGAACACTGGGTCATCCAATCCACTGACCCTTAAGGAGGCCTTGGCCACACAGGATCACCACTGTGCTCCCAGCTAGAAGTGACTTCTCTTATCCTCTCCACAAAGGAATCCCACCCACATTGTAATTTCTCTCGGAAAGGACTTAGAAGCAACTAACAAGAGTGATGAAAACAGACAATCCCTTGGGAGAAAGGTAACTCAAGAATATCATTATTCCTCCAGGAACTAAGCAATCACTAACACAGAGGCTAGCCTCAAGCTAAAAACCTTGATAAGGATACCCCTCATGCTGCCCCCCAGAGCTGTGGTATGGGTGAGACCCGGGGCTCCACCAGTGCTTTGCGAATCTGTGGTCTCAGATGAGCTGTTCAACCGTCCTGAGCCTATATTCTCATCTGGAAACTATGGATAGTGAGACCCACTTCCAGGATTTTGAGGATTCCGTCAGAAAAGTCCAGGGCTTAACCCAGTGCCTGGCACCTTGCGAGCTCACAATAAACTTGGCTACTATGAGTTTCCAAGAGTGTATCAGTTCAGTGGCACAAAACTGACCCTGACTAGTTTGCAGATGCCCGAGCTGGTTCTCTAAGCACTCCCTCAACAATCAGATCGTTATTGACAATCTGTGTGCCAAGCACTGTAGTTACGGCGCTCGTTTCCCTCAATAAACTTGCTCAGATGAGCTGCCCCATGACAGAGATGTCAATAAAAAGTAAAGACAGGAGAAGAACTGAGAGTATTAACAGGAAGATCATGAAACATTTTTTAAAGGAAATTCCAGCACGTTAAGCACGTTACAGATCAATTGAATACCTTTTTGTTGGTTAACTGTAAACTAAAACTATTTCAGAATGTTGGTATCCAAAACAGGGCTGCTGTACTTGAGATGGAAAAGTGGCCTGAAATCCCATTATCTAGAGCCCTTCCTCCATTTATTCACAAGCTATAAGGACCAGAGGCTGAAAACCTCTAATCTAGTACAAAGGCAGCATTTTATGAAAAAAAGACAAGGAAGACCAGAGAGATTAAGGGACTCAGTCAACTTCATGTCACCCAGCACCGCTCAATTGGAATCCACAGGTCTGACATCCTGCCAAATGCTTCTTCCATTCCTTCACAAGGCCAAAAGTAAAACCAGTGGAACTCAGTTTTTATCTCACTGCCCAAAAAATTGGTTTTATTCAATCCAGTCTCTTTGTTTTAATACTGTATATAGAAGACCAATCCTTAACTACATGATGGATTTCTTTTTTTTTTTTTTCAGAAAGTGATTACTTTAAATTTTGATTTTAAGTTTCACTATTTTCCTTAAGCCATTTTTGTTCTGATCAAGACTTTGCAGTCTTTCAAATGAGAAAAGCGCTACTTCAAACTCCTATTTCCTACGAAGGCTGCATCTTCAACGGATGATAACATACACGGGTTAGTATCAGTATCTTTGAAAAATAGAGACATTTGCCCATATATCTCTTCTCTAATGACCTAGTTAATAGATCACTGTATCCTCTTCTGTATACACAAACAAAGGAAGTCCTTAATAGGCAGTATTTGAAGTATTAACCACACTTCTTTTCTAACGTAAGTGAGGACTATCAGAATTATAAATCTTCAAAAGAAGCAGGTTCTCCAACATTTCACCACTAAGAAATACCCAAACATACTGTGACTATACCTCTATGACCATCAGGACTGCACAGACATCTCTAAGATCCTCATCTCAATTCAGATCTCAAACAACTCCATCTTTCACTTCTTGTCAAACCACCTGAAAAAAATGCAGTATGTTGCATCATTCACTGAAGCTATTTCTCCAGTTGAAACATGAATTATGAGTTCTTCTGAAACACAGCAGCTAAATCAAGTTGCAACATGGCCCTGCTTTATTCATGGGGCAGATCACAGCTAATCACCTTCTAATACAAGTCATGATCTTGCTTTGTTAACATTTCTCTTATATTTTTCCTCCATGGTATGTACTAAATTGTGCGGCATGACGCGGAGTACTTTTTCCCTTACCAGCTCTTCTTCACCTGAAGTTAACTGACCCTGCTGGGCCACATGTATTTTGACAACATGTGGGGTTCAACCTCTAGTCTCACGACATAGCCTTCCTTTGTAAAGAACGTGGAGGCATTCTGGGTGGTCTTTAAATTCTAGGGATTTTTTTTCCCCTAGGTGGAAGCTCAAACTCCATCCCTAAGGATGAACAGCACTAAATATGTACTCCTGAGACTACCTAAGAGGCAAAGGTGTGTCTTGTTGGCAGCAGAATTGAGAAACTGTTCTCACTTCCAGAACAACACAACGGACAGCCTGGGGCATCTACATCTACCGTCTCCATCAGGCAGAACAATTGTTTGAGGTTATCCTTTCCACTGGAGGTTCAGAAACTGTATAATCCTTATCTAAATAACTATCTTCAATGAAGCAAAAAAACAACAATCATCCTATCCCCGTCAAGTTAAAGTTAAGCTCTTTAGGAAGAGGACTTTTGGCATTTTTCTTGTTCTGCAACATTCTAAGCTATGGGTGGGCCAGAAGGCAGCAGGGCGTCCCGTACAGAGTCCACAGAGAGAGTTTATGGATAGGGTAGAATGGAGCCCCACCTTCCCTCCTCTGTCATGCCCTCTGATTCTGCTCCAGAACGAGATGCTCTGTGTAATCCTTTCTGGGATCTTTTATGATGATGTGGCTCTGTTTTACCTTTTGAGGCTGAGTTATTCAGTGAAGGCAAGATTTTCTTAGTGTTTTAACAACTGTGAGTGAATGTCAGTTGCTTCAGTCACGTCCGACTCTTCTGTGACCCCATGGACTATAGCCTGCCAGGCTCCTCTGTCCATAGGATCTCCCGGGCAAGAATACTGGAGTGGGTAGCCATTCCCTTCTCCAGGAGATCTTCTGGACCCAGGGATCAAATGCACGTCTCCTGCATTGCAGGTAGATTCTTTACCATCTGAGCCATCCTCTAACCCAACTCACTCTTTCTGAGCTGTTCTACATCAAAGACAAACTCAAGATAAACTACTTATCCTAGGATTGAGAAGATTTTAATGGGACTAAGTGGCCATTTAGTCCAAATCCCTCAAAATATATTTGAGGAAAAAGAAGATCAAAGAGGATAAGATATTTTCCTAATGTAGTCAAGGCTCACAATGAGCTGGGAAGAGAAACCTGGCACAGAAATTCCTCTCACTTATATGGATTTGTTATTTTATTTCCCTTCTTTTCATCCCACATGTTGGCTTCCCAGGTGGCACAGTGGTAAAGAATCTGCCTGCCAATGCAGAAGAAGCAAGAGGCATGGCTTTGATCCCTGGGTCAGGAAGATTTCCTGGAGGAGGAGATGGTAAACCACTCCAGTATTGCCTGGAAGATCCCCTGGTCAGAGGACCCTGGTGGGTTACAGTCCAAAGGGTCACAAAGAGTCAGACACAACTGAGCACACATGCCCTGTGCCTTCCACATCAAACATCCTTCCCCTTCCACACCTTCGCCAGATCTGAAAAAAGATCATGGTCAAAGTTTTCTTCATCTGTGATTTCCTGTTGCCAGAGGGAAAGTTTAACTCTGGGCGCCATTCTTAGGGAGCGTTTTTTAGGATATTCAGATTCCACTGGTGATGGGACTACAGGTTTATCTGAGCAGCTGTCCCCCAAAGCGTTCAGCACTGGAGCACAGCCTCTCATGTCCAACCTCTCATTAAGAAAGAACTGGATTTGAGTCTCTGAGTAGTGTATGTCCTGACTTTAGCGTCTGTATCAACACACCAGGAGATAATGGTGTCTGGGTCATCTAGTTCTTCTGAAGTTTAGACTTAACGAGACACGCCTAGCATATCCTGAAGACTCAGTAGCTAGGTACTGTCGTCATAATCTCTTCATCACGGACTGAGTTACATCCTTGTTACTTGCATGCTAAGTCATGTCCCGCTCTTTTTCAACCCCATGGACTGTAGCCTGTCAGGTTCCTTTGTCCATGGGATTTTCCAGGTAAGAATACCGGAATGGGTTGCCATCTTCTCCACCAGAGACTCTTCCTGACCCAAGGACTGAACCCACATCTCCTGTATCGGCAGCCGAATTCTGTACCATTGAGCCACCAGGGAACCCCTAGATACATCCTAAGAGAGTTATAAGTTCTAGGAGAATTGTAGGTTCTTCTTTAGCACTTGAGAATCCTGGACAGAGTCCATTTATTTGAAGGACTCCCTCTCTGAAAGGCATGTCTTCTGCTGCTGCTGCTAAGTCGCTTCAGTCATGTCCGACTCTGTGCAACCCCATAGATGGCAGCCCACCAGGCTCCCCCGTCCCTGGGATTCTCCAGACAAGAACATGGAGTGGGGTGCCATGTCCTTCTCCAATGCATGAAAGTGAAGAGTGAAAGTGAAGTTGCTCAGGCCCGTCCGACTCTTACCGACCCCATGGACTGTCTTCTGAGTGGTCAGCAATATCCTGTCTCATATCCTCCCACTGGGAAGAGAGTAGATAGGACGTGTTGGATTGAGGTACTATGAACATGCAGTTTTCTGCTTAAAACCACAAGAAAGACGGGACTTTATTCAACAAGGAGTTGTGATTCAAATCCCACTGAGCCCCAAGGGCATCAGTGTGTTTTGTGTTTCTGCCTAGGGATGTGAGGTCACAGATTCCTACTCATCACCACTGGCTGGGAAAGGGTGGGGCTGGCCTCAACTCTCTCATTAATTCAACTGGTGGGGAATTTTCCTAGATCAGCGTTTCCTCAAGGTTAGTCATTCCCCTACTACCTTCTGCACTTTGGCTCTACCCAGTTTCTCCCTGCAGAAGCTAGAGCTGTCATTTCATCCAATCTTTGCTTTTTCCAGTTACTTAATATTTTTCTTCAAACTGATTTGCTGTTTCTAATTTTAGCCTCATCCTAATAATACTGATGAAATCACAGTTTATAAGTAGTGGCTATGTATAACTACATATACCTACATTCTTAAACGTATGTATACATGTCATACATATAATTTCTAATACACATTACATTAAATATTAAAATAAAAAAAAAAAAAAGCTCTGTGCCTCTTAAAGCCATCTTGTATTTTTGTACCACACATGTTGGCACCCCACAGCGCTCAAACATGTGTTTGGAAATAGTGTCCTAGATGAAACATTCTCCTTTTTTCTTTTTGGAGTCAGAATGTTCCTTTTCCTCTTCAAAATGCGGTGCCTCAGAGTGAAATGTCACTAGGAAAAGAAATGCTCTAAAAATGAAGTTTTGATTATGTCCTACAGCCCGGATAGAAAACTCAGAGAAGAGCCCACATGCTACTTTTCATCCTGGGGACTGACGCTCGAGGGTGTTAAAATGCTATTTATTTTCCGACAGCCGCTTGGGCCTGGCACCATGTAAATCGGAAGTGTTTGTAGAGGTTCCCTTGGGGACAAAGGAAAAATCATCTGTATAGATCAAACGTGTATTAGCCGCATTAGCGATTGGTCCCTGGAGACTGATAAAGACCTTTTTAGACAGATTTCCCTGCACAGCTTTTTAAGAGCTTCTGTTGAACTAGCCTGGGCTCTCATGGGTTTGGGGCTTGCTTGAAGCCCTAAGTGTCGAGGAGAAAGGTGGAAAAGGAGAAGCCGGGATGAGATCCGCTGCCTCTGTTGGGGCAAATCTCGATTTCATGTCCATGCTCCCCTCCCCCATCAATATTTCATGTTCCCAGAACCATAAGAAAACACGTCTGCTGCCTTCCTGCATCATAATGCGTGGGATG
Source organism: Neotragus moschatus (assembly GCA_006410615.1). Classification (NCBI taxonomy): domain Eukaryota; kingdom Metazoa; phylum Chordata; class Mammalia; order Artiodactyla; family Bovidae; genus Neotragus; species Neotragus moschatus. Next base: position 3,255,866 of record SJYA01001331.1, read on the forward strand.
GCAGGAAGACTGTTACGGCGCAAGTTCAAGAATTTAAAAATTCATCACCTTCGCAGTTTAGAAAGCTGGCTGTGGCTGGGCCTTAGGAAGGCTCTGCAGGCCTGACGTGACCAAGGAGGACAGAGAGCCGAGCAGCCTGGGAGGCAGGGAGGGAGGAGACACTTCCACCTGGCACTGCCCAGAATGTGCAGCCAGGAAAGCGGAGGCCTCCGTTCTCTGCTTCTTGTCCACAGAACGTTTGCTGTGTTCCCTGACACTGTATGGGGCTTCCCAGGAGGCGCTAAAGAACCTGCCTGTCAAGGCAGGAGATTTAAGAGATGTGGGTTCGATCCCTGGGTCGGGAAGATCCGCTGGAGCGGGGCATGGCAACCCACTCCAGTATTCCTGCCTGGAGAATCCCATGGACAGAAGGGCCTGGTGTGCTATAGTCCGTGGGGTTGCAGAGAGTCAGACACAACTGAAACGACTCAGCACTCATGCACTGGCACCACATGAGGGGACAGAGGGAGAACGCTATCCTGGTTGGAAGTTCAGAGGCAAAATCCAGTGTTTCAACAGCATGTATTCTCCCTGCTTTTTCAACATTCCATCGCTCTTTCCATCATAGCAGAGAGACTCCCAGGCCTTAGCTCAGTTCTCTCTGTGTGTGGGACGGAGGGTTTATGACTGTTAAGCTCTCTAGTAAAGCAGCGCCCTTCCAAAACCCCAGGCAGTGACATAGTAGTTCTCCATCCACTGAGGACCTTCCAAGGCATTTATCTGGGTTGCTTTAACAGCTTTACTTTCACTTTTGGACACATTTCACAACATCATCCCCACCGCCACTAACTGGGACGCACACTGTCCTCCTCAGAATGGAGAGTCCAGGTCGTGAAGGAACAAGAGCCACTGGGCACAGCAAGGGTTCCCAGGAAACTGACACTTTCCATGGTGGGAGATAAACCTTTGCATTTTCAGCAGCTACTTCACAGAAGCATGTAGGAGACTTTGGAGCACAATGGTTAGGGAAGATATAAGTGTAATTTGCTGGTCTGATATATTATCACCTAACCACATCCCCCGCACCGTCCCTGTACTTGGGGATGTCATCACCAGTCTGAGTGCCTTCCCAGACACCTTGCTGTGGTTCACACTTGTTACTGCTTCTATTTCATCCCCCTCCCCTGCCTTTCTCATTTGTCTTGGTTCTTAGTCATACTTCCCTGGTGGCTCATACGGTAAAGAATCTGCCTGCAATGCAGGGGACCCTGGGTTGGGAAGATCCCTTGGAGAAGGGAACGGCTACCGACTCCAGTATTCTTGGCCTGGAGAATTCCATGGAGAGTGGAGCCTGGCGGGTTATCATCCATGGGGTCGAAAAGAGCCGGACATGACTGAGCGACTAACACTTAGTCATGCTACTGGGCCATCAAAGGCAGGTATAGCTCAGCAAGATGGCTTTCCTCAACCTTTAAGTATGAGATCAGACGTCCTCAGACACAAGCCTAGTGGAAAAGGCAAATAGGGCTTCACGTCTGCTCCAATCAACTGCGCATGGACATAATCATTTCCATGGACATAATCAGACACTTAGTGGGACACACTCAAAGTGAAAGTGAAAGTCACTTTGTCGTGTCCGACTCTTTGCGACCCCATGGTCTATACAGTCCATGGAATTCTCCAGGCCAGAATACGGGAGTGGGTAGCCTCTCTGTTCTCCAGGGGATCTTCCCTGGCATTGCAGGCTGATTATTTACCAGCTGAGCCACAAAGGAAGCCTGGGATACACTGTGGTTGCCACTTAAGGTACTGTTTTCTAAGAAATCCTAGGACATTAGATTTGATACAGGAGCATTATGATTCCATGAGCGGCATTCACCGATAAATAAAAAAATACAAATCTTCATTCCTTCCGTTTCTGGTCAACAAATGGAAAGTTGGGAGAGTTCTACACAGGGACCTTTGCCAGGGCGTTGCCCACCCTCGGGGGAGGTGATTTTTTTTTTTTTTTTTTTTCCCCAAAGGAGGTCTACAGGGCAAACTGGCATGGTTATTACATCAGAAATAGAAACAATTCTAAATGGAAACCAGATCATCATCCCTACCTTAAAATCCTTCAGTAGCTCCATCACTCATAGGACAAAACCTTCATTCCATCCCACGACCTTCAGCTCCTTCTCAACCACCTGCCTTTTGCTTTATGCTGCAGGAATACTCTATTTCTTAGATGATTTCCTCTTATGCCACACTTTAAGCCTCTATATCTGAGATTTTCTCTATTTAACAAGGTTTGCGATTTTTTTTTTTTTTGTTTCTTCTGTTTCTTAAATGTAGGCAATAGTTCCATACTTTTTTTTTTTTTTTTTNGTCTCTTATACACATCTAGGAATACTCTATTTCTTAGATGATTTCCTCTTATGCCACACTTTAAGCCTCTATATCTGAGATTTTCTCTATTTAACAAGGTTTGCGATTTTTTTTTTTTTTGATTCTTCTGTTTCTTAAATGTAGGCAATAGTTCCATACTTTTTTTTTTTTTTTTTCAAAATCCACTGAAACTCCTCCTTTGGGGAGATTTTCCACACATGCCTTTGTGCTCCAGGCATGATAAGCTAAGCTTTACATTAAATGAGTTGTCCACGCTCACATGTGTGTGTGCGTGTGTGCTCAGGCATGTTCGGCTCTTTGCAACCCCATGGACTGTAGCCTGCCAGGCCCCTCTGTCCATGGAATTTTCCAGGCAAGAGTACTGGAGTGGCTTGCCATGCCCTTCTCCGGGGATCTTCCCAATCCAGGGACCAGACTGGCATCTCTTGCGTCTCCTGCATCAGTAGGCAAGTTCTCTACCACTAGCACCACCTGGGAAGCTCCTTCTCAAGCACTCCAAGCAGTGACTAGCACAAAGCAGCTGCTCAGTAATTTTTAAAAGCTATAAGTATTGCCTCATCATTGAGTTAAACCACCTCACATTTATAGTGTTTGCTCCCATGCTCTTATTAGACATGAAGCGCCTGTCTATGACTTTGCTAAACCACTAATACCTTGCCACTGTTTGGCAAGTGGTAGGTCTCATATAGGATGTGCTGAGCTAAAACAGACAAAAGCAGTTTGGGTGTCTGAGAAATCAACACGGAGCCTGGTTAAGTACTTCAGGGACCCATCATGCAAAAGCCTAGGGTGAGGCTCCTTTTGATTCTGTTCCCAGTAGGCTAGGTCTCACACTCTCTTTTAATTCTATTTGGGCACCATTGTCTGGTTGTATTACCCACCAGGCTACTGCCCAGAAGCCACACATCCTAGGAGCAGAAGCGGCAGAGGCAAGACAAGAGTTGGCATCCTTCTTTCCATTACTCTAATCAAGCTCCGAGTTATTGCATCTTCCCTTAATCTGATTCGAGAAGGGCCTTAATAGCAGGATAGAAGCAAGGAATGAAGCCAGTTCTTTAAGGAGTGGCTCACTTCAATGGCACATTTTTTGTGGCCCAGCAATGGCAAGTAGGGCTCCTGACTGGGGCCAATGGTTGCTCTTGGATACAAGCATCAGGCCCTGCCTGCAGGTGCACCGTGCTTGATGCTACAAGTCAGTCCTTCCTGATTTAATTAAGAGTTTTTTTTCTCTATCTCTCTTGACCTTCTGCTTGATGATGTAGTAAAGTATTCGTAGAGAGCAGTAATCCTATAAACTCAACATCAACCCTCCAGCGATGAAAACGACAAAGCTGTCAAAATTTCAGCCTCATGAGGACTTCCTTGGTGGTCCATTAGGAACTGCGCTTCCCTGGTTGGGAACTAAGATCCTACATGCAGGGCAGTCAGAAAACCAAACGAATAAAACAAATACACCTATTTTTAAAATTAATTTATTTTAATTGAAAGCTAATTACTTTACCATATTGTGGTGGTTTTCTCATACATCGACATGAGTCAGCCATGGGTGGTCATGTGTCCCCCATCCTGAATCCCTCCCCCCCCCGACCCTCTTCCCTACCCCATCCCTGTGGGTTGCCCCAGAGCACCAGCTTTGGGTGCCCGGCATCATGCATCAAATTTGCACCGGTCATCTATTTTACATATGGCAATGTACATGCTTCAGTGCTATTCTCTCATATTGTCCCACCCTCCCCTTCTCCAAATGTACCTATTTTTAAAAAGGTGTTCTATATACATTACTGTGTGTAAAATAGATAGACAGTGGGAAGTTGCTATACAACACAAGTCAGTGCCCAGTCAGGCACTCTGTGAAGATTTAGAGGGGTGAGGTGTGGGAGAGGAGGGAGGTTCAAGAAGGAGGGGATATATTTATATAATTATGACTGATTCGAGTTGTATGGCAGAAACCAATCCAACACTGTAAAGCAATTTTCCTCCAATTAAAAAATATTACTGGTATGTATTAAAAAAAAAAGGTGTTAAAAAATTTCAGCCTTACAACTTCCAGATGGGATCAGCTTGGAGATAGAAAGGCAAAGAAATGGAAGGCCCAGGAATCATTAAGAGAAAAAAATGAAGAGTTAAATAAATAAAAGGACCCAAACAATGACAACGGGAAGCTTTGACTTTCAGGATACGCAGGAAACTTTTGCCTTTCTGCCTGTGCCATTAACACAGTGATTTAGTAATTTCCGTGGGAGCTGCCATTCCCTTGGAATACTATTAGTGTCAAAGTCAGGGAAAATGAGGAAGTCTTTTTTTCTCCCCGAGTATGCAAACAGAGCTTAGAAACATGTTTGCATTTGGATTGGATGATCTAAACCAACAAAGTTCAACCTTTTCACTAGGAGCTGTGAGCTGTTTGACAAGACCTACTTTTTATCAGGAAGGTTCAAAGTCTACACACTGCAGAGGCCTCCTTAATAAGAGGGACTAATAAGATTATTTCCTTAAAGATCTAACTTTGGCACCCATCCGCCTATTAGACAGCAGAGCCGATTCATTCTCTAAATTGCTTACCTTCAAAAGAAAAGCTCTGTTGATTGGACCAAGGCCCCAGCATGACACACCGAGATGCTATTAGTGGGATCCTCATTTGGATTTGAAGTGGATATTATTTTTGTCTTTTTCTGGAAAGTTTTTTTTTTCCTGTCATCAAAAAATTAATTTCCCAAACTAAATACAATGATTGCATTTCAGTGATTTGAGTCAGAATCACTTATATTTCACTTATTCTCAAAATCTCTCCAAATATCTTGCCTCTACTTGGGGACATATTTAGCCAGCTACCAAGAAAAAAAAAAAAGCTAGTACATGTAAGCACATTTCTGGGTAAGTCAGCTTTAATGTAAGGAGGGAGAAATGGGGCAAATCTGTATTAAGTATACACAGAATAGAGCAAAGGCGCTATTCAGAAATTTTTTTCCAAGCTTCTATTTTGACTCATTTGGGATCATAACCCAAAATCTTCAGTTGAATGGGAAGGTTTGAGGAAGAAAGATCATGTGATCATCAAACTGCATTCCGGCTTCCCACCTCCTACGTTCCTCTATCAAGGCTTGTGTGATCTGCTGAAATAATGAGCCGTTTTCACTCTCCCTTCCCTAGGTGGGAGGGCATTCAGCCATTTAAAATTGGCCCCATTTGGAGAAAAATGATTTGAAAATGGGGACCATTTAAACAGGTCATTCTATTTTGCAAAGGTGAAACGATGATCAGTGTAGGATATTTAATGATCTAAGAGAAACATGAGAAAAAATGTTCTTCTGATGGAAATAGAGTCACTTTTCTAAGGAGAGAGGATGAAGCCGTATGTGGAACTTGGTGCTTTCTGGCCTCCAGTGACTGAATCAGCATCACGTACAGCTCTGAAGCCCAGCACCCCAGACTACACCTCCTCTGTGATATACATTTCCTTGCTCACTGGAACATGTATGAAATAGGAATCCCTTTTGCAAAGTAGAGCATGTTATAAGTTTAACTGCAAAGGTTTCTCTTCTCTTCATATATAAGATAATAATGAGTTATTTGCAAGTGAGTATATTTTAGGATTGCTGAATTATTGTCATAGAGACTTAATAAATCTTGCCTGGATAAAAATGACTGAATCAATGGGCTACCTTCTCAAGGGACTCTCAATACTTAAGGGAATAATCACCTTTAACGACAAAACCTTCCAACCTTTGCATCACTGACTGAGACATAATTTTTTGATCCTATATAGATATGTTAAAAATAAAGAACAAACACAAAGCAACAATGTCTGAAAGGTAGATAAACAAGAGAAAAGGGTTCTACTCTATCACTCTTAAAATAGAATATAAGGATATAAAAAAGAGAATTGATATTTGCTATGTCAGGCACTTTCTCCATATTTTCTTTCTGAAGTTCCATGTGGTAGAAGTTATCAGTTGTTTCACAGATGACGCAATTGAACCTCAAAAGCTAAGACACTTGCCCAAGATCCAACACCTACTATATATAAAAGCCAGGTTTGAACTCAGCTATCTCTGACATCACTTTTGTACTGCTGCTGCTGCTAAGTTGCTTCAGTTGTGTCCAACTCTGGGTGACCCCATAGATGGTAGCCCACCAGGCTCCCCCGTCCCTGGGATTCTCCAGGCAAGAACACAAGAGTGGGATGCCATTTCCTTCTCCAATGCATGAAAGTGAAAAGTGAAAGTGAAGTCGCTCAGTGACCCCATGGACTGCAGCCTACCAGGCTCCTTTGTCTACATCCTGCTAATTTTGGAAAATAACTCTTCTGACTAGTGGTTGGGTAGTTTTTTTTAAATTAAATAAATTTGTCCATACTGGAAACTAGTGTCAGAACAGTGGTGTTTGTGTTGCTTTAACATCCTATCATGATGTTTCCAAACTCCTTCACACTGGAATCTCCTAAGGATCTTTTAAAAATACAGATGCCTGGATCCTATCCCGAGCCATTCTGATTTCACTGCTATGGGGTATGACCTGGGCGTTGAGACTTTAAAAGTTCCCCAGATGATGCTAGTGTACAGCAAGCCTGGGAACCACTGCTCTAGGTGGTTCCCATGATGCTCTAGGTGGTTCCCATGATGCTCTAGGGAAATGAGACAGACATCTCTTTGCTGGTGGGAAATCTGCATGAACAATCACACATGGAGACTTGCTATTATTCTGCTCTTTCTTAAATAATGCATGCCATATCCTAAGAAGTTATTTCTCTTTTTAAAAAACTACATTTATCTTAAGTCACCATTAGCCCCTTTTCCCATAGACTCATGAAGTCAAAATAAAAGGAATTTTGTATTTTTCTTATTCTGTGGAGTCTTTTCATCCTCTTATTTACTACTAAAAAGACCTTGATCAATGTCCAATTTTCTTGGAGAACTACCACTCCTTGCTCTTGTTTTTATGTACTGGGCAGATAGTTGGAGTATTTCATCTCCATGCCAGGGCAATTGATTCAGGTATGGGCTCGTAACACCAATGGAGACCAGGGCTGTTAATGGAACAGTAGGGGAACTGAGTAGTAAAGAGTTAACGCGTACTCAAAAAGAAGTCTGGCCTTTGTCCTCGGCTCCTGAGAGATGACCTTAAAGCCCTTGGAATGTTCTGCCTACTAAAAGCCTGTGTTTACCTGGAGGGCCTTGGGTCACATTGAGTAGTCTAACAATGTGATTTATGGTGGCAGCTTTGAACCACAAGATTATCAGCTTGACCTCTGGGGAGACCAGACACTGAAGGTCAGCATGTGGTGGTCAATCATGACTCTGTGACTGATGCCCAATAAAACTCTGGACGCCAAGACTTAGGAGAGCTTTTCTGGTTGGCAGTACTCCAGGTCTACCGTCACACATGGTTACCTGGAAAAGTTGGTGTTATCCATGACTGTACTGGGGGTACCCAACCGGAAGCTTTGCTCTTAGAAATTCCCTGGACTATGTTCCATGACGTTCCATGAGTTTCTTCCCGTTACTTAATTTCATCTGTATCCTTTTATGGAAATAAACCTTAACTATGAGTATCACAGCTGACAGTGAATTCTGTGAGTCCTTTTAGCAAATGATCAAAACCGAAGGTGATAGTGGGGACTTCGAAACCTTGCAGTTGATGTAAAAGGTGAACGTGATCCTGTGGACTTCCTGTCTCTGCAGATAGAGTCTTATTTTCCATGGGCTTGGTCTTCCTACCACATAAGCTGGGGTTGTTGGCGCTCATCTTTATTACCATGGAAAAATGCCAACATAGAAGACAAGGGCCCTATGATATCATTTGGGCCCCTAAAATCTAACTTGTCTAAAGGTACCCCTGGACTCTTTTTTGGTTTTATGAGCAAAAAATAAATAAATAAATAAATAAATAATTTTTTTTCCTTAAGCCTAATCTTCACTGAGATACTCTCATTTGTAATTCACTGTATTATTTCATTAGGTTCTTGTAAAAAATCAATTAAACAGCATGACGTGTGAAAGAGCTTAGTATAATATCTGGAATTCAGGGGCTTGATGAATACAAGCCCATTAATTATTATTATTATTATAGTCATTTTGATTTTCAATATTGTTCTACTGGGAAAAAAAAATTAAAGCCCAATGATCCTAAGATTAAACAATGATACGCTGGCTGTGCTGACGAAGGTAACTTGGTCCTATATCTACTCTGTTTTCCCTCAGCCAAGGGTGGCACCCCTTGGCTTACTCAATTGCCCATAACTGCCCCTCTTAACTCCTGAGCTTCAGATATAGTTCAGAACACACTTAGGACTGTCTGTGATAAAATATGCATATTTCCTGAAACTCAAAGTATTCTCACTGAATGTAATAAGTGGAAAGTTATTTTACAGGAAATGAAAATCTAAGATTAATACTCTCCGATGCTATCTAGCCCCCTCAGGACAATTATTCACTGTACTACAGTGAAATAAACTTGCAAAATGTGGGAATTGGTTTTCTCTTTGGGTTTCTAGGGTAAGTGAACTCCTGAAATGACTCAAAATCATCTCCTGGCTGTTCTAGCCTGCACTTCCCCTCACTGAAGAAGCATCAGCCTTTCTAGAACTCAAGATTTGAAGCAAATTCATGGCCACTTCCCCAGTACTGAGCAAGGTAGAGGAAAGATAAAACAGACTTAGAGCTCATCAATCAATATGTAGTTCTCGATCACGACTTACTAACGTTGTAAGAGGTAAGTTACATCAGCAACCTCAGCAACCTCAAGGAAATTAAAATATTCATTCATTCCCTCTTTCCATCAACAAATCTCTACTGAACTTTATGCCAAGCTCTCTGCTTTTTTAGTTTGCATGAAGCAAAATATCCTTATGGACTTAACCACTGTAAAGAACAGCACATCACAAATATGGTCCATTTAAGATTCACAAGAAAGCCTTATAAAAAAAATACAGTTACTTGAGCCTTAATTCAAAACTACTATATGAAAAGTTTCTCAGGAGACCAGAAACCTATTCTTCCAGCAAGTGGTTCCCTTGACTGTTGTGCTTAACTGAGTTTGAGAACCACAGGGATAGATGCTAAAACATACATGAAAACAGTCTAATACAAGGCAGTGTTTACGTGCTAAGCGGCGATAAGGGGGCGCGCTGAGCGGTTAGCTAAGGGAGAGATGACTTCAGACAATGCCCCTCTTACATCCCCCAAGTTGCTATATAATCATAACTTACTCTGAGTTTATTCAAGCTGGCAGATGGTGATGCCTCCTGGAGCACTGCCACGGATCTGTGCAGTTCATTCCCAGGTAGAGAGTCAAAAATGAGTCAGGCAGGCTTCTCCGTACAGTCTCACTCCCTCACTCAGAGCCTCAAACGCCACGTAGCTCAAAGGACAATGTCTCAGGACTTCCCCAGCCATAAGGATTCTTGCCTTAAATCATTCTTCTCTTCACATCTGTTTTTGAATGGCTGTTAAGTGTGACGTCAGCATACCTTTTTCCGTAGGGCCACGTGTCTTTTTCTAACACTAGAAGCAGACTGCTGACACCTGGGCTGCCCCTGGGTTGCTGTGCCTTGATTCATTTGTCTAGAGTTGGAATGAAGTATGATCTTGAAAGGAGGGGGCGGGGTGGTGAGACAGACCTGGGTTTCATTCCTAGCTTTGACATCTGCTGTGGAATGATTGACAAAATGCATCCCATCTCTCAGAACCTCAGTTTTCTAATCTTTATGAAGGGAGAGAGCCCAGGGTGAGGCTTCATAGTGAGGCTTAAACAAGATAATGTATGTGAAGAGAATAAAATAGAAGATATGGTCAGTGAGTAGCAGAGATGGTTATTATTATTTTCCAATTCACGGGCAACTAAAGGCTTACCCAGGTGGTGTTAGTGGTAAAGAATCTGCCTGCCAGTGCAGGAGACATGGGTTTTGGTTCAATCCCTGAGTCCAGAAGATCCCCTGGAGGAGGGCATGGCAACCAACTCTAGTATTCCTACCTAGACAAAGGAGACTGGTGGGTTATAATCCATGCGGTCGCAAACGAGTCAGATACAACCGAGTACATGTGCATGTACACGCACCCCCACCCCCCCGCCACACACACAGGCTTACCCCAGGTGGTGCTTGTGTAAAGAATCTGCCTGCCAATGCAGGAGACACAAGAGATGAGGGTTTGATCTCTGGGTCAGGAAAATCCTCCGGAGGGGGGCACGGCAACCCACTCCAGCTTGCCTGGAAAATCCCATGGACAGAGGAGCATGGTGGGCTATGGTCCACGGGGTCCCAAAAGAGGAGGACACAACTGAGCACACATACACAAAGGCTTGCTACCTTCAGTATAAGGCACACAGTTCAAAAAGTGGGTCCTCCCTTCTGCCATCCACACAAAGCTGTACTTCACATTTCAGTGTGGGCTATCCAAGTACAAAGAAATGGAGCTGCTCTGCAAACCTGGCTTCGTCATTTTAAAAGACCATCTTTCCCCTTATTTTTTCTCATGCCACAGAAATTATAATAGTATAATAGAAGCTAGAAAAATCAGTTTAAATATATTTTTATGATAAGATATTCAAAACATGCTTCCATGGTTTTCAAATAAAGACCATATCATCTAATTGTCAGAGAAGGCAATGGCAATCCATTCCAGCCAGCACTCTTGCCTGGAAAATCCCACAGAGGGAGGAGCCTGGTAGGCTGCAGTCCATGAGGTCACTAAGAGTCAGACACAACTGAGCAACTTCACTTTCACTTTTCACTTTCCTGCATTGGAGAAGGAAATGGCAACCCACTCCAGTGTTCTTGCCTGGAGAATCCCAGGGACGGGGGAGCCTGGTGGGCTGCCGTCTATGGGGTCACACAGAGTCGGACACGACTGAAGTGACTTAGCAGCAGCAGCATCTAACTGTGGAGGGGTTTGTAGACTATATAAAAACACATTGGGCAGGCATTTCTGATATGAAAGAGAGGAACTTTCCAATATGATGGAAGAACTTTAAAAATGGGTTTTGGGGATGATTGTGCAACTGTATAAATTTACTGAAAATCAGTAAATCTAGGACTTACAGTGGGTGAATTTTTTGGTATATAAATTATACCTCCATAAAGAGACACAGTAACTTAAGAATAAAGAAATAAGAAGAGAGGAAGGGAGGAAAGGAGAAAAGGGAAAAAGTAAGGTTAAATTTTGAATCATAAGTATGTAGATTTAAAAGTAACCTTTTTGATAAACCCTCTGTTTTAAACAGTAACATTACTTTGATAAACCCTAACTTATCAGATCTATGTCCTGGTAAGTGAAAATTTGGAGTTCCATAGGAGCCAGTTCTTCCTAAACCATGATCTGATCTCAATACAGGAAGCAGAGCTCTCCCGAAAATGAAAAATAGAGAATGGCAAGCCTGCTACTGGCTCATTTTCAAGTTCCTTGAAGACTCCTTCCCAGTTTGCTTCTGCAAGATGTCCTGCTGCTGCTGCTGCTAAGTCGCTTCAGTCGTGTCCGACTGTGCGACCCCATAGACGGTAGCCCACCAGGCTCCCCCGTCTCTGGGATTCTCCAGGCAAGAACACTGGAGTGGGTTGCCATTTCCTTCTCCAAATACTCTTTAAATCTTCCATTAATCCAAATCTACTTTCAAATCTTTCTCTGTTCAAAGGAACGGAGAAAGTAAGTAAGGCAAAGGCAGACAGAGCTGAATATGCACAGGAGACTTCACTGGTGGAATTTCTGGTGCCAGATCCTGGGAACAGTGGTGGATTCTCCCGTCCTTTCTATCTCCCCAGGTACAAGGCCATAGAAGAGATATCTGACCCAGGCAGGCGGGTTTGATGGTCACTGTGTAAGAGGTGGAGAATTTGGTAAAATTAAGTAGTGATTTTCAGCAACTACTGATTTGCCACTTTTCTCATCTATGCCTCAGGCTCCCACTAATGCCTCCCACATCCGGTATTTAGCTTCATCTGCACTGAAGTTTCCATTGCCTGCAGTTGGCAACTGTTCCTGCAAGCAATCATTCGATTTTCTTTGAATATGCAGGGTTAATATGCTATCAATTCTAGGACTCATGCAAGTTAATATGTGGCATCGCAGGAAATAACAGTCTCATAGTAAAAGAATGAAGGTTGATAGGTATGAACCTTAGGCGGATGATATTAAGGTTGTACTACCAAGCATTTACGATCACTCAGACCGACATGAGTGCTTGATCACTTTAATGAGAATCAAGAAGAACCCATTTAAATGACCAGAGAGGTCTCTCACCAGATGCTTTAAACAACGTTAACCTTGCCCAGTGTGTAAGCGTATGAATATCTCAAGCCATAAGGAACATCTTGGTCATCCTTTAACAAATATTCTGAGATGCCTACAGGAGGAAGACAGACCTTTCAAATCTGAAACTCAATGTATTACTACCTAAGAAGACCACACATTTTATGGAACTGGACAGATTCAATGAATGTGCTCAAAGCACGGTCAAAGTAAGGTCTAAAGAGGTTATTTTAGGTCACCATGTTGTTTAATGCTCTTAGTAACACAGAGGGAAATATTCTATCAAGGAGAAGCCACTGAAGGGGGACAAATGCATTGGAAGAAATGCTAAGTGTGAAGATGTGATTAGTCTTAACCTGCATGCCTCATCAAAGTCCCAGGGGTCTTGAATCAAAAAGGATTCCACACTTACCGTGTTTTTTTTTTCCTCTCCAGCTTCATCGCCCTGACCCTTTACCTGCCTTTTAGCATTACCCAGGTCTCTAGATTAGGTCAATGTACCCCTGCATCATTCCCCTACCAGTCTGCACTTACAGATCTTAAATATGGGCCAGATTCATCATCCTCTCAAGAGACAATCCCTCATTCCATGTCAATATTTTGCAACCTGCCTCACTTCCCTCTTGCTTCCCTGGATCTCTGGTTCTCTGTCTCTCTCTTTCAATCCTGATTCTTCCTGGGTCTCCCCCAACACAGGATCTCATTATCTGTCGAGTCTGTCTTCTCTCCATCCTGTCGCCTTCTGGTCACAGCTCTAATCATGCCATTCATCTTGCTCCATTGTGTTTATCTGTTCAGAAGACTGGCATTCCCCACTAACTATTAGTTCCATTAGGGAGCGAAATGGGTGTGATTTATCACTGTACTTTTCAAGGCCTAACACCCTGCCAGGCACATTCAAGACACTACTAACTCATTGACAGACGAATGAATGAAAACACTTCTTCACAGCCAGCCACCAAGAAAAAAAAAAAGTGATAGAAATAAATGGTTCCTTTACCAGCCAGCATCATTTCTTTACAAAATGTGAAACTGCCCAAATACAGTCCCCATAGCACCGGGACACTCTGACCCTAGAGACAACAGAATATTTTCCCCCAAATGGAGGGCTTTCAAAATACAGGGGGCAGGGGAAGTGGTATACTTAGTTGGCTATTTGAAATCTGATTATTTGAAATTAGAGCATTATTTTTCAAGGCAGTGGTTTGGAGACACACAGAAATAATGTCTAGAACAAAGGGAGATCTAGTAAACTCCAGAAGTCAGCCCATTCATTCATCTACAGGGAATACTGGGTCTAACTTTCACAGTGTCATCTAAAATTAATTTGATTCCTGAAGGAATGTGTTCACTAGAGGATCCAGAAAGCCTTTTTTGGTGATTGAAGGGACACCCCCAGACAAAAAGGGACAGGAGACACAAACAGGGTAGGTGTGCTATTTTATAGTCAGCCAGCCTCCTGGAAAACACACAGAAAACAGCAGCCCGAGGCAAAGACCCCGGGGCTACCAGGGTTCCTATGCTGATGCCCAACAGAACCGAAATTCAGTGGAAATCAAGTAGCAGACAACGTGAGCCGCAAGACTTGAAAACTAACATGCAGCCTAATGAGCATATTCTAACTGCAGGCTCTGCTTGTTAACTGTTGAAAATATTTTCACACGGCTTTGTGTGAGGCAGGATGGGGCCAGTTACGCAACGTCTGTGCTGAAAGGGAACTCTGTGTAAGCCAGGCTCAAGCAAGTCACCTGGATCTTGTCTGTGACTAGAAATGAAATCTGAGCACGTTCTGGACTGGGCTGCTCCTTGACAAAGCCCATCGGTTTTGCAGAAACCAGAAGGTAAACAGCTTCGTCAGGCTCAGTAAAGAGAAGGGCTGTCACGCTCCTATTGGAAGGACACGTGGTCCTTCTCTGATCTGTGCAAGAAAACCTGACTTAAGACGAGCCTCAAACAGGAACTGAGAAAACGCTTGTATGACATCAATGGCCTTCGGTGAGAGCAAGTTTTTAAGGCAACAAGTGCACACTGTGCAAAAGAGAGAGACCTAAACAATTTATCCAGCGAGATGTGTTACTCTCATATAGGTGAGTATCATAAGCCTAACTTTCCAGAAAAGACTCCTGAGGTCAAGAAGGCCAGTGGGATTGACAAGCCACTTAGCTGTTGGGTGAACACAGGGCTGCGTGAATTAGAAATTTATTTCTGCCATTTCTAATTACAAACTCTAAAGCTGCCACTTGTCTTATGTTGGTCTGGGCTCTTTACACCAGAAAGCTTGATACTTATATGACACAGTCCACATATATTCTCATCTTGGACACAACCCTGATTACTAACATGGACCAACTTCCATCCATCAAGCTTCTCCACTGGGAATGCTCAGTGGTGATCCGGGTTAGTTATTAAAAGGCATATTCCTTGGCCCTACCCCAGACCTACTGTAAAAGAATCTCTAGGTGTGGGATTCAGGTATCCTAATTTAAATAGAGAAAAACGAAGCAAAGATCTCTCATAAGTCTGATACCCAACAAACCACTGTTATCATAGACTGTGGCAATCTATGACCTACGGCAACGCCTACCCCCAAATACATTCTTTTTATCCTGGTTTTAGGAGCCTGAAAATGTCGTTAGATCCAGTCACCACTCAGATCCAGTCACCATTCAGTGTTAAGAATCTGCCACAGTTCTCAAGACTCCCTGAAAACGAAGAGACGTGCAGAAACAACATCTCACAGGCTGAGTTAGAGCGCAGCATAACACAGGGCCTCTAGAGTGAAGCTTTTGTCAAAACTTCGTCCTTCCTGTTTCCCTCCCTGTCTTTAACCTTTACCACTACTGACTTAAGTTTTCTTTAAGTACATCTGTACATCTGTTTTTTCTCCTGATGAAACGCACTCATCAGAAAGAAAATTTTACACCACTGCCTGAAGTGTACAAGCATCGCCTGCCCTACATACGAAGGAAAGGTAAGAACAGATAGAAAGAAATGAAAGTGAGAAGATAAAAACACCAAACATGTTCTCCTTGATATAAGCTGAAGGATTAAGAGAGCTGAAGTGGGACTCACCCTATAGTGTGATTCAGTCATTCAAACTGCTGTGCATCTACACTCTTAAATCATCCCCAGTATCACCCAGAGGTATGACCCTAAGGCATGCTCCCCACTCTTAGCCTCCTGGTAGGGTACAGGGCAGTGCTCTCCCAGAATGTCTGAGTCACAGGCACGGGGCATGGGGTCTGGGAGTCCCAGGGGTCGGACATGGGAAGTCCATGTAGCCCCCCAGACCTCACAGTTTTCTTCAAGGCCACCCAGGCTCTGCTGCCTTCATACGCTGCAGAAAGTCTCATTAGGCGTTCACAGGAGGCAGGGCAGGGGCGGGGACAGTGGAGCAGGAAGGAGAGAAAGGTTCTTTTATTCCAGGTTTGAATCTCATGCAGGGTAGGGTTCAGCATACCAAGTCCTTTCCTGACTGTAAGGATAAAAAGATAAAATAGCTCCCTCAACCACAGTGGAGTTGAGGATGCCTCTGACAAGCGGCATAATTAAGATCTCGCGTAAACATAGCACCTCCGAGGACCGTAAAAGCTGACTAAATGGGAATTTGTTCTATTTGGCTTTTCTTTCCTTTATTTAGTTTTCCCGGGGAAGTTTCACTTTGAAGCTAGGCTGGCCTTAGGCAAAAGTGCAGAATCTGCGATCTCCTGGCATGGACCCCCGCCTCCCCCATCTTGCTCCTTTTTTGAGGTCCAAGCCCTCAGTCAGGGCCACCCAGCCTGGAAGAGCTCCCCGCACATGCGCCCTGGCTGCCACCCATTCTCGCCCCTGTGGGCTTCTGTGCTACATGGAGGCATCAGTCCCTGGACCTGTGCTGCACAATCTGAAGCTCTCCTGCTTTCCCGCATCAAACGCTGAGGACTGTGGCCTATACTGCCGCAACATCCGCCCTGCACTGTGGACTCATCTGCGTGGGGAAGAGGTGGCTGCTGGTGACTTCCTGGTTGGGACTTTTCATAGGAGTGACCCACTTACAATCTCGAGCTTACTGAAGGCTGATAGAGTGGGGACTATTGATGGAGGTGCAAATGACCCAAGAGGTTTAACATCTACATGGTGGGTGGTGGTGCGGCTCTGGCCCTGGAGGTTGCCTGCCTACATCCAAGCCCCAGTTCTGCCATTTTTTTGTTCTGCCTGAACAATCTCAGGCATTTAACTGAAGCTTTCTAAATATCCATCCTCTCATTGGTAAATAGGACTGTCAGGATGAGTAAATGGAATAAATCATGGAAAGCTCTCTGTATAGTCCCTGGAATTTAATAAGCACTCCCTAGATGTTCAGCCTAGTTTTAGAAAAGGCAGAGGAACCAGAGATCAAATTGCCAACATCCACTGGATCATCAAAAATGCAAGAAAGTTCCAGAAAAACATCTATTTCTGCTTTATTGACTAAGCCAAAGCCTTTGACTGTGTGGATCACAATAAACTGTGGAAAATTCTGAAAGAGATGGGAATACCAGACCACCTGATCTGCCTCTTGAGAAATCTGTATGCAGGTCGTGAAGCAACAGTTAGAATTGGACATGGAACAAAAGATTGGTTCCAAATAGGAAAAGGAATATGTCAAGGCTGTATACTGTTACCTGGTTATTTAACTTATATGCAGAGTACCTCATGAGAAACGCTTGGCTGGAAGAAACACAAGCTGGAATCAAGACTGCCGGGAGAAATATGAATAACCTCAGATACGCAGATGACATCACCCTTCTGGCAGAAAGTGAAGAACTAAAGAGCCTTTTGATGAAACTGAAAGAGTAGAGTGAAAAAACTGGCTTAAAGCTCAACATTCAGAAAACTCAGATCATGGCTTCTGGTCCCATCACTTCACGGCAAATAGATGGGGAAACAGTGGAAACAGACTTTGTGTAACAGACTTGACTTTTTGGGCTCCAAAATCACTGCAGATGGTGACTGCAACCATGAAATTAAAAGACACTTGCTCCTTGGAAGAAAAGTTATGACCAACATATACAGCATATTCAAAAGCAGATACATTACTTTGCCAACAAAGGTCCGTCTAGTCAAAGCTATGGTTTTTCCAGTAGTCGTGTGTGGATTTGAGAGTTGGACTATAAAGAAAGCTGAGCACCGAAGAACTGATGCTTTTGAACTGTGGTGTTGGAGAAGACTCTTGAGAGTCCCTTGGACTGCAAGGAGATCCAACCAGTCCATCCTAAAGGACATCAGTCCTGAATATTCATTGGAAGGACTGATGCTGAAGTTGAAACTCCAATACTTTGGCCACTTCATGAGAAGAACTGACTCACTGGAAAAGACTCTGATGCTGGGAAAGATTGAAGGCAGGAGGAGAAGGGGACAACAGAGGATAAGATGGCTGGATGGCATCACCGACTCAATGGACATGAATTTGAGTAGAATCTGGGTGTTCATGATGGACAGGGAGGCCTGGTGTGCTGCAATCCATGGGGTCGCAAAGAGTTGGACATGACTGAGTGACTGAAGTGAACTGAACTGAAATGTAACAACTGCACCTACCAACCCCAAGTACTTGTTTTGATTGATAGCTTCACTCTTTGTTTCTCTGACAGTAGCCGGAAGCCAGTGATTTCAAAGACAGTGGGAGAATTAATTATAACATGTGAAACATACTCAACCTTCAGATCTGAAATGACAGGTAAATAACACGATTTGAAAGGAATAGAGTCTCTCTCCTTAGACAACGTTTACGTCCTCTCGCTCACAATGTAAATATGACAACTCACAATAATGTTGCTCTTAGCCTTACAACTGCATTTGTGCCAGTGCTATCACAGAGAGAAATGTGATATCCATCTTGCAGCTTTAAATGTGCCCACAAATGGTAATGTGAGGCAGACATTCTTCCTAAACAAGAATTTCCCTCAATGCTAATTGCTTCTAAGGGCTGGTCAGTTAAAGGTGACAAATATTTCCACTCATTAAAGGAGATGCCATTGAGAATGGGGCCCACTTAACGCACAGATGCTTTAAGTGGCAGGTCACAAGATAAAGGAACTCAGGATCCCAGGGCTCAAGTGACACCTCCCATGTGCCACAGCAAACGGCTAGAGGGCTTTGGGCTGAGTGGGTCAAAAATTAGGAGATATGACAACACTGAGAACATGATTCTGCATGTCAACCACTGTGATGTCTCCACCACAGCAACATGGTGAATGTCGGGCTAAGACTAAATGTCAGTGCTAGGCTAAGACCAACAAATAGAGATCCCACTACCTTTTAACCACTCACCACTTCTCTGACTGGTATTTACTAGGGAATTGTGACAAACTGGAGAGTGGGCCCCTGTTTCGCTTCTAGGCAGTAAAGTTTATGTATCTTGTTGTCAAATACCATATTGATACTATACATCAGAAAGGAATAAGATAAAAATTTACTCCTGGGGAGAAATAGCATTGAACCAAGCTATATTAGGACCTTGACAGACAACTAGAGAAGGGATTTCTTGAAGAATTTCCAAAGAACCACTTGAACATGAACAACTCATTTTTGCTGTTCTGCTTTGTATGTTCTGGTTGCTGTTTCCAGGCGGTGGAGGATGAATGGCCACAGTATGGCATCCCTAAATCCTTGAGCTGTTCCCAACTACATTCAGGAGACACACACATATTACCTAATTCTGTGTGTGCATGCATCTGTGTGTGTACACATAATGCACGCTCACACACACACACACACACACACACACACACAGGCCAAATGAACTATGAGAAAAGCCTCAAAAGAAAAGAAAATGCTGTAAGAATATAGAAGTGGAAGAACTGAGGGACATTGTGGAAGGCCTCACTGAGGTCATGGTCACTCAGCTAAGAGCTGAAGGATGAAGACAGAGGGAAAGGCAGGAGCGAGTGGGCAATGCAAGCGCGCCTCATTTGATTGAACTTCACGTTGCTCTGTAGATAGTGTGTTTTACGTAAATGAAGATTCAAGGCAACCCTTGGTGGAGCAGGTCTATGGGCACCATTTTTCCAACAGCATTTGTTCACTCCCTGTCTTTATGTCATAGTCTGGTAATTCTCACCGCGTTTTGAACTTTTTCATTATTATTATATTTGTTATGGTGATCTAGATGGTGCAGTGGGTCCACCTGGATCACTGTAAAGAATCTGCCTGCCAATGTTGGAGATGCAAGAGACGCAGGTTCAATCTGTGGGTTGGGAAGATCCCCTGGAGGAAGAAATGACAACCCACTCCAGTATTCTTGCCTGGAAAATCCCATGGACAGCAGAGCCTGGTGGGCTATAATCCATGGGGTTGCAAAACAGTCAGACCCAACTGAGCAACTAGGCATACATGGTGACCTGTGACCTTTGATGCTGCTACTATGACTCATTGAAGGTTCAGATGATGGTCAGCAGGTTTTTTTTTTTAGCAATAAAGTACTTTTAAATTAAGGTATGTATCTGTTTTTTTTTTAAAAGACATAATGCTGTTGAACACAATAGGCTCTAGTATAAACATAACTTTATAAAAAAATCATGTGACTTGCTTTATTGTGATAATCACTTTATTGTGGTAGTCTGGAACCAAACCCACAGTATCTTGGGCAGATGCCTGCTTGTACCAATACTGAGAAAGAGGAAACCATAGTGCTTTCAAGAAATGGAAAGCAAGCCATTGCACGTGGAAGCAGAGGACAAGGAGAGAGGATAGTGTCATATAAAGCTGGAAGGCTTGTAGGATTTTGATCTTTTCCAAAGTGCAACGGTGTAAAGGGTTTTCAGAGGAGGAGCAGTACCACATGCTAAGATTCTAGTTAAACTACGACAAATACATGGTGTGGGGAGGGCAAAAGTAGATGTAATAGATAAGCCAGGAAGCTATCATGGTTCCAGATGCAAAATGGCGGTGGTATCTAGAGACAAAGCCAGTTCCTTTACAGATGTCCCTTTTCTATCTCTTTCTAAAGCTCCCAAAGGACAGTTCCTTTCCATTCCTTTCCTCAGCATCTGCAGTCTTTCCTACCCCTCTCCTCGTTTCACAAAACCCATTGTCTCTATCTTGAAAAATAATAATAAAACCCCAGCAAAATGCATTATGACTCATACAGATATTTCCACTACTTGACATCTTCTTTCCCCTCTATTTTTGCTTATAGCTACTTGGCTGTGTTGGGTCCCAACTGTGGCACATGGGATCTTTGTGGTATCATGTGGGATTGTTCACTCCTGTGGTGCAAGGATGCCCTGCTGGTGGTGCACACAGGCTCTTCATTTCCCTGTGGCAGGTGGGATACGAGTTCCCTGACCAGGGATCAAACTCGCATCCCTTGCATTGCAAGGCAGACCCCTAACCACTGGACCACCAGGGAAGTTCCGCCCTCTATTTCTAAAGAAATAATTTCTTCTCAGAGTGGGAGGTACACTGTGCCTCTGTTTTTTCTCTTCTCCACCTGGTGAAAATCTGGCTTTTGTCCTCATCACTCCCGTGAAACAGTTCCTGACCTGACCCTGATGGTCGCAGTTACCTCCCTGGTGATATCTGTATGCCTCCTGTTTACCATGCTGGAGTTTGCTACATTTAACAGTATGGTCCATGCTCATTACCTTGGATCCTTTCCTTCCTTTGTTATTGGGGGCCTTAATCCTTATGGCTCTTCTCTTAGCTCCTCCATCTCCTCACTCTTGAGTTACCTTTAAGGCTTTTACCCTCCTTGTACTTCTTCACTGTGAATTTTCGCCAAAGGGGAGGACTCAGATGACTCTCTTATGGATCACTCCCTTGTAGAACTGAATACACCTCAATGTGGGTTTCTTCTCCAACTTCTAAAATCCACCCATAAGCTTTAAAATTTTGGAAGATATACCTACCTTTATGTACCACAATCATTAAATTCTCAAGTGCTCAGAAAGTAGCCCCTCATTTTCCCAGTAAAGGAATTGCTGATGACTTGATGTTCCTAACAGGCAACCTTTACTCTGTAAACTGCCAGGGGAAATTAAAGCATAAACTAGTACCTCCCCACAAATGGTTCCCTCCAAAAAATCTAACTTGTCCATCTCTCTTGCTTACTAGTTTTTCCTGCACACTTCTACCAGATACCAGATCAAATCATGCGAAGACTGTACCTAAGACTGCTTAAAACAAACAAAATAACAAAAACATTTTTCTACCCAAGTGAAGATTCTCCGGCCTGGCATTCAAGTCCCTTTTCTTTTTTTTGACCATGGCACATGGGATCTTAGTTCCCTGACCCGGGATAGAATCCATGCCCGCTGCAGTGGGAGCACAGAGCCTTAACCATTGGACTACCAGCAAAGTCCCTCAAATGCCTTTTCAATAAGGTCCAACCTCCTTCTCCATCTAAATTGTAGCTTCACTCACCTACCTAACTCTAGGTCAAACAAATACACCGTTCTACTCTGTATTCCCCACTCTTGATTTCCTTCAGTAAAATAAACTTATTTGGGAATAGTTTTAAATTTATAGAGAAGTGTCAAAGATAAGCTAGAGAGTGCTTATATGCCCTGTATCCAGTACTCCAGTCCCAGCATCTTATGTCTTCAAAGAACATTTTTCAAAAGTAACACATTATCACTGGCACACTGCGGGTAACTCAAATCCAGATCTCGCCAGGTTTTCCTGTTCCAGGATCCAAACCAGGATACCACACTGCATTTAGCACTCTTGCTTTTTATTAGCCTAAGTATCTCCTCTCCCTATCAATTTGTTCCATAAGTACCTTCTGGCTTTCTTCTTTTCCCTGCTACTTCCAGACTTCTGCCATGGAACTCTCTATTTACCTTCATTGTGAAACCTCCTTCAGGAAAGTTGCCTGCTTCTTTCTCTTTCCTTCTAATGCTTCCAGAACTCTTTTCTCCACTAAATTGACTCTTACTGTATACACCCATATCAATATCGGTACCCAAAATACAGAAGGAATCAACACTCACTGATTCATTTCTAAACAAGAGCTAAGCAAAATTATGTTGTAAAGGACTCATTTCAAGTGCAATTTCCCGCCCCCCCCACCTCCATTTTCCTACTAAAGGAATTACTGATGACTTGACTTTCCTAATAGCCAACCTTTCCCCCAGGACCAAAAGAACTTACTTTCCTTTTGAGGTTCACCAGTAGAGGCAACAGTTTTGAAAGAAACATATGTAATTTATCATGCCCAAAGAAAATGTTTTTCTTGAACAACTGCTTTATTTGGCAAACAAGTGCCACTTTGTAGCACTGGTATAATGCATGTTTGTAGAAGCAGCTTAGATTTTATCTGGGTTCTGAGTGGACTGGTGGGTGACATATGTACTGTAATATATTCCTCAATTAAATACGTGGATAGAAATAGAATTTAAATATTCAGGAATAATAATTGCTGGGGAGAGGAGCCCTAAGCGATATTCCTCACTGTCTATCATTTTTCTATTCTTACTTCTCAAATTTAGGGCTTATTAACATTTTTCTAATATTTTTCCCTCAAGCGAGCAGAAAGGTGAATGCTGAAGTAAAACTGAAAAGTAACAGAAAGTTACATTATAAGGTAGTCTTATCATAATTTGCACCCTAGCTGGTCGTGTTTACACAATCTGGATGGTTCTTAAGAATAAACTGCAACTTGAGGGAGAAATTACTATTTATACATGCTTTTACCAAAGAGAAGAAAAGAGAAAATGAAAAAATCTAAGGAATAGAAGTTGAAAAATAATAGTAGGTATTTATCAAGCATTTACCATCACTATTATACACGGTTATGTATATGACCAACCTAGATAGCATATTCAAAAGCAGAGACATTACTTTGCCAACAAAGGTTGGTCTAGTCAAGGCTATAGTTTTTCCAGTGGTCATGTATGGATATGAGAGTTGGGCTGTGAAGAAAGCTGAGTGCCAAAGAATTGATGCTTTTGAACTGTGGTGTTGGAGAAGACTCTTGAGAGTCCCTTGGACTGCAAGGAGATCCAACCAGTCCATCCTAAAGGACCTGGGTGTTCTTTGGAAAGGAATGATGCTAAAGCTGAAACTCCAGTACTTTGGCCACCTCATGCGAAGAGCTGACTCATTGGAAAAGACTCTGATGCTGGGAGGGATTGGGGGCAGGAGGAGAAGGGGACGACCGAGGATGAGATGGCTGGATGGCATCACTGACTCGATGGGCGTGAGTCTGAGTGAACTCCGGGAGTTGGTGATGGACAGGGAGGCCTGGTGTGCTGCAATTCATGGGGTCGCAAAGAGTTGGACACAACTGAGTGACTGAACTGAACTGATAGAGTGATTATAGTCATTCTCTCCTTTAATCCTCAAAATCATTCGCATCAATGTATTATTACAGCCCCCATTTTACAGATGAGAAAACAGAGCCTCGGAGACTAAGCCCTTGGGCCAAGATCACACATCAACAATTGGTGGAACTGAGTGCACTCTCGATTGCTAAGCCCAGGTTTCACGACACCACCTCACAAGGGAAGGTGAAAATATTTCATCTCGGGCCATGATTTTATTTAAGGAAGGGAAGAGCTCTCTCTTGAGGCTTTCACAGCAAGGAGAGACCCTTTCACTCCTGCCTATCTCCAACAGCTTGAAGGAACAAGTATTTGCTGTGCATTCTGGAGAATCCAGGAAGTGTGGTGTACAAATGAAAGATTTTCTTCCTCCAAGTGCTTTACTGTGTGGCAGGACTCGCAGGAGAAAGAGGACAAACTGGAAAATGCAGTCAGGGATGGAAACCTCAGAGGAGAAGGCTCCTGCAGAAGCTGTGAAAACCCTACTGGGCTTATAGCAAAAGTCTTTTCTTCACATTACAAATGTTGACATCAACATTATCATGTAAATGCCTGTTAACAGAACAATACCTCCTGGAGGTAAAAATGAGTCACCTTAAAAAAAAAAAAAAAAAGACATCACAGATCACTATGCAGGTTTTTTTTTTTTTTCATACTAAGGGAGCATGTCAGATCTCAGCTCCCCACCAGGTATTCAACCATTGCCCCCTGCAGTAGAAGTGCAGAGTCCTGACCACCAGACCACCAGGGAAGCTCCCCCATGCAGATTTACAGTGGTAACAATTTCTAGTAACAATTTGCCGAGAGTCACTCTGCTCTACTGAGTGAAACACAAGCTCTGGTGTTTGTTGCTGTCACTGCGTCGTGTCCAGCTCTGCGACCCCATGGACTGCAGCACGCCAGGCTTCCCTGTCCTCCACTATCTCCAGAGTTTGCTCAAGTTCACGTCCATCGAGTCAGAGGTACTATCTAACCATTTTCTCCTCTGCCACCCCCTCCTCCTCCCACCTTCAATCTTTCCCAGCATCAGGGTCTTTTCTACTGAATCAGTTCTTCGCATCAGGTGGCCAAAGTATTGGAGTTTCCGTTTCAGCATCAGTCCTTCCAAAGAATATTCAGGACTGATTTCCTTTAGGATGGACTGGTTAGGAAACTCCTAAATTTAAGGATGTAGACAACTCCTCTGTGTGGCTTCTGAGGAACTCTTACAGTCAGTGAGGTAGACAGAATAGGTTGTCTCCAAGTGTGTAGCGGCCCTCTGGAGCCCCACGTGGACCACCTTTTTTTTTTTTTTTTTTAATAAGAGGAATTTATTATCAATATAAGTTGTACCTTCCCAGATGCATTTTAACCCATGCTTCTGGCTGGAATGCCTCCTGATGCCCTCTCTGTACCTGTGCCATAACCACCACCAGCGAGATTGGTGGAGCAGAGACCCTGTTCCTCCAGAAAGTGCCAGCATGCTCTGCCTTCATGTCCAAGTTGTCCCCAGGACCCACACAATGATCTCTAAGACAGAGGTCAATGGCTGACCCTTGATTCACAGATATGGTCTAAGCCAGTTCTAATGATATCATCATGCCCGTTACTCTACTGTATTCTCAAAGAAAAACTACGATGAGAGAAACACATAAGAAGGCTCTGGTCTCTTGTGATTCGCTTAAGATGGGGTTAGAAAATTCACAGGACTGGAGCACCTACTTAGAGCTCATTAACTAGAAAGCCTGGCTATGAGAAACTAAAGCCCTTTTGGTTTGTTTTTCTTGAAAGAGACATGGGGGTAAGAAATAGTTCACTCTCATACTCTGGGAGGTTGGGACTGACATACACATATTACCTACGACTCCGGACATATGCACATTGTTATGTGTAAAGTATATATAAAATGGATTAATAAGGACCTACTGTATAGCACAAGGAGCTCTACTCAGTACTCGACTCTGTAATGGCCTATATGGCAAGAGAATCTAACAGGGAGTAGCTGTATGTATATGTGTAATTGATTTACTTTGCTGTACACCTGAAACTAACAACACTATAAATCAACTACTTCAATAAAAGTTTTTAAAAAAGAAAATGCAATTGAACTATTGCCTTTGTACAATTAGAAAATGTCCATGGGTTAAATTGCATCTGGTAAGGTACAACTGACGTTGATAATAAATTCCTCTTATTAAAAAAAAAAAAGAAATAGTTCACTCTCCTTCTTTCCCTTCAGAAAAACAATTCAGTCTTGATGATAAGTGATTGCGACACCAATCCTCATTGTTGGGAAGACAAAATGAAGAGATGGGGACTCTGGCCCCCTGGTAAGCACATGCTTCAACTACAAGACCAGTGCCCTTGTGCGTGAATGATGTCACATGGGAGTGTGGCTCTGAAATCAGACTGTGATATTTCAAAAACAATGGAAATCTAGGTGCTTGCTTTGTTTTGAACCCTCGCTCATTAATTCCAAATTTTCTTAATTACTGTGTGGGTCACACAAGACAGGTTTGTGCCTTTAAACAGCAAGAGAAGGCTCAAATCAAGAGGGGAACTCATCTCCTGATTCCTAATTACAGAATTTGAGAAACACTGATCATACTTAGGGTTCCAATTGCTTTCCTTATATGCCATGCAATCATGATCCTTGTTAATTTATTCAATACATATTTACCAAGAATTTACTATATATAAACATCTACTTCTGCTTCACTGACTATGCAAAAGATTTTGACTGCGGATCACATAAAACTGAAAAATTNGAGAGCTTTTATTAATGACATGGGCTTTGTGAGATGAAATCTAAGGATTACATAGATACTCTGCTGACACACCTGGGGTTTATTCTTAAGCCAAATGCATCCTTGTGGGCAGTTATTGATAAGGTATAGACAGAGAGAAATAGAAACCTGTAGCAGAGATGTGACTCGCCATGACATTTTTGAGATACAGCCTAAGGGTCAGAGTGAAAAATGAAGGCAAGATCCATTTTACACTGGAAAAGAGGAAGAATCAGTCACTGCATGGCTGTCCTGCCAGCGATGGAGAAACATTTTCAATATGGAAAGCATTTGAGGGAGAAGTCGTGTTTTCAGACATTGTTTTCTGAGGGATGGATTATCACTTGGGGGTTTCAGGCACATGTTTTTGCGGGGATATACTGAGGAGAACGTTAGAGAAAGGAGTGTTGAAAAGTAACTTGGGAACTGAATACCACCCTGGACACCTGTCTCCCGTCTGCTGGTATGTGTGTGCATGCTATATCACTTCAGACATATCTGGTTCTTTGCATCACTATGGACTAGAGCCCGCCAGGCTCCCCTGACCATGGGATTCTCCAGGCAAGAATACTAGAGTGGGTCGTGACGCCCTCCTCCAGGGGGTTTTCCTGACCCAGGGACTGAACCTGCATCTCCTAAGTCTCCTGCATTGGCAGGCAGGTTCTCTGCCACTCCTGCCACCTGGAAAGCCTCTCTATTTGGCTGCCAAGACACTTCAGTTGTGACTGACTCCTTGCGACCCTATGGACTGCGGCTGGCCAGGCTTCTCTATCCATGGGATTTCCCAGGCAAGAACACTGGAGCCAGGTACCATTTCCTCCTGCCGGCGATCTTCCCGAGTCAGGGATCAAACTGCAACTCTCTTATGTTTCCTACATTGACAAGCTGGTTCTTTACCTCTAGCACCACCTGGGAAGCCCTCGGCTGGTATATGCCTTCCTAATACTGCTTCCCACAGTGATGGGGAACGACAGCAGAAGGGTGTCTCTGCAATAGAGGGGCTACAGGAACCTCCTCTTTTATATTCTGCCAGGTCTAGGGACCTAGTGTTGACATTTCCAGGTTTGCTTTTGGACACCCACCATCTGAAAGCCCGTTATTCCTCTCCCTATTTTGGTTCCTCTGTGTTAAAAAATGATGTTCTGGCAGCTGGAGAAGGCAAGCATGTGCATTTTCTAAGTAGGAATCACACAGAGTTGAACATCGCTTTACCCAAATAAAACTTTTTGGCTTTCAGACTTTTGGTGGACATGTTCCTTTTTTTAGCTTAAAAATTTTCTGGTCTGTATTAACAGCTTCTTTCACCCGCTTAGTCTCTCCCGTTTTGCCAGCTGTGGACCCCGCCAGTGTGATTTCTTTTGTGTCCTGCTTTAAACAGTCTTAGAAACAGACGGTATTCTGCCATCAATCCATGCAGAGAAATTGCTCTGACAATGAATGGCGGCTCTGTGCAGGAATCAAAGCCAGGGCATGGCTTCATCATATCTTCAAAAAAAAAAGTCTGCTTTTTATTTTGTCTGTTATTAACAAAAAGTATACTCAAAGCACTGAGATAGAGGTTAAATCAAGAAACCAGGCAATGAGAAACTCAACTTCCGTGATGTTATTTCTTTTATCTGTAAGCTATAATAGGATCTAGCTCTCTTTTAAAATTTTTCAGGTATGAATCCCTGGGTAATTACAATGAAAATAATGCTGGTTAACATTTATTAAGTACATATTATGTCTCAGGCACTGTGCTAAGTACTTTTAAAAAGGATAATAACCTTCTAGAAAAGGAAATATTATTAAAGCCCCATTTTACCCCACTGGTGTAGCTGAGCCAAGATTTGAATTAAGGCAGTCTGCTAGCTGATAGCATATTCGTCATTGCTTCTCTAAACTGCCTTAGAAGATGACCTGAAGAATGCTGCTGTTCATGACAACAAACAGGGGCACCCACTAAGTTAGTTTATAAAAGGTAGCTGGCCAGACTCTAAATAACACATTTGAAAAGGAACAAAGAAAATTCAAATTAGTTAATATGAATGCTAAAATAATCATTGTTAACAGGGCTTTCAAAATGCCCAAATGACCTGGAAGATGACAAACCCATGGCCCATGGGCAGCCAAAACTGGGCAGGCTGGCCAAAGGGTAAAACAGCACTCTGCTCCTATAGCCTGCTCCGGGCTACCGTGGCTCCTCTTTTACAAACCAAAGAATGAGCTGGGCTTAGCTTTGCAGAGAGGATGAAAGGTGGGGAGAGAATCAGACAGCCATTGACCTACAACTGGCCTGGCTTCCTGCGCTGGGTTACTCCTGCTTATCAGTCCTCTGTCAGATGCTATTAAGGTTATAATGATCCTTCTTTTATCTTAAAACCTACCAGGAGGACAGAGCCTAGGGAAAGGGAAATATGAACCTCAAATGATTGCAACTATTGATCTAAGAATTACTTTTGAGCCCCATTTTGAGGATGTGCTAGTTCGCTTCAGTAATTCCTTTACTCAGCTAGGAAACATTTAGGTATGGCACTGGGCAATTAGGATGCAATGACCAATGAGATATGGCATTCTTAGAATACTCACGGAATCCTAAATCACAGCAGGGGCAGTAGGCTCTAGGGCGGCAGAGTTGAAGCAGCTGGCCCATGTAGATTTTGGCTTTGCCCCCTTCCATTGTGAAGGCTGTTGCTATATTACATTTCCCGGCCTCACTTGTGTCTTGGTAGGGCCACATAACCATTAGTGGAAAGGGAGAGGAAGCCATGGGTCAGGGATCAAGAAAGTGGTACTTGCCTGTGGCTGAATGGAAAGGATGCTGACAATCAAAGGGCAGGCAGAGCCGACAACTGGAAGCAGTTTGCATTCCTGAACAGTTATGGGGAAGGCTGGACCCTTAGCAACTGGACTGTGATGCGAGTGTTCATGTGTTTTTCCTCTGAGATAAGCTACTGGGGGAGTCCGAGCGTTTCTAGCATCACCTTAACCTAATACATGACCTATAAGCAAAGTATTGTTGATGATCCATTCTGTGATGAACCATTTTGAGTCTTACAAGACCTAAATACATCCCATATTTTCAAGACCTTGTTTGGTATTCCACTGTTGCTTGTATATGCCACTAACAATTACTAAGAACACTTTTATCATAAAAATGAGTTGTAAATCAGGTGTCTTTTTCTTGATGAAATAGATTCAGTCTAGGAAATATTTTTTTATAAATTCCTTTACTGTAAATTAGTCTATGGTTCACATGTTCTATGGAATTTCTTATTTAAAGGATCCTTGTGGGTAAATCATTTGAAAGGGGGAGGGGGGAAAAAAACCTCTCATGAGCTAGGCACTGTGTTAAGATCTTTTTTATAAATCATGTTGTTTCAACTCATCCTCATAAAAATCCTATGGAGGAGGAACCTGGAGAAAAGCATTGGTTCAAAGTCACACAACGGCCAGGATCTGAGTCCATTAGCTGCTATCTACTGTACATATATTTTCTCAACAGTGTAGTAAATAAGAACACCACCTTTCATTTTTGGCAAAACAGCAATCTCTATGAACCACCTATCCAATTACTTATATTCCTATAAGTGTCATGGGAAAATAAAAATAATTCAAAAAAGTGAATATAAACTACCTTTAAAGGCCTATACCACAGACAAAGGAGAGACAAAATATAGTGGAAACAGTACTCATTTGAAATTAAATGTCTATGGTATTATTCTGGCTCAACCATTGGGCTGGTGGACTTTCTCACCTGCCAGTCAGCCACCTTCCACTAAAAATCTTCTGGTTTCCCTTTAGGGGCCATCTCTCCCATGTTTTCAACCCAAGTGGATTATGAGGGTCTTCTCCCATTTCTAGGTGCCCAGGAATCACCTGACTCTATCATGGTCAAAGCATGGTATTCCTTTGACCACAGAGGTCAGAAATAGGCAGGCAATGTAAGACAGGTCAAGTAGATCTAGTAAGACTCAATGACAAGCAGATCTAGTAAGGTTCTTAGAACTACTGGAAAATGAAAAGCTTGTCTCTGTTGAGATTGCTAAAAGATGGAATGAATGCTTGGAGCTACCTGGGGAAGAGGCAGGCTCTAAGCAAGTGAGAAAAGGAAGGGCAACCGATGAACATCCAGCTTCTACTTGGAGACAAAGAGCAGAGCGAATCTTGAACAAAAGAGATCCAAGGTGTAAACTCCTAGAGTCAGCTCTTCTTGGATTTTTCTGTCATTTCAGTCAATACATTTCCTTTTTGGTTGCAGTTGCTGTTTAACTAGAGATTAGAGTTCCATCATTTGCAATTGATGAATACTGAAAAGAACATCACTTAATTACCTGATAAGTAATATTCAGGAAAAAAAATGTTAAGTACTAATGCCTTAAAAAAATTAGTACACAGAACATAAAGATGTGAGACTGATGAAAGCACCGCTCTGGGTTGATACAAGGCTTAGATCTTCCGGCTCCCTGGAACACAAATTAGAATCTTGAACAGCACATGCTCCCTATTTGGACCCTGGGGGTGATCATTTCCATGCTTTGTGAGATGGCTGCCTGAATACAATAAAGCACCACATAAGAAAAGAATAGCTAACAAAGTACCTGATATTTAGTAAGTGCTTAATAATGTAAGTTAAAGAAAAGAACAGAGAAAACAGAGAAAAAAGGGGTTTGCCTTTTGCATTTGAGTCACTGGAAATTATACTGGTCCCTAGTCCTGCCTTCAGGTCAGTCCAGGGAGTGTTAAGATATTTTCCTACAAATTCCAACTATCTAAGCCCCACGCTAGTGGTCCTGCTGGGAGAGACAAGCACTGAACCCAGTACAAAGGGAAGCATGATAGATATCTATTTGTTTTTACCTGCCTAATTCTCATCACCTTCTTTTAAAACAGTGTCTCAGTCTTTCTTGTTCACTCCCAAGCAAGGACATTCCCTGGGGAGACTTTACCTCCAATCTATTATTCCTTTCTCCTGGCCACGCTGATTGCTTTAGGAAAGAGCGTTTACCCCAAAACTATTCCAATGAGATCCCTGGGAGGGGAAGATTCCCTGGAGGAGGGCAAGGCAACCCACTCCAGTATTCTTGCCCAGAGAAACCCGTGCACAGAGGAGCCGGGCGGGGGTCACAAAGAGTTGGACATGCCTGAGTAACTAAGCATAGCACATTTCAATGAGAATCAATCTTAGGATTTTGTTGTTTAGAGTCACGAAAAACTAAGATCATGGCATCTGGTCCCATCACTTCATGGCAAACAGAAGGGGAATAAAGTAGAAGCAGCAACATATTTTATTTTCTTGGGCTTCAAAATCACTGTGGATGGTGACTGCAGCCATGAAATTAAAAGACTTGGAAGGAAAGCTATACAAATCTAGACAGCATATGAAAAAGTAGTCATCACTTTGCCAACAAAGGTCCATATATTCAAAGCTGTGGTTTTTCTAGTAGGCCTGTATGGATGTGAGAGTTGGACCATAAAGAAGGCTGAGTGCCGAAGAATTGATGCTTTTGAACTGTGGTGTTGGAGAAGACTCTCGAGAGTCCCTTGGACTGCAAGGAGATCCAACCAGTCAATCCTAAAGGAAATCAAACCTGAATATTCATTGGAAGGACTGATGATGAAGCTGAAGCTCCAATACTTTGGCCACCAGATGTGAAGAGCTGACTTATTAGAAAAGACCCTGATGCTGGGAAAGATAGAAGGCAAGAAGAGAAGGAGAGGACAGAGGATGAGATGGCTGGATGGTGTCATCGACTCAATGGACATGAGTTTGAGCAAGCTCCAGGAGATGGTGAAGGACAAGGAAGCCTGGTGTGTTGCAGTCCATAGGGTCGCAGAGCTGGACACGACTGAGAGACTCAACAACAATAACAAGAAACAGAAGCTCTACCACAATTTGGTTGGGTTATCACATAGATATGAAAGTCTGTATCTAACAGAACTCATTTTATCATGACAAAGGGAAGTCTTCCTAAAAATGAGGCCAATAGGAAAAGAAAAACTACAGCCAAGAAGTGGAGACAGTGTGTCTTGATGAGCTGATTCAAGCATCTAGATCCAGCCAAACCTTTAGCTAGAACTTTGCTGCTCATGTCCCAGGCATTGAATCCCCCTTTAATTTTTGCTGAAGCTGGCTGAAACTCACTTGCTGTCAATTTTAAAGGAGAGAATCCTGTCTAATACTGTAAGCAACAGCATTCCATACAGCTTGGTATCTGAGGTAAGCAATAGCATTCCACAGGGCTTGGTACCTTCCTAAACCAGAAGTTGAACTTTATGCATGGCATCTGGTAATGGCATCAGGTACAAAAAAAAAAAAAGGGAGAAGAGCAGAAAATTTGAGTGTCACACATTGGGTTTTACTTTTCACCTTCTAAGTTTTCTACTCTGGAAAAAGGGGTGAGACTAATTCAAGGGCCATAACAGCAGGCTGTTGGCAAAGATAACGCACAAATATGTTTTTTTCTATGCAGATAGACTTTTGGGGGGGGGAGTAGGGAGGCTTCCCTTGTGGCTCAGCTGGTAAAGAATCCGCCTGCAATGTGGGAGACCTGGGTTTGATCCCTGGGTTNCTTTTCACCTTCTAAGTTTTCTATTCTGGAAAAAGGGGTGAGACTAATTCAAGGGCCATAACAGCAGGCTGTTGGCAAAGATAACTCACAAATATTTTTTTTCTATGCAGATAGACTTTTGGGGGGGGGTAGGGAGGCTTCCCTTGTGGCTCAGCTGGTAAAGAATCCACCTGCAATGTGGGAGACCTGGGTTTGATCCCTGGGTTGGGAAGATCCCCTGGAGAAGGGAAAGGCTACCCACTCCAGTATTCTGGCCCGGAGAATTCCATGGACTCTATAGTCATGGGGTTGCAAAGAGTCAGACATGATTAAGCGACTTTCACTTCACTTCACTTTTTTTGAAAATTGAAGTATAGTTGAGTTACAATGTTATATTAGTTTCCAGTGTACAGTAAAGTGAATCAGTGATACACACACACATTCTTTTTTTTTTTTTTAGATTTTTTCCCAATAGACGTTATTATGAGATATTGAACATAATTCCTGGTGTTATATAATAGGTCCTGTTGTCCCATGAATATGTTTTATGTGACCATTTAATTTCCTTATCTCCTAGCATAACACCTGCCTACTTACACTGTTGAGCATTAGTTGAGCATTTACTGTCTTACACCCACCCACCTGGTACTTGTAGACATCTGAATTTGTAGTCCTTTGACTAATGTTCTCTTGGGGCTCTTGAGTACCATCATGTAATGTTTCTACCTTGGATTTGCCAATTTCTCAAGTCTGAACCCGTGAATTTGTCCGTTTACTATGACAGGGCAGACCCAAACAGGGATGAACGTGGGAGAGCACACCTGCCTGCTTCAGCTTCTCTCCGGACCCTATGAAGTTACTATCCTGGGGATTTTCGTATTGATGAGAGGATTGTTCATGCATTCAGGAAGCGGGTGATATCGAAGCATCCCACAGGGCCTGTATCTTAGCGATCAATCCATCCGACTTTTCTGCTGTTTCCCCTTTTCCTACAGGGCGGGAAATCAATTGTGTGTTAGCTACTCTCTAGGTCTGCATCCAGGGAGCCTGGGAATTGAATTGCATATATTTTCATTAGCAACATGAGCAAGGACACACACACACACACAAAAGGAGGGGGGGAAGAAACTCCCCTAAATGACTTCACAAAATAAAATGCACATTAATAAACACTTGAATTATCTTCCAATGACACTGAGGAAAGAACAGGAAAAATTAAAACAAATCCAGTGACCATATTAAATCATACAGTATGATACTCAGAAATGAAGATGGACTGGGGTAGGAGATCAGGAGGGAGAAACTCTGTATGTACATAGAATCTCTATACACACATGCCTTGACAGACTGTATAGTAAGGGGAAAAATAAAGAAATTCTATTTTAGGATTAGATATGTGAAAATTTTTCCTGTTAGTTCAGATTGGCTCAAAATACCACACAGGGCTGCATTAATGAAGATTAAGTATATTTAGAGAGAATAATTCAGAAGACTTTATCAATTTGGCACTATTTCTTTCAACATGGGAAAAAAACTCTTCATTTAACAGGATATAGATGAATTCCTAGATTTGTTGAAATAGTTTGGAGTTGAATAAATTTAGTAGGAGTCACAAATCATTTGTCTTTGGTATTTTAGGTTTTCCACCTTGAATTAAAACCCAGAGAAGACAAACTTTCAATTTTGGGCAATGTTCTGAAGAGAGACTGGTACACATTTTGATATTTCCTTCCAATGCATGACATCCCTGTTCACCTTCTTTTCACCCCTTTTTGGGGAACAAAAGAATCACAATGACAAACGCAAATGTGTCAAATCTCATATTCACTGGCTGGCTGAGAGGAAAACAGAGTTTTATGCTTCTCTGGCACCCAAAAGTCACATAACTCCTCCTGCTGGAGAAGGCTAAAGAAGACAGGAACCACGCCATTCTTTGGTCAATAACTATACACTGTGGTCGCACTTAAGGTTTACGTGACAATGGGTCACTTAGCCTAAAATAGAAGGATGGATGATTTCAGTAAGACCACTGTTCCCACTTTACAAGATCGAATCACAGAAGAAAAGTGAAGTGGTCCAGGTCATGTGCTAGTGATAACCACACACACTGCTTCATTTATCTCTTTATCAAAATGAAACCCCTAAACTGAAATGCAAACCTTTCGGATCATTGTTATTTTCCCCCCATTTTATAGATGAGGCAACTGAGGCTTTAGAGATTCAGCACTTTTGTCCAAAATCTAAAATTTAATAAGTGACTGAGTCAGAATTTTTAATTAGACAATGAGTTTAGTGCCTATTCTTGTTACAGCTATGATCCTGTCGGGAATCTTCCCCTTGTTTTCTACTGAATTAACCCCAAAGTTGGTTACAAAAAACTCCACAAGGTTATCAATTTCACCGCATGGTTTACTCAGTTACTACCAGGTCCTTCTCTCTCCCTTTCTCCCTCCTTCAGTTCCAAACGTTGATACTCATCATATGCCCACATAGGACTGTACACTAAGTCCCCACACAGGAAATCAAGCAGCAAACTTTCGAAGACACCTTCAACGCCAGGTGTTGCCCTCAGTCTCCTGTTGCAGACAATCCTTCAGTCCTACCATCTCCCACCTCCTCCAGTCAGAGACTCTTCTGCCTGTTCACTAGATCCCAGCCCCTGCACTGTACTGCTGCTGCTAAGTGGCTTCAGTTGTGTCCGACTCTGTGCGACCTCAGAGACGACAGCCCACCAGGCTCCCTCTACCCTGGGATTCTCCAGGCAAGAACACTGGAGTGAGTTGCCATTTCCTTCTCCAGTACATGAAAGTGAAAAGTGAAAGTGAAGTTGCTCAGTCCTTTTCGACTCCTAGCGACCCCATGGACTGCAGTCCACCAGGCTCCTCCGTCCATGGGAGTTTCCAGGCAAGAGTACTGGAGTGGGGTGCCAGTATTGTACTAGGGTACTTTTAAAGGTACTGTACTCTAAGGTTAAAAATGCTTTATGTTTCTTTATGTATTATTTATGCAAGTATTATAAACCTGTTATAGTACAGTACTGTATAGCTGATTCTGGTAGTTGGGTCCCTGGGTTAACTTTGCTGGACTTAGGAACAAATGGGACTTCCGAATGCTCTCTAGTAACCGATCTCGTTTGTATGTAGGGGACTTACTGTACTCATAAGCATGACCAAGGCCTTGCTAAAGTCGTGTGACTTCTCAGTAGAACCAAGCGATTTGCCTGCAAGCAAAGAACCCTTCACGTGCCAGCTGACGTTTTTGTAACATTAGAAACATCACTGGTGCTTCGCAACCGTGCCTGTGCTAGTCCCCAGAAGGTGGAAGCATCTCCAGGGCAGTGTAGAGAAAAGGGCGGGGCTGGTGAACCGAGGAGCTGTTCCGGCCCCAGTGCAGCGCAACTGCGGCTACTCTGCTTCTCCGTCTGAAGCGCACATAGCCGTGGCATCTAACTGCATTAATGAGTTTCCTGGGGATTGCAGCAGGAGCCGTGAAGGGCTTGTTAAACTGGGGTTCAGAAACCCTTCCTTGTGAAACGATGTACTCTGGGTCCCAGCAGTGAAAGCTGCTGCCGGGGTCGTGTGAGTCTGCCCTGCACCGTCCAGTGGTCATCCATAAACATGCCCCACTCCTGCCCTGTAGCGCCCCAGCCTGGCCCGCACCATCTCCCAGACTAACGTGACCCTTCTCCTTGGACTTCTTGAGTGAACCGAACGGGGTTGTGCTGATGAACAAAACCATCCGGTGGGAATAAGAAAAAAAACAAACAAAAGAAAGAAAAAAGAAAAAAAAAAAACCACACCAAAACCAAAAAAACCTGTTTTTAGTTGGAGCTGATTACTGTTTTACTGTCCTTGCTAGGAACAGAACGCAGAACCGGAGCTTACATCCGATTTCAAAAGCATTGTCCTTTCCGTGTGCTTTGAAAATTAAGCAACCCTTCCTCCTCCCTTTTAAGTGGCAGAAGCAGCCAGTCGGTCAGATGATCATAAAAAATGTCAAGCCAAGTGAAGACACACATCTGATGATTAGAAAAGAGGTGAAAAAAAGCTTCTGCTTTTATACGGGAGACTTTTGTTGTTCAGCATAAGCCTGGCGGCTGAGCTAGGCAAGCAGACCCCGTGTTCATGGCATCTGACAGCCGCTTGATTGACTCCACCTATATTTGTTTTTTAATCCAAAGCAGGCTTCCCCCATAATGCTCCTTTCTTTTCCACCAGCAGTACTTTAAGCTAAGGTGGGGAAAATTAAAAGCTGCTAATTCCTTGGTGAAAAGATCAAAAAAGTACCCAAAAGGCAGCTAAGGGGACTTTTTGTCTCTTTAATTGCTCTCACTTCAGATTGACTGCTCCCTTGTACTTTTTTTTTTTTTTTACATCTTTTGCTCCAAGTGCCAAAAATCTCCTTTGTCTTGAGCGTTTACTATAAAAGCAGGGTGGGGGACTTCCCTGGCAGTCCAGTGGTTAAGACCCCAGGCTTCCAATGCAAGGGTGCAGGATCAATCTCTGGTTGGGGAATTTTGATCCCATATGATGTGTGGTGTGCCCCCCATTCCCCAAAAAGCACGCTGGAGAATGGTTTGCCATAAAAAGCTAAACTTGGGAATGATCTCAGTGCCTTCCTGAGGTGGGGTGGGAACATCTTCCCTTCCCAGGGGTACAAGCAAGTCATCTTTATCAGATGGCGGAGAACCAGCCCGCTGGGTCACTGTCCCACTTGTGTTTTGAAGGCCACATCTGGTGAGCTAGATTATTAACAGTAATTCAGAAGACCATTAATTAATTATAAAGAAACACCAACTCAATGGACATGAGATTTAAGCAAGCTCCAGGAGATGGTGAAGGACAAGGAAGCCTGGCATGCTGCAGTCTATGGGGTCACAAAGAGTTGGGCACTACAGAGTAGCTGAACAACAGCAACAACAAAGAACCAATATGGAAAACTCCTAACCCACGATCCTCATAAATTCTGTCTAGAAGGTCACGGGTTATAGTTTGAATTCAGAAGGGCCATACACTCACCCCATTCCTGTCGTTTACCCTTTCCACTCCTTTGACTTAAGTCACAGAATCTTTATTAAATGTGCTCGTGGCTACAGAACTAGACTAAGGAGGCAGTAAGAAAGATGAAGAGTAAATGCCTTCTCCAATTCCAAGTTCCCATAAACTTACTTTTCCTACCTCCTTCATCTATTATTTTGTGTTTGCATTTACTACCATCTTTCCTAGTCCATATTATCACTGGCTTAACATTATATAAGTTTCAATTAAGTCAGTTATTTCACTTAATAAATGCATCTGGAGAAAATCTTTATCACTTTATAACCCAATGAAATTTTATAATACTATTGTATTTATGGCATAAATTGAAAGTAACAGCAAAGATAATATACGAAAAAAAAAGGGAAACAAAAATGTTTACAAATTCGTACAAATGCTACTGTCACCTAATTGTAAGGACAATCCTCATTATTCATGGCAGTTTTAAAGTCACCATGGACACTGAATTAGGAAATACGAAACCTTTGCTTCTAGGGAGGAAAATGGGTTAGGTTCCTATGGGCCTCTGTTCACAGTATTTTCACTGACTGGCCAATACATAGTTCTATTTCATGTTTCTGTTTAAAGACAGAATTAAATCTTATTTAATATTAATATTAAATAATATTAATCTTATTCAGTAGATATTGTTGAGTCACTGGCACTAAACTCCTAGCCAACAGCACTGTAATTCATGCCTGAACAAAGCTTACTGAACGCACGCACTTTCTCCATAAGTCGCAATGCAACCTTCTTGTGCTCAGCATCACTAGACAGGACCTCAGCAATGTGCTCAGGGATCATTTGAAAGCACAGACAAAACCCACAAACATGTGAAAACGTGACACTAAAGAGACTGTGAAATAACACTTTAACACTGGGAGAATGGAATGTGCACAGGACAACTGAACTCTTTCACTGCCCTGCACACATTCATGAATGTCTGTGGAAGCGCCACAAGTGTGGCTAAAATTTTGGGGGTTAACAATAAATTTTATTGAGTATGCAAATTCACAAATATGAAATCCACAAGTAATAAGGACTGCTTGTATTAGGAAGAAAGACATGCTAGTATCCAACGGAAGCTTTCTCTTTGACATAACAAAAAGCCAACACCGTGCTTGCTCTGTCATTCAATACACTTAAATGTCAAGCATGTGAACCAGCTATTCCCTGGAGTATCACCATCGATACTTGTCCCATGCGTTGGGAAATTCTCCCTTATCTGTATACAGTTGGGAGACTGAGATGTGTCACGTGGCTTCCTGGCTCCTGGTCCTGGTACCTTTGGAACATTGAAGGGTGGTGGCTCACAACATTTCATGGCAAAGTACAAAGCTGCCTATGTTTCCTTCCAGTGCCCCAGTTGCAGCTGGATGTCGCCTTCTGTAGAACTGTGCTGGGAACAGGGTAGACTTTTTGTGCAGCAAGTGTAGGAGATCTATGCAAAGCCAGTGCTTATAAAGCATTTTAGAAAGCCTGCCTCTCGAAGTCACATTTATTCTGGTGTGTTACCTGACTCCAACATCAAGTGGAGGACCACTGACTAGTACATTGCTTAAAACTCAGTTTTTTAAAAGAATTCTGCCATAGTATATGCTGTTTTAAGCTTACTGGTACCGAGACTAAAGGGAAAGTGGGTTCTAGTAAAGTCCTTGTAATATAGGATGACAGGAAGTAACATATTTTCATTTTTTCCCCGAGTCTGCAGTGTGCTCACTTGATTTTATGAATTTTTGGACATGATGAAAGTGCATTGGGGATCTCACGATGTATCATCTAGGCTACTGAGGACCAAGTCCACCTCACCATTAACCCCTACTCCCATCCGACTGAATTCTAGAGAGGTTCTTGGTTGGTAGGGCAGTGAATATTTCCTCTAATATCATCTGTGCTGATGTTGGGTTGGGTTGTTTCTCAGTTCTGAGTTGCTAAAGACGTTTGTCAATGGAGGCTTTAATAATTAACAGAGGACCTCAAAGATGCAGTATAAAAACCCTTCCACCCAGAGGGCAATGTTGCTGCCTACCACTGCCTGTCTACGAGGTGTTTCAAAGGTTGCATATTGGATACTTTCCTTTTCACTTTACATTTAGGATGGAAACTTTTTTCCTTCCACCTCATTACCAGTATGATGTTCTGTGCCACAATAAAGGCCTATAAAGATACCCTAAGCTCTGCGTGACAGCCTGATGCGTGCTAATGCCGTTGACACCATTAGCCAAGGGCTAAGTCGAGTGCGAGTCAGATCAGACGTTGATAACTGGCAAGGTAAGCAGGCAGATCCTGCCACAGCAGAAGGAATTCTGATAGAATAAGATCATTTTAATGTTGTTTCCCCAAACTAAAGCTTGTGCAGCCTACACAGACATGAACGCATGACTTTTAAAGGAAGACACTGCGAGCCTTTTAATCCAAAAGAAGCATCCCATTTTTGAATTACTATTTTAATACCTTTTGTTTGAAAAGACCGCTATTCTGCTAATGTTGATGAACTCTGCTGCTGACTGTATGCGACTAAGCTTGTTTCCAGGGAAGAAACCCACGATGTTTTCTTTGTGAAAGATGGTGGGAAATAGTTCTTAAAAGGATTACAGGACTACGTGAAACTTAATTTTCTCTTCCCTCCCAGTAATAATCTTGCTGAGATCCCATTTTCTCATCACCATGTTGCTCTAATAAGTATCTACTCACGTTCTTGTTGCAGGTTTACCTTCTATAATCCCTGCAACAAACCCCACCATCAGATAATCTCCTGTAAACCAAGTTGTGTTTGTCCTGTTGAACAGCCTGTGTGTGGCCCAACACACAAGACTTAAGGATCTTTGCTGCAGTGGACAAAGAGCTTCACATTGGTCCTACTCTGTCAGCCGAACAATTTTTGGAACCTATCATTCCATATATCTTACTGGCTTGAGCAGCGTCCTTGAACACACCATTTGGGCACACTTCTGACAATCTCGTTTTGTCCACCTCCTTCTATCTTACAAAACCTTCCCTTTTTACTCCATCGTATAAGGTATACTCAGTGAATTCCCCACAGCACGGGTGGGCAAACATCTTCCATAAAATACTGCAGCTTTTGCAGTCCACACAGTGTCTGCCACAGTTACTCAAACTCGGTTCTGCTGCAGTGTGGAAGTAGCCATAAACAATAAATAAATGAGTGGTGTGGCTGCGTTCCCAGAAAAACCTTATTTACAAAAATAGGCTGTAGGTCAGATTTGGGCCATGGGTTGTAGTCTGCCAAACCCCTCTCCCACAGCATCAGGACAAATACTTGAGATCTCACTTAATCTTTTGTTTACTTGCATTTTTCTTTGAATAACAGGTAAGCCTCAGTTTGACTCACAATTTAGAAATTTGGCCCCTTGACATGAGAAAAATGATAGTAACACAAGACTAGCTATGCAAACAGAAGTACTTTGCATCATGAAGTTTTTTAGATCTTGATATACTTGGTCTGATTTCGCAAAAGCCCGGCCATTGGATGCTATTACTACTGTCTCTATTTTGCAGTTACAGAAACTGGGTTTAAAATAAACTTTCCCAAAAGTATACATGTAAAAAGTGGGAGATCTGAGATTCAAAGCCAGGGAATCCAAGTGTAAAGACAGTCCTGCTAGCAAGCTGTATCACCACATCTCAAACATAGACTGCATCCTACAGCCCAGTGACAGGTACGCTGCATTTTTTGTCTTTTATATTTACTTAAAAATCAATTAACTGAGTAACTCGTCGGCTAAGAAAAGAATGCTTGCTCATTGTAAAGAGTTTAAATAATAGAGAAGATGAAGAAAATAATACAAATGTGTCTTAAGTGTCCACTTCCAGTGATAAGCACTACTAACATTGTGGTTTCTATTCTTTCAGGCTTCCCTGGTGGCTCAGATGGTAAAAGAAGCCGCCTGCAATGCAGGACACCTAAGTTCTATCCCTAGGTTGGGAAGATCCCCTGGAAGAGGGGATGACAGTCTGCTCCAGTATTCTTGCCTAGAGAATCCCCATGGACAGAGGAGCCTGGCAGGCTACATTCCATGAGGTTGCAGAGTCGGACACGACTGAGCAACTACACACACACACACACACACACACACACACTCTCTCTCTCTCTCTCTCTCTCTCTCTCTCAATCATCTGCTTCTGTCTCCTGGCTAATGTCTGCACCAAACCTCCTTGATCGACTTTCACTTGAGTGGTTGGCTGAATTGGCTCATACACTGTATCCCTCCATAAAATATACAAGCATATCCATGGCACACAGCTTGTAGGCTACTCTCTAATAACCTTCTCCCTTCTGCTCTTGGTAACTATGCTTGTTCCCAAACCTATTTATGTCAGTTGTATTTTAATCTAATTTCACAATTCAGTTAAATATAGCATGAACCAACAAAATGGTATAAACACAAAGCATTTTCTTAAGTTCAGCACTTTGAAAAAACTCAATGCATGCAAATTGCTACAAACAATACTGTCAAATTAGGTATGGATACAACCGGAAAAAATTGTTGGAGAACATGTAAACATCTAGAAGGATTCAGGATTCAGACTTCTTTGCAAGCCATTTGATTTCTGGCTTTATTTTAAAGAACTGCAATAGGAAATCATACAGACTGCATAACGGGAGTCGTTTATGCAAGAAACAAACAATTTCACACTCAAAGAAAAAGCTTAGCCTTGCCCCTTAAGATCAGTGCAGTTTAGGATCAGTGGAACAATACTTTTTTGTATTGTAAGTTGAAACAAACTACTTAAGATATGTATGGATTGATCTTTATGACCCACTGCTTTACTGTTTTAGCTAACCCATCAATCATTTGGTTTGATCATATAGCATGGAGGTTTTTCTTCTGTATTTTTTTTCTTTTCACAAAAATCAAAATCATGCTACGTGTATTTCTTTGTAAGCACTTACATTAAATAATAAATTGAAAAATCTTTCCCATGCTATATTCATCACAAAATTTAAAATTCCTCCAAAATCTTTTAGTTGGTAAATGTCATCTTTAGCCAATCCTTTTTGCTACATTTAGAAGGTCCCATTTCTGCTCTTATGAATACTTCAAAATAATATTTATTTATGCAACAAATAGTCATTGGGCATCTACTTAGCTACCAATCAACATGGTACAACCAATATCCATTTAAATATAATTTTACACACTGTTTCTCTGGGTAAATTCCTGGAAATAAACCTGCTAGGTCAAAAGGTAACACAATTTCAACAACACACTGCTGGACTGCTTTATACTTACCTGACTACCTCTGTCTGTCCCAGCCCCTGAGAACAGGAACAATGTCTTGTTCATCTTTTTATCCCAGAGCACTGAACACAGACTGTGCCCAGAGTAGGCACTCAAAAAAAAATGTTTATTGAATCTTGAATAATGAATAGTCCTTGACTCAAGTACTTATTTACTAGAATTACAGTTTTTTTTTTTTTTTGCTAAACACTCCTGGTAAAGTCAATTAAAAATCATTACTTGCATTTGTGACAGGAAGCAGGATAAGAGGAAATATCCAAAACTGAGTGCCATTTTTGTCAGAAATATCTGAGGGCCTTAGTTAAGCCTAGTTCTTAGTTACCAGCAGCTTGGAGGCTTACCAATGCATCCACAGTCTCAGGAGATTTTCCAACAAGAGCTGGAAATTCTCAGGAGAGAAATTCCATCTGCCAAGGGACCACACAACCTGGTTTCTTCCTGCTCACTTCTCCTGGTGAGGTGGCCTTGTGAGATCTCACATGCTGGAGAAGGCCCAGCACATCCTCCGGGCCACTTGCTAATTGGGCAACATTCATTCTCTCGGCAGATGCACTGGGAAGACTGTATCACGGACACACACAGTGTTGAGGATAGGTTTTAAAAATACTTTCAGAGAAAACCGTGGCTATATGGACTCTCAGGCTTGCAGACTACTGCCAACAGTCCTCTACTTTCTCACCAACCATTCTGCGCAGAATACATTTCTGAGACTCTTGATCTGATGATGGGAT
The DNA here is from genome assembly GCA_006410615.1 of Neotragus moschatus. Lineage (NCBI taxonomy): Eukaryota > Metazoa > Chordata > Mammalia > Artiodactyla > Bovidae > Neotragus > Neotragus moschatus. Next base: position 3,300,082 of record SJYA01001331.1, read on the forward strand.
AATACCCACAGTTCCTTTCCAGCAACTTGAAATGCACCATTCCCTTTAGTAAGCCATGTGAGGCAACCGGGGGTGTCTATGTACTAGCTAAATGGATGTACATCTATTAGGTATTTCTGTGCCTTTTCTGGAGCTGACGACTGCTAAGAAAGATTGCTCCTGATGTACCCGCTGAGATGATAAATGGCAAGATGAAGAATATAGCATAATTTCCACCTGGTTTAGTATTTTCATGTCTAGGTTTAAAGACGCCTATGAAGTGAGGGTAGGGGACCAGACTTCTGGGCAAATTCAGCAAGGCAAGTCAAGCCATCTCCATGGTGTGCTAACCGTACTGAATATTATCTGACAGATAAGCATATATAACACTTTATCTAAAGAAGCTGCCCTCAGCGTATCTCATCCACCTGAGAACCCATCGTTTTTTCTTTACAAAATACTGAGGTGGCAATTGTTTGTGACTGGCAACCGGGGCAGCCCTTTCTCACAGCTACGTAAGGACTCGGCTTTTGCTGCTGGCATGTGGGTCACCTGCTTCTTCTAGGCATGTCCTTATATTAATTTGTTAGCTTGCTTGAATCACAGTCGAGAACCCTTCAGCTTTGGTTTGCAGCAATAAATTCAACTGACAGCTGAAATTTGGAACGCTCACTTAATATTGATTCTGAATGTAATAACAAGCGACATGACCTTTTGGATGGTGTAAAATATGGCCGCCACAANCTGCTTCTTCTAGGCATGCCCTTATATTAATTTGTTAGCTTGCTTGAATCACAGTCGAGAACCCTTCAGCTTTGGTTTGCAGCAATAAATTCAACTGACAGCTGAAATTTGGAACGCTCACTTAATATTGATTCTGAATGTAATAACAAGCGACATGACCTTTTGGATGGTGTAAAATATGGCCGCCACAACATCTGTGCCACATTTCTTGCTGTTTAGTAATATGCTGTAACAGCATGGAGCTGGCATTAAAGCTAAGCTTTATTATCAAGCAGATCACTCCATCTCTCTGGCTTCATTTAAAAAAAAAATGCTTTCCGCTTCTAGAGTTGATATCGTGTCTAATACAACGTCGGTGTTTTTGAGACTTAATTTACTCTGCTAAAAAAAAAAAAAAAAGATATCCGATGACCAACTAGGCAGAACAGAGTGGGTAAGAAAGCCCCCCCTTCCCGACACCCCAAATTCCAATAGGTCAGAAGGGACACAATTCTCCTTGACTATGGCAGGGACACTAAGAATTCTCAATTGTATCCTTGAAAAATATCTATGAAGTTGATGTCATTTAGAGATTCCCACAAGATGGAAAAAATCACTTTCCTTTCTCAACACTCCCCCAATAAAAAAAAAGATGAGATGATTACCAGTGGTACTCACCCTCATGCCTGAGCATCATTCTAATTTAGCATTGCCCTAGGAAATCCTAAACTAATTTTGCCAGGAAGGATACAGGGATGTTTGCATCTGATTTACTCTCACTGTTTTTCTTTGAAGTCTTGGTATCTTTAAAACATTCTCCAAGTAGGCAGAACATCAATTTGTGCACTNCCCTCATGCCTGAGCATCATTCTAATTTAGCATTGCCCTAGGAAATCCTAAACTAATTTTGCCAGGAAGGATACAGGGATGTTTGCATCTGATTTACTCTCACTGTTTTTCTTTGAAGTCTTGGTATCTTTAAAACATTCTCCAAGTAGGCAGAACATCAATTTGTGCACTTGAAAAAATCCAATTTAAGCAGGTTAAAAATTGTCAAAATAGTCTAACCATATTTCTCCGACAGAATTTCCAACCATGGAACACACACAGAAATGCTCAACTTGAAAGCTTTCTATCATTTCAATATATTCCATGGCTCAGATTGGCTCGTACCCTGTGAATAGTGAGGATTTAAACCTCTTTATCACAAGAGACAGATCTGGACTCTGAAACAATAGAGCATCTTTTTCTCACTGCTGTGATATTCTGATTCTGTTTGGTTGAGCCTTTTCTGGAGGGTACAAGCACAAAGTTTTAAATCCTATTTCTCTGGAGGGAAGAAAAGAATTAAATCATATTTAGGAAGACTTCTCCCCTGTAAAATATACTTCCAAAATAAAAGACCTGTCAGTAGTTTGAAAGAGATGAAACATACAGAAAACAGAGAAGAGTTTCATTCATTCTTCTGGGTAATAGGATACTATTAACCAGATACCGTTTAACATGCAAGCCTGCCTATTGAACATGCTTAAACTTGGCACAGTGGTCATGTCTATGCAACATATTATTAATAGGGGGCTTTCAATATTAGGACTGCAGAAAAGTGGGTCTGATACTTGGCATTTTATTCAGAGAGAACACCAGGTCTGGTAGGTAATTGAAACCATCACACTTCAAAGTCCTAACACAAAATGAGAGAAGGTGGCCTGTACCCTTTCCCTAGGGATACCGAGGAGAACACCTACTGGGATAACATCCAAAAGAGTAGAGAGTCATGCTGCCGAAAAAAGCTCACCCAGCCCTAAGTGAGATGGCCTGACAGTGAGATGCTGGTCTGGAGCAAACCTTACCCAGCCGATGTGCCTTTAGGTAGATCACTAAGACTGACAGGCACTATCACTGTTAATCCATGCTGCTGCTGCTGCTAAGTCACTTCAGTTGTGTCCGACCCTGTGCAACCCCATAGTCGGCAGCCCACCAGGCTCCCCCGTCCCTGGGATTCTCCAGGCAAGAACACTGGAGTGGGTTGCCATTTCCTTCTCCAATGCATGAAAGTGAAAAGTGAATGGGAAGTCGCTCAGTCATGTCCGACTCTTAGCGACCCCATGGACTGAAGCCTACCAGGTTCCTCCATCCAATGGGATTTTCCAGGCAAGAGTACTGGAGTGGGGTGCCATTGCCTTCTCCAAATCCATGCTTACTTTCCCCATTAGATTACATCAATTATTAGGATTTCTTTTTTGGATATGTTATTTGTTTAAGTAGTATTCATTTAGTAAAGATCAGCAATTTTGGAGGCTACTTCTATATGCCAGGGAGCACATATCTATCTATAAAGACTAAGCTCATTATTCACGTGGAATAAAACGGGTAAGATGTGATCGGATTCCTTTATTGACAGCAGTCTATGCCAGATGGCTGAAATGCCACTTGCATTTCAGGGAAGAAAGGCAGCTCTCACAGAAAGAGGAAGGCTGAGTTGCAAGGTAGGATCCTTCTTAATTATTAGGCCCAGGGAATGCATGGCCCTCACTTTCTTCATTTATTTATGATTAGAAAGTGAAACTCAAACTAAGGAGTTCAAAGCCTACGATTAATAACAAAGTACACACGGCATCCGGGTTAGAGGGTCTGTGAATGGGATCTGGACCCAGATCATCAAAAACATTGCAGCTTTGAGATGAGTTTTTGGTTCTGGGCTTAGAATGAATCAATCCTCAAACTCAGCAAGTAATAATTAATTCCAGGAGTGTATCACTCATCTGTGTAGTGGCTGCTCCCTCAAATAAAGATCTTACAAAACTCTCCCTGGTGCAATCAGCGGAGCCATCAGACACAGCCATATGTTCAAAGCTCTGAGCGGATTGGTCAGGAGACAGCTGTCTCTGAATTGAGATGTTAACTGCCCAGCAAAATTTTCATAGCCTGGGGTGGAGAGCCTCGGGGTTGTATCAACTGTTATTAAGAAAGCAAAGAAAAACAAAAGCGAGAACCCACCCCTCTTCAAACATTTACATCCACTCTTTTTCTTTATTTTTCTTTCTGGTCTGATAATTGACATGTTCTCAGAGATACTGGGATCCCTGTGTTGGTAACACTCACTGAGGCCAAGAGAAAGGATGAAACGATTGGGAAAAAAGAAGTGCCCACACAGACAAGGTAAACAGGCGTGAATTGGATTACTCCAACATCCTCCACTGAGGTAGGATTCATAACTAATCTGATTATATGAATATTATGAGCCACTAAGTATCTTTCTCCAGCAATTACCAACCTTGCACACATAAAAGAAGGCCTTTTCTTTAGCGGTGGGCTAAGCTATCAAGTGTTTAGCTTCAAAGCAAAAGTTGAGGGTAGGGGAGGAGGAGGGTGGGGAAGGAGCAGGTGGGAAGAGAGGGTCAGAGAGAGAAAATATGATTGAAGTGGACTTTAAAGGCAGCAATGTTTCTCTTCTCTCTTCCCCTCCCCTCCCCTTTCCCCCTCTTTGTATGGATTGTAAGGATTCTTTTCATTGTTTAAATACACTGTAACCATTGTTTAATATAACACTAGTTTGCTCTCTTTAAACTTCTTTTTTGGACTTCTCAACTTGGTCTCAGCTTTTGAAAGCTATACAATCCTCTCCCAGCCATCATGCTGTCCAAAGGGACTAAGAGCACTCTCTCACACCCTAAATTCTAAGCCTCTTTCTAGGCTTGGAGACCTAAGATTTGGCATAAAGATAATAGCGGTTATATAAAAGGTCATCTGTGTACTGTTTGATCTACCAGCAGTTAGCTTGGTTTCTTTTCCATGCCAGCATGGCTGGTGGCTCAACAATAAAGAATCTGCCTGCCAAATGCAGCAGACACAGGAGACGTGAGTTTGATCCCTAGGTCAGGAAGATCTCCTGGAGAAGGATATGGCAACCCACTTCAGTATTCTTGCTTGGAGAATCCCATGAACAGAGGAGCTTGGCAGGCTACAGTCCATAGCATCATAAGACTAGGACATGACTAAGCAACTGAGAAGGCAAATCAACAGCAGACTAAAAGTAATAGATTCTATGGAAAGACTATATTGACACTGGATGACAACACTGTGAGTAAAAACCCCATGAAAACATTCCAGAAGCATCTCCCAGAGATACTATAATAGGATGGCTATAAGCTCAGGGTATGGTTATATAGCTATAATATAGTTATAAACCCAAGCATCCTCCATATGCCACTTCCTAGTTGAGAAAGGAGGTGATTACATTATTTAAACTTTGATTTGCCAAAGCATTGGGAAGATAGTATTGATAGTATCTCCTATTGTACTAAGTTGGTTTAAGAAGTCAAGACACAACTCCTAATATGGTCTGGGGGACTGGACCTTCTTGCTTCTCCAGAGTTATTCTGGACCTTGCTTTTCCTGGCTCCAGCAACCCAGAACTTCTCCTAGATCCCCACTTGGCAATGCCTACACTTGCCACACAGCCACATGGACCTTGCTTCTCTTGCCTGAGATGCTTATTTCTAGTCATTAAGTCTTCACTCTCCTGCCCAATTGGCTCCTTTTCTGGGAAACCTTCCATAATTCCCAGGACTACTTCACCTCCTCCTTGATCTCCAGAATATAATCTCCAAGAAACAGGGGCTGTGCCTGCCTTGTGTCATCATTCCATCCCCAGCTTGAAGCTGAGGGCTTAACATACAATAAGAACTCCACAAATATTGGCTGTTACCATGATGCTATGTGTTAGGTCTTCAGAGCAGAGGCTGGGGAAAAACTAATGCCAGTCCTGTAGGATTTCTAGGCATTGGGAAGGCAGAAAGAGGCAGCATTTTGGTGGTTTTGAATTTCCCATAATTCATATGATTGAGACTGGGCATAACTTCAATTGATTTGTGACTGTAATGAGCAATGTTCTGTTTGCTGCAAAACTCAGGAAAATCCAACTATACACGTGAACTGTGCTATAAGCAGTGATAAGCATCCTGGTTTCACTGGCCATTGTCTTGAAAGCCATCCTTCAGTGTGCACCATCCTAGGATTCATAGGCAGCAGCCCAGGTATTAGTATTCAAGTTTGATCATCTCTCTGCAAATCCAGTGGCTAAATACATATTTTAATTGAGCCCAGGAGTGTTGACTTGCAGACCCAGTGTAGAAAAAAAATCACTAGAAAAATGGCAAGTGGAAGCAGCCTTTTACCTTTGAATGGAATGTGATACTTACAAAATACATCAATAACAATTTTCTACTGGGGAAAAGCCTGCAGCAGGAATAACCGGCTTAGGTTTTTAAGCTGCGGCTCAACCAAAAATTAGTGTTTTTCTTTTGAAAACAGAACTGTCCACAGTAAGCCAGGTAAGGCAGCTTTAACTGGATGAAATATAATACAATTAGTTTTCTGTAATGTTAAATTATTGAAATTATCATTAGCCAGTGAACAGTCTCCAATGTCCAGAATGACATAAAGAGGGGTCACTGTGATTCAAATGGGCAACATACATTTAATAAGAAACAGAACAATGAGAGTGGGTGAGGAGGTGCCTTTGAGATCAGATCAAACTAGTTATGGACCAAGGTTTCTAATCGCTGTTGTACAGGGTAAAATGCTGCTAAATCTATCATGGTCATCAAGCACTCCATAAAGTATAAAGCACTCTTCACATTAACACTGTCATATACACCTGCTGCTGCTGCTAAGTCGCTTCAGTCGTGTCCAACTCTGTGCGACCCCAGAGACGGCAGCCCACCAGGCTCCCCCATCCTTGGGATTCTCCAGCCAAGAACACTGGAGTGGGTTGCCATTTCCTTCTCCAATGCATGAGAGTGAAAAGTGAAAGGAAAGTCGCTCAGTCGTGTCCGACTCTTTGCAACCCCATGGACTGCAGCCCACCAGGCTCCTCCGTCCATGGAATTTTCCAGGCAAGAGTACTGGAGTGGGGTGCCATTGCCTTCTCCGGTCATATACACCCAGTCACATACATAATGACCTCAACCTATCTATTTCTCTATCTCTTTATATCATGTCTCTCCATATATTTATTTTCATATATAATGCCTTTTTCATGAATATATAATTTGCAGTTCACTGATGATAATAACGACTAATGTTTACTGAACATTTATTCTAAGGCACTGTTCCAATAGTTTTACATTTAGTGTCTNTCATATACACCCAGTCACATACATAATGACCTCAACCTATCTATTTCTCTATCTCTTTATATCATGTCTCTCCATATATTTATTTTCATATATAATGCCTTTTTCATGAATATATAATTTGCAGTTCACTGATGATAATAACGACTAATGTTTACTGAACATTTATTCTAAGGCACTGTTCCAATAGTTTTACATTTAGTGTCTCAATCATCACAAGGACCTCTGGAGATAGACAGAAGATAACACTGAGGTTCGGGGAGTTTAAGTACATCTAACACCACACACCCAGTCAGTGGCTAGGATATGACTCAAGCAGTGGAACTGCTGAGCTCTGGACCCAATCGATGCTTCTATAATTTTATAACCTCATGGTTCTGACCATTCTGGAAATATCCCAAACAAAGGAAACAAAACTCCTAGGGACTTCAGGGGCTTCATGGAAAACTGAAAATGACCCTTCCATAGATCATTAAATTTTACATGGAATGCTTGCTCATATCAAATGTTTTCTTAATAATATCATTATTTTAAAATTCCAAATTGCTTATGTGGGATGCTACTAAAATGGGGTAGATTTTCAATTTTTTAAAAAAATTAACCTAACCCGCATTCATAACCTTTCTAGTGGGCTTCCCAATTGTTTGTTTCCGTGCCATGTAATTATCACATAAAGAACTATCTACTTATGCAGAAGCAAGAAAGAGAAAACAAAACAAATGGAAAACACAAACACAGGCATGTTTGTTGTTTCGTATTGAGGGTTATTTAGCTTGGATAATAAATCATTACAATGAATGTCAACACTACACCGGGGAAAGGGAGTAGTCAGTTGCATATGCTAATGGAAGGTACGCATTACTAATAAGGAAAGGAAGGAACAGCTCCAGCCACACGCTAGTTACCCTGCAGATCACAAGACGAGCCGGGTTCACCTGGAGCCTAGGATCGCTGTATGACAGCTCACACAAATATTCACATGTCAACAGCACTAGCTCCCATACTCCATCGAAGACCACCGAAGGGTTTAAAAATAAAGCTTTCCCTTGTCAGGCACCAAGACGTCAAGCTTAAACACATCTGCCAGTCAAAGGGATTTTGCCAGTCTTCACCCTCCGTAAGTGTGGTCTAAAGGCTTCAAGTGTATCAGAGTTCAAACTATAAAGAACTCTGATGTCGTCCAGCAGTAAGTCCTGTAGCTTTTCCCCTTTAATACATGTCTCAGATTCACAGACCCTCGGCATCTGCTGCCACTGGATCACCATTGTCTTAACACGGGACTAGAGCAGTCACCTGTCTTCCCTATTTTTTTGCTTCCTTTCTATCTAGTATAAAATAGACTGGGTTTTTTGGAAGCAGTTTTATGTTATGGTGAAATATACCGAACATAAAATTGACCACGTCACTTACCTTTGTAAGTGCAGAAGTGGCATTAAGTACATTCATATCACTCAACAGCCATCACCGTAATGCATCTCCAGAACTTCTACCCCTTTCCAGAAGGAAAGTCCATACCAGTAGTAACTCTTCTTTCCCTTCCCTCCTTCTCCTGGCAACCATCCACTGTACTTTCTCTCTCTATCAAGTTGACTAATTTAAGCCCTTCATGTAAGTCTGGCCATATGATATTTTGTGTATTTGGCTTATCTTCCTTAGGACAATGTCTTCAAGGCTCAACATACTGAGGCACGTGTCAGCATTTCCTTTTATCAGGCTGAATACTATTCCACTGTATGTACTGGGTTGGCCGAAATGTTGGTTCAGGTTGTTCTGTAAGATGTTATAGAATAACTCAAAAGTACTTTTGGCCAACTCAATATATATCATATTTTGCTTATCCTTTTATCTGTTGATGGACAATTGGTTTCTTTCCACCTTTTGGTAAATGTGAATAATGCTGCTAATAACATGAGTGTACAAATATCTATCTGAGTTCTTGCTTTTAATTCTTTTTGGAATATTTTCAGAAGAGGAATCCCTGGATAATATGGTATTCTGTGTTTAATATTTTGAGGAACGGTGACACTGTTTTGTATAGTACTGTACAATTTTATATTCCTATCAGCTATGCATAAGGGTTCCAAATTCTCATTCTTCCCATTAAAAAAAAAATCACCATCCTAATAGGTGTGAAAATATAGTTTTAAAAGACATAAACCGAACTAAGAAACACTCTTCTGTGGCTTCTAACTGTACTTCGGATAAAATGGTAAACTCCTTCCATGACTACAAGGCCTCAATCTACTTTCTGCAGAAGCCTCTTTAATTCCACCTCATCCCACACTGCCTTCTTGTTTTGCACTAGACATGCTCATTACCATTTAATTCTTCAAACATGTCAGGCTCTTCCCCAGTTTAGGATCTTTGCACATACTATTTTTGTGTGTGTGTAGAAAGCTCTTTCCCTTTCCAGTTTCAAGACTTACTTAGCCTCATCCTTTCTATCACACCTTAAATACTATCTTGCCTCCAATAGACCTCGTGGTTTCCCTCCCCATGACCCCCTGCATTCTCTTGCTGCTCTTCTCACGGGGCACTGATATCAATGCACAATTATAATATTTCGCTTGTGTGTTTGTTTTATTGCTTCTCTCTGTATCTAGGAAGGAATCCTATGAGAGAAGAGCCCAGATCTTGTTCCCTGTTACATCTCCAGAGTCAAGCAGAGTGTCTGGCACATAGTAGGTACTCAGTGAATATCAATTAAGTTTATGAGTGAATTACAGGAAAAGGCAGACCTACAAACACAACTTGGTAGCAGGCACAATGATAAACTCACTTAGTTCTGGGAAAAGGTTGGAAGGAACCTATCCCAATCAGATATTCATCAGCCCTGGCAATAGGCACTGAGAGTCTTAGGCCTGAAAAAAAAACACACATCTCAATAACAATGGGATCAATTTTGACATTAACACGAATATTACCAAAGCCCAAGAGATACATTTAAATTCACCGAGCTCTACGGGAGATAATATAAAAGCTCTAACTTGCTCTCTAGAAACAAGAAACTTTCATTTATGGCTTCCCAGCTCTTGCTAATCCTGCCCATTAGGCCCCAATATTGCATTTTACACAGGATGCAAGATCATACAAGAGACTGATGTAATACTCAGGCACAAAACCAACTGGCAGATTTAACACTAAAATCCCCTGGATTCAGAAGACACAAATCAAGCCCAGGACGCCTTTTCTGACAGATTCCTGCATGTCCCTCATTACAGATAGATGAAAGAAGAAGACTGCATCCCAGGGCACAACCCCCTGCATTTGCATACGCTGTCATTTGTAAACGGAAAGAAACACAGCCCTGCTTTTGCCCAGAGGTGAATGTTTACTGAGAAAGGTGACTTCTGACATTGACAATAATGTCAGTTTTCCATCTGCATATTTTAAGGTAATGCATCCTGCCTTTAAGTGCTTTTACTTCAGCTTCTTGGTTTCCCTCTTTCAATGAGCTTGGTGACACCCGGACCTCGAGGTCTCAATTTGAATAACTTTCTGGGAGGAGAGAGGAATGCAATAAGGCTTCCTTCTAGCCCAAGGACAGGCATGGGGTTGCTAAAAAGTGAGCCTGATAACTGGAGTCCTTTCATCTTCCTTACCCCACCGTACTCCACCAGCTCAGGGCTAAAAGGCTCACCCCAGGCTGCAGATGAAGCCTTCTCTAAAATGTGGTTTATCCCCGGAGATCTCCCTGGAACATGTGCTCAGGTAGCTGAGCAGTTCATCAGCATAGCAATTTGCCCGGTCAGCTCCATCCGTCAAAGCAAGGAAGTGTGGATGGCGGAGGGGAGGCTTGTGGGAGAGCTCCCCGTGGGCAGGTAGGAAAGACACATTCATCCAGAGATCATAAATATGCATCCTGGCCCTGGTCTCCGCATGAGGGTGATAGACTGGAGAAGAGGCGATCCTCATGGCTCACAGTGTCCCAGCGCCCCTGTTCTGCTTAAGAATGTGCTCTATTTAGATCTAAAAAGGCAGGTGAATTTAGCCACAAGTGACTCCACAGACTGTCTGAAACACAGAGGCAAGAGCGAACGAACGCTCTTTCTGGCTTCCAGATCACATCCAACAGAGGTCTGTTTCTCGGGAAGTTCCTCTTTGCCAGGTGGGATCCGACAATGAGTTAGACAGCCTCTCACTCCTTGGAGAGCTGACAATCGAGACAATTTAAATTAAATTGCTAAATTAATTTAAATAGGATATAAGAAGCACTATGATGGAAAAACAGATGGTGCCATGAGAGCAGGGAAGAGGAACCTTACTTAACTGTGGGTGGTGTGGGGCGGGGGGCGGTCACCGAAAATTTCCCGGGAGAAGTAAAATCTGGACGCAGACATTAAAAAAAACCGGATAGCAGCTTGGAGCGTCAAATCGGAGTACAAGAAGTGGAAGGAAAACTCAGCAGTCTCTCAAACTTACCCTCAATGACGATTTTTTTTTCTTTTTGCCACAGCTGGAATGTGAAATTGAGAATTTCCCAGCATCTCTCTCTCTCTCGGCCAGACCCTATCTAAAGATGCCTATGTTAAGAAGCCAAAATAAAGATACAGCACAGACCATAAGTGGGAATAGCTTGGAAATTCAGACTTTAATTGGATTCAGACTTTCCCCCTAGAAAGCCCAGATTAACAGTGTATTGCTTTCCTGTTGTTCATTAGCTTCTATGCCAGCCAAGTAAGAGAGGGCTAAAGAAGGGAAAAAGGAAAGTGCTGCTGCTAAGTCACTTCAGTCGCGTCTGACTCTGTGTGACCCCACAGACAGCAGCCCACCAGGCTCCTCCGTCCCTGGGATTCTCCAGGCAAGAACACTGGAGTGGGTTGCCATTTCCTTCTCCAATGCATGAAAGTAAGAAAAGGTTAAAAAAAGAAAAAAAAAGGAAAAATAATGCTCTTGGTAAATTAATGCTTGTCAAGCTCAACAAGTTGGAGAGCTGGGGAAGGCTTAATTAAACAGACAATTTAAAGTGAGGGGAAGTTCAGCTTACTTGGGAGAAATATCCCAGGCATTAAAACAAATTCACGAAAAGTTAGAAGTACCTACTGCCAGTTAACATTTATTCAAGGCAAGGCTGGTAATGAAATTAGCAAACAGCTTCCAAATGTGGTGTTAACACGACTTTGGTTATTGAAAGATGCTGAGTAACTGAAGATGTGGTCTTTGTGTCTATGCGAGGCATCTTTTTTCCTTTTTCCCCTTTTTTTCCTATTCCTCATCCCACCAGAAACCTAACAATAATACAATCCCCCTTCAGCCTACAGTGCCTCCGTATCTCAGCTGGTTTCTGTGCTTGGGGACACTTGACATTTGCTGATCGCTTGGGAGCTCTAGGCTGCCATTTCAAACTCTCAGCATAAAGAATCTAATGCAAAGAACAGAATGACATTGACTTGGGAGCTGGGAAAAGCCCTTGGTAAAAGCTGTGCTTTCTGTGGCCTGTGTAGGTGAGAGATAAAATGATCACAGCAGGCAGGATGGAACACAAACCAATCTACCTCAAGAAGCACTTTTTAAAAACATCTTTTAAAGCATGCACTTGCTTAAACCCCATTTTTCTCTAAGCAGCAAGTCTTGCATGGACGGCCTTCAGTGAGAGAGTTGGAGTAAACTCTTTGGGACTTGGAGTGGGGATATTTAATAACATGCGCATTAGGGCCAGAGAACTGATTACTAGAATTGCTCTGGAGGGAGAAGGCAGGCCAAAGAGAAAGGGTGAACATGGACTTTACAAGCTAGATAATCAGTGATAATGGAAAAGGAATCAAGGCAAGACGGGGTAAAACAAAACAAAACTCTGACAGTTCAATTGGGTTTTGGCAAAGTATTTCCTGTGTGGCAGTCATTCTTTATCCCCAAAGACAGCAGCTTTTGGAGGCTAAGATAGAGAGGTCTTATGACGATTCTTCTGGCAAAAACAGTAGGAGGAATTCTGATTGCTTTGCAACCTCTATGTAAACTTAATGAAGCCTCTTGAGTTGGATGTTTCTAAAACTGGGCTAAAGTAAGGGGAATGGCACCTTGAATGTCGAAGCTACTTTATAACATATTGAGTACGCTGGGGTCATAAATCTGCCAAAGCCTTTGCCTAAGCAAAGAAGCAAACCAGCATAGCAACACCTTTTCTGATAAATGGAAATCAGAAATCGATACTAGTAGAGCATCTAAAATTGACTTCTCATCCCTAACCTTACCACTGCCTGCTGACAACCAGAACTCTGCAGACTGGGGCACCCACTTAAATCCAAGAGGGTCCTGCATCGCCTGAAGAGAGAAACACACAAAGATGAGGGGAGGGAGGTAAGCCAGAGAAAATGATTGGCCATCGCAAGCATCGTGCATTCTTATCGCTCTTTAATGAAACTTCTTCTACGGGATAAAGAAGTGCTAATGGCGTTATACAGACAAAAACCAGATCTTAGATGTGACTAGCTTCCCCCACACCTACAAGCAGAATAAGGATGTTTGTGGATGTGGCAGGAGGAGGCTTTTTATCCCCTCCTCAAAAGCTGCTCAGATTCGTAGTTCATTTGTAGACAACCTTAGATCTATGTATGCATACGCGTACTCTGTGTGTGAGCAAGATGGAAAATAAGTCACTTTGATTTCCTTCCAAAAAACCATCTGAGAATCAAGAACTTCATGTTCCTCAGGCTAGCCCCAAGTCAGGCATACTTGCACATCTGCTTAATTCTTCCCAGCCGCAGAGCTGGCTCCTGCAGCCCTCAGCTCATTGGTGCAAGCATGCTGAAGATTCAAAGTGGAAACTTCCAATCAGTGATGTTGCTAGATGTGGCCTGGCTGGCACTTGCAGAATCTAGCCCGGAGGATGCATGATCATCCCTGGGTGCCTCTGTGGTGGAAGAGGGGATTGTCAAGGGCTAGAGCTTGGAACACCTGCTGGGAAACTCAGGAAGCCAAGTGGAGATGCCAGTAATCTCAGAGGGCCCCAGGGTGGGTCCTGATGCTTCACATCAGGCCACTGCCACCCTCGATCAGAAGCCTCCAGGGCATTTTGTAGGGGTCATGTGATACTTGGGGATTTTAACTTCGTGTTTTCAATTTAATAATCAAAAGCTAAAACATGTATCCATTATAAAGACAAAGTTTTTCTTTGGCACTGATACTGAAATTTTCATAGAATCCTATTTTTGAACGATTTTTCTTAATAGCAGTTCATCATCCCCAAGGTACAGAAACACAGCACTGGGCCTCTTTCTAGAGTTAAGGAATTTCTTGGCATGGCCTCCTCAGGATGCTTGTTTAGTCATTCATTCTGCAAAATATTTGCAGAGAGCCTGCCATGTACCAGGTACCATCCTGGGCCTGAAGGACATATTTCTGAACAAACTAGCTGGAGTTTTCTGCCCTAGTGGGGCAGTTAGGGAGTTTTCTTGCCCTAACTTATGTATCACTGGGTAGGGGCGAGGAAACCATAACTTAATAAGTAATTTCATAGCGTGTCTAAAACTCAGTGTCATGACCTGGAAAAAAAAAAAAGAAGAAGAAGAAAATGAAACACACAAAACAAGGTAAATGGGATTGAAAGTGAGGGGGCTGGATGGGAGAAAGAACAATTTACTTTTAAACAGCATGTTCAGGAGAGGACTCACTGAGAAGTTTCCTTTAAAAAATGGCTGAAGGAGGGACTTCCCTGGTGGCCCCGTGGTTAAGACTCCAAGCTTCCAATGCAGGGGGACAGGATTGATTTCTGGTCAGGGAACTAAGATCCCACAAGCCCTATGGCCAAATTAAAAAAGAGACAGAGAGAGACTGAAAAGAAGTGTAGCAGCAAGTTGAGAAAGGAGGGTACGTTCACTCAGGATCTTAGCCACAGGCAGTCCTGGACACTGTGCCACAGGGGTGCTCAGTGGGTCCCTGGCTGGGCAGGAGTGTGGACGCCCACTGTGGACAGAGCGGCAAGAGGCCAGCTGTGGTGGTGGGGCGCACACTGACCAGGGACTGAGGTTTATTTACAAGTCACTCCATCAAAGGCGTTTTGGGCAACCTCAGCACAACTGATTGTTGGCTCCAGGGTTAACAACCTTCTGGATCAGAAATCAAAATCCTGGTCAAAGGGGAAAAGGGGATATGTTAGGACCAGAGCCTGAGTTGCAGAGATGGGACAGCGTGAGCTTCCTCCTAGGATCCCACGGCCTCTGACAGGGTATTAAATTCTCTCCTTGTCTGACATAAAGTAATAACAGAGAGCTGTCACTGGGCAACAAGAGATGAGATGACTTTATTTCCTTTTCTTCCAGAGGCATGTCCCAATCTCCTATTTAACGACAGGAGAGAAGCCACTGGATGTAAGTCAGGGAAGCCAGGACTCAGCACACCTCCGGGGAGACGGGGAGTAAAGCCAGGAGGATGAAATGTACCACTCGGAGTTTTAATCCGGTAGGAACCAGCCTCACATTCTACTTAAGTTGTTTAAGATGGTCTAGTCTCTCCAAACACCCCACAACTATTCTCCAGGATGGTCACACTAACAATAGCCCATTTCACATCTCTGGATATTCATCAAAAATTCCAAAAGAAGAATAAACATCTGAAAAAAAAAATCTCTTCTTTTAAAAAGAAAAGAAACCGATGCTTTGTTTCACACTCTAGAACTAAAGAAATCCTGTCTCTAGATGGGGGCTTGTCAGCATCTCTGGAAACTAACTCTTGTGTCGTTAGTGTTGCAGGAACCCCCCGGTTCATGACTGTCTCCCTCAAGCAACAGAGCCCATGGACGCCCCTCAGGTCCGCCAGCTGGGAAGTGACACCCACCCTAGTGGAAGGGAGCCGATTCCAGCCCCTCCCAGGCAGAGCACAGCTTCCAGGCGCACGCAGGCGAGTCCGTCATGGAGCTGTCTGCATTCCTGTTCCATCTGTCCTCGCAACCCCAAGACTCACATCCCCCCTCCCCAGAACCTCCCCACTACTCTTCAGCATTCCTGGGAACTGAAGACTTTATCCTCATGAAATTTTATGACACTGTGCAAGGCTCAGGAAAATCTGCACATGTTCCATTTTCAGAAATGGAGTCCTAATCAATGTCTCCATGTGCAGAATGCGAGTCCTAATGAAGAGCCAACACTGGTAAAAGCTAACATTTATGGAACATTTACCATGTGCTGGGCACTTACGAACATCTAATTCGAAACACATAAGTATACTAAGCCCTCTGAACACACTGATAGCATTTAACTGTCACCATAGCCTTTTAGTTCTGAATGAGGATAAGTAACTCGCTAGTTAAGAAGCAACTAGCAAGTGGCAGCATTGGGATCTGAACTCCAGACCCTGAACCCCTGATTTTAACCCCTGAACGCTAATACTTTTCACAGCAACTAGCAATATGTATTTATAAGAGACGATGTATGTGTGACAAGTCTGAAGCTATCCATCACAAAAGCAGTATGGTTCAAGGACTAACAAAGTAGGGGTCAGGAGAAGGAGAACCAGCTGGGTTGTGATGTTAGTTCTAGCTGCTACTGTGCCAGTCAAGGTCACAACCTGAAAGCAGATGACACACACACCAAGTCACTGAGGAGAGTTTACCAAGTAGCCTATTTTAGAAGCCGTGGTTGGGGTTCAGGGAAAACAGGAGGATTGGTGCAGTGTTCCCAGGCTGGCCAAAGAGGGAAGTTGCCAGCATTGTCAAGGAATAAGGGGAGGGAGTGAAGAGGAGAATCGGAAGAACACTATATGGGGTGGGCCATCTGAGAGGACTGGCATCCTGGGGACAGAGAAATAGCCAGCTCCTGGCCCATGACAAAGAGGAAGCTGGTAATAAGCATGTGCTTCCCTTCTTCCATCCTCTGATCTGTTCCCACTGAGTAAACAGTTGGCAGCCAGAGGACAAGGGCGTCCACTGATGCAGCCCATGTGGTCAGCTCTCAGGACGGAAAGCAAGGTCCTGAGAGATGGAGGGGCACGTAAAGGACAAACGGAAAATATGGAACACAGTCATTATCGTGATAAACTGGGACAAACCTCAACCTCCCTGGGACTTGATTTCTTCATCATTATAATGAGACAATTGGACCACATGCAATTTATGCTGCCTTCCAGCTCTGACATTTTAAGATTTGATGAATCCACCCTCCACCTATGTCTCAAGAGATTTTTTTCAAGAATAACTTCAAAAAAGAAAGTTGAAAAGACAGCCCCCACCAACTCGGGTGATATTCTGCGTCATTTCTACATGAGGAAGTGGATGAAGCATGAAGGCAGACTGTGGCTGAGCTGGGTGGGCATCTGTCTGCTCCAGAAAGTAACCGGGGCATTGTTCAGTGATCTAAGAATGTGGCTTGAGAATACGAAATTGTCATGACAAAGGCAGCAGCGTAATGCGAAATCCCTCGCTCTCTTTCCAGTGCGGAAGCAAAGGTACCTAAGGGTACTACATACTTGGTAAACCTGAAGAGAGATCCTGCCCCCTTTTGTGGGAGCCTGTGTCAAGCTCCATCCCTGGGTTCTTACAAAGAGCCAATGGACACACCCTGTTGGGCCTGAATGCAGACGCTGGGAGGCAGCAGATGAAGGGAGCGGTTGGGAGGAGGGGATCCTATCTGCCTGAATCCTATGCAGCTCATCCAAATACCATTAACATATAGTATATTAATGAAAATATATGGAACCTAGAAAGAGGGGACTGATAAACCTATTTGCAAGGCAGCAACAGAGACACAAACATAGAGAACAGACTTGTAGACACAGTGGGGGAAGGAGAGGGTGGGATGAATTGAGAAGCATGGAAATGCATACATGACCATATATGTAAAATAGGCAGGCAGTGGGAATTTGCTGTAATGATTCAGGGAGCTCAAACCTGGTGCTCTGTGCCAACCTAGACGGGTGGGATGGGGTGGGAGGGAGTTCAAGAGGGAGGGGACATTATGTATGCCTATGGCTGATTCACGTTGTTATATGGCAGAAACCAACACAATACTATGAAGTAATCATCCTCCAATAAAAAATAAATAAATTAGGGGAAAGAAGTGCTTCTAGGGAATTCCCTGGTGGTCACTAGTTAGGATACCATGCTTCCATTGCAGGGGGCATAGGTTAGATCTCTGGTGGGGGAACTAAGATTCCACATGCCACAAAATGCAGTCCCAAAAAAAGGAAAAACCACACACACAAAGAAAGGGCTCCTAGAATGTACTTCATGAGTGGGTCTTAGCTCTCAAGGACTCCGGCTGGCCAGTTCTTGACAGAGCGCTAGGCTCCACGAGGGCATCTGCCCTCCCCAGCTGCTGGGAACACGCCTGCCTGTTCTCAAAGGCTGCGGGACCCTCTGTGTGATGATCTGAAGGATACTGGCATTCCCCTCAGCTTTCCCTAATTCCTTCTACTCAAACAAATCTCAGTGAAATCTCACTTACAGAATCAGCCTTTTGTTTTCTCTAGACTCATGATAGGGAATATTAACCTCCTATCAGATTTACCAATGATTTGCTTCTTTAATGAGAGGAAATTCACAGTATCTCAGGAACCCTAGATTCAGGGAGCAAAGTGTGTGCATATGTGGGCATGTGTGTATGCACGTCAATACGTGTGTGCACACCTAGGCTAGGGAGGCAGCACACGCTCACACTGAACTTGTTCTCTCCACACCTGTCCTTACTGTGACCTGAAGGGCAGGAAGCAGGTCAAACAAGGAAAACGGCAAATATGTTAGACACTAAGGGAGCAGGGATCTATGTGTCTCTACCACCTACAACTCAAAGCCTGAGGCATGGAGTGGGCTGAAATACCAACACAGCGGCTTAGTAGCTGTATAACCTTGGGAGAGTCCTTTGTCCTTAATTTCCTCCTTTGCAAAATGGAGCTGATAAAAATCGTAATCCCTACCACACAGGGTGGATGTACTGATAAAATGAGATCAGTTCGATAAAAGAAGTGAGAGAACTCTGTAAAACATAGATTGCCCTGAAAAGCAAGGGATTATTCTGATTTTATTTAAACTGCCGTGACAGCAGTGTGCTCTTTGCAGGCAAATGGTACACCTGAAGACGCATCAGCAGCCTCAGCACCTGCAGCGGAAGACACCAGGAGTTTCTTAAAACTCTATTCGGCATACTAAATATCAGATCCAGATTGCAAGAATCATCCATGTTTCAAAGAAAAGTTTGGTTACTAGAATCAATCAGTTTCCCTTTTCCCCTTTTTGCCCGTTGTTTAAAAACCCCCTCAATGCAGAGCCAGAATCAAGGGTGAGGCCAATCAGTGCAAAGAGAACTCCCAAAGAGAGGGCTCTGGAAGGTGAAAGAATGTGACGGGTGTAGAGAGGGTCCCTCGAAAGTCTATTTCGGCAACAGACCTAAGATGCTCGACTCAACAGATGTTTACAGTTAGTCGATCCCTATCTACGTTCACAGCATATTTTTCTGATGCCGTACCTGGCAGCCATCATGGAGGTCACAGAAAAAAACCCTGCAGACCCACAGGCCGAAAGGAATTAGAAATTACACTGGTGGCAAGAGACCACGGCTACTTTAAGAGAGCTGTGGGCAGAAGCAGTTCCACTGTCATCCGTCCTTCTCGCCACACCCACTGAAGGGGTCAAGGAAACGGTCCCGTTCCTCTGTCCATTCGGAAAGGTCCTTGTGAAGCCCTACCTACATGCACATCACATCCGATATCCTTACCCAGAGACTCCATCACCACCTTCCCACGGAGAGGGCTCGCGGGCAAGGGTGAGGCATGGCTGTGTCTCCATGAGAGGCGGTCTGGCTTGCGCTCAATTGTGCCAGCCACGCTGATGATCAGCAGAGACTGGCTCACCATTGGCAGAAGCTAGGAACGGGCTGCCAGTCCTTCGGCAGTCCCCTCTAACTACAGAAAATCACCAGCAGTCCCAGCCTGCCGCAGCTGAGGTCTTCTCCAGCTGCGAGGGAAAAACATCATCCCACTCTCTGCTCTCCCGCCCGCTCAGTTTTCTCTCCCTTCCCTGTAGACAGACACAGCGTGAGGTTCCTGAGGAATTAGTAGCGGGAGTCGCCTCCCCCGCTGGCAGCCAAATGCCAACTGCAAGCCCTGCCCATGTAATGCGTCTGACATTTCTGCATCTCTCTGGGTTAACGTTGTTTGACACAGACTTTTAAAAATATCTCTTAAAACGGTTTGTGTGTGTGTGTGTGTGTGTACAACTGCAGTTGTTGCAAGGCATCATTGGGTGTATTTATTATTATTTAAAACAATTATTCTCGTAGTTGCTGACATCTCTCTGCTTTGGCATTTCTACTTAGGCAGAAGTAATTGGTTTCAGAAGGCTGGAAGCCCTTATTTGAGGCCATGAGCACATTCCTGTTGATGGATGCCATAAAATGTTCACGTATCATCTTCCCTCAAGTAAAACAAGTGTTCAAATCCAGAAGGAGGAAATGTGATTGACAGCATGGCATACTTTGACGGTAACTACCTGTTGTCAACTTCTTTTAAGGCACCTGTATGTGAAGTGGGGTTGGCTCTCCTTCTTGGTCTAGCTAGAGCCTATCGGGTCCAAAAGGGATTCTCTCGCTCTCTTTTCTGTGCTAGAAAGTACTTCCTGTGTTTTGTGGTTCCTAACTGTCGAGGGGCTGATTGAGGCAAGACCTCTCGCAAACATTCCTATCAGGCACAGTCTCCGGGAGAGAAGACTACACACAGCTCTCCACCACGTCTGGAAGAAAGGTTGAGTTGTAGCTTGTATACCCAGAGAGCAGGGCTGTTTTTCTTTGCGACATTTTGGGATATGTTTTATTTTTTTTACTTTTGTAAAGGAATGCCATGGCATGGCTGCTGAAGTGGATGTCATCAATATGGCAAAGAAAACTCTACCAAGAAACAGTGAAGCCCCACTCCAGATGGCGTGGGGAAGGCAGGTGAATGGCTACGAGTAGCTACAGAGGAACGGTCAACTGGCACGGAGGTTCAAGCCCAAGGGCTCTGGGTGCACACGCAGAAAGGCACCTCTGAATGTGTGACGTACCACCACAGAACGCTGCCACTTGTGGCTGCTTTAAACACCTTGGAAACTCAGATAGCCACAGGTTCTCTAAGTGATGCCCACCTGTGAAGCGATATAGCAGCACAGTTAAGCCTGTGGACTCTACCATCAGACTGACAGGTCAAATCCCAGTTTTGTCATCTACTAATTGTGTGACCTTAGACAGTGGTGTGGCCATACTGTGCCTCAGTTTTTCCATCTGTAATATGGGAATGATTAAAAAAAAAGAACAACTTACGTCAAAGCAGTGTTATAAAGATTGAGTTAATACATGCAAAATACATGAATCACTGCCTCTTATGATCAGTATTGTTAATATCCAGTCTCTTGCTTACTACTCCCCCATGTGAGACAAACTAGGTCCCCTTCCATTCTTGGTTAGATACTGTTGTCAGAAATTTCTTCTCCACACCAAGCTCAAATTAAGCTCCCTGAAATTTCCATTGATTTACCTCAAGCCTAATAGGAAAGACAGAACAGAATAAGTCTCATTTCTCTTTCCCTGACAGTTCTACACAATATTTGAGACAGCTGTAATGTATCCCTAAGTCTTCAAGAACAAGCCTTTCCCATTTTTAACAACTTCTCCTTATATGGCAATTTCCCCAGATTTTTCTTCATCTTTATCGTGTTTGATTCAGATTTGTCAGCATCTTTAAACTGCATCATATCATACAGAACAGAATTTTCTGGGTGTGGTCTCAGAGTGCAAACCATGGGAGACCTTTTAATCTTTCTTAGCCCAGATATGCCATTTCTTCAATCTTACAAACCACCAGGCACAGTCAAAATTCATTTTCAAAGAGCTACCCACCTTCTTGGCCCAAATGCATTTTTCAGATACTTAAGAGGACTAAAGGAATTCTCTCCTCTTTTCCTTTGACATCAGTATGAAGTATACGTAGAGATAAGCACTCTCTGGTGTATAGACCCATATAACTAAACATTTGCAATTATCCGGAGGCTAAAGAACCTTCTGAAAAATTAGTTCACAGCTCTCCTGGATGGAAATGTATCTGGAACTAAAGAGTGAAAAACACCTGGATGATCAATCAGCCTAACCATCTTATTTTTTCCAAAGAAACTCGGAGAGCTTAAATGACTTACCCAAGCTCACATTCAGAGGGAGCTGAAAGTTAAGCCAATACGAAATCACGAGCGAGAACTTCCTCAATGCCTTTCTATATGGCCAAATGGAAATTATCTTTCTCATGAGCTCAGGAAAACCTAGCCTATTTCTTTTCCAAAGAGATTCACCAGTGGAGTTTGGTAGCTTTTCCATTACAGCAAATCAGCGCACTTGACTGGCCGTCCCCAGGGCAAGAGATCTGGATGAAGATGTTGGGAATTGAGGAATGAAAAGCAGAATGGAGTTTCAGAGGGCTGTTTCAAGAAGGGACCCCAAGAGCTATAGCAGAACATTGTACGGTCTTTCTACCTGCAATCTCTTTCAGATTTATCAGGGTCAAAGCATAGTATCCCTTCCATTTGCCCGTGTGCCCACATTGCTGACTTGGCAGCAGTATGCCCTCTACAGCAGTGGTCCCCAGCCTTTCTGCCACCAAGGATCAGTTTCGTGAGACAATTTTTTCACAGACTGAGGAGAGGGGATGGTTTCAGGATGAGTCAAGTGCATTACATTTACTGTGCACTTTATTTCTATTATTATCACACTGTGATATATAACGAAACAAGTCTGCAACTCACCATAATGTGGAATCAGTGGGAGCCCTGAGCTTGTTTTCCTGCAACTAGATGGCCCCATCTGGGGGTGATGGGAGACAGTGACACCTGAAATGTGCTGTGTCCTCATGAGAATCGAATGCCACCACTGATCTGACAGGAGGCAGAGCTCACGTATTAATGGGAATGGCTGTAAATACAGATCAAGCCTAGCTGACTTGCTCACTACTTATCTCCCACTTTCAGCCCAGTTCCCAACAGGCCATGGACTGGAACTGATCCACGGCTATAGGGCTTGGGGAGACCCCTGTTCTACAAAGAGAAGATTTGTCTCTAAACCTACCCAACTGTACTGACAGACAGATGACCTGGACAAGGAATGGGAACCTCACTTACTCCTTTCTAAAAGGAAATTAACCAAAACCTGCTTTCTACTGCCTGCCAAAGATTATGTGAAACTGAATATAAAATATGTGTGTGTTGTAGCTTTAAAAACAACAGAAACAGTGGGGATGCTACTTTTAAAGTAATTTCTTATCCTGGAGGCAGTTGTAACTAAAATCAAAACAAGAGCCAAAAAGCAACAAACAAAACAAACAAACCTCAGGTCATAGGATTTGCTGTTCGACACATAAGAAGATATTTCCCTTAGTTTTCTCTGCTGCTGCTGCTACTGCTGCTGCTAAGTCACTTTAGTCATGTCCGACTCTATGTGACCCCNATGGCTACGAGTAGCTACAGAGGAACGGTCAACTGGCACGGAGGTTCAAGCCCAAGGGCTCTGGGTGCACACGCAGAAAGGCACCTCTGAATGTGTGACGTACCACCACAGAACGCTGCCACTTGTGGCTGCTTTAAACACCTTGGAAACTCAGATAGCCACAGGTTCTCTAAGTGATGCCCACCTGTGAAGCGATATAGCAGCACAGTTAAGCCTGTGGACTCTACCATCAGACTGACAGGTCAAATCCCAGTTTTGTCATCTACTAATTGTGTGACCTTAGACAGTGGTGTGGCCATACTGTGCCTCAGTTTTTCCATCTGTAATATGGGAATGATTAAAAAAAAAGAACAACTTACGTCAAAGCAGTGTTATAAAGATTGAGTTAATACATGCAAAATACATGAATCACTGCCTCTTATGATCAGTATTGTTAATATCCAGTCTCTTGCTTACTACTCCCCCATGTGAGACAAACTAGGTCCCCTTCCATTCTTGGTTAGATACTGTTGTCAGAAATTTCTTCTCCACACCAAGCTCAAATTAAGCTCCCTGAAATTTCCATTGATTTACCTCAAGCCTAATAGGAAAGACAGAACAGAATAAGTCTCATTTCTCTTTCCCTGACAGTTCTACACAATATTTGAGACAGCTGTAATGTATCCCTAAGTCTTCAAGAACAAGCCTTTCCCATTTTTAACAACTTCTCCTTATATGGCAATTTCCCCAGATTTTTCTTCATCTTTATCGTGTTTGATTCAGATTTGTCAGCATCTTTAAACTGCATCATATCATACAGAACAGAATTTTCTGGGTGTGGTCTCAGAGTGCAAACCATGGGAGACCTTTTAATCTTTCTTAGCCCAGATATGCCATTTCTTCAATCTTACAAACCACCAGGCACAGTCAAAATTCATTTTCAAAGAGCTACCCACCTTCTTGGCCCAAATGCATTTTTCAGATACTTAAGAGGACTAAAGGAATTCTCTCCTCTTTTCCTTTGACATCAGTATGAAGTATACGTAGAGATAAGCACTCTCTGGTGTATAGACCCATATAACTAAACATTTGCAATTATCCGGAGGCTAAAGAACCTTCTGAAAAATTAGTTCACAGCTCTCCTGGATGGAAATGTATCTGGAACTAAAGAGTGAAAAACACCTGGATGATCAATCAGCCTAACCATCTTATTTTTTCCAAAGAAACTCGGAGAGCTTAAATGACTTACCCAAGCTCACATTCAGAGGGAGCTGAAAGTTAAGCCAATACGAAATCACGAGCGAGAACTTCCTCAATGCCTTTCTATATGGCCAAATGGAAATTATCTTTCTCATGAGCTCAGGAAAACCTAGCCTATTTCTTTTCCAAAGAGATTCACCAGTGGAGTTTGGTAGCTTTTCCATTACAGCAAATCAGCGCACTTGACTGGCCGTCCCCAGGGCAAGAGATCTGGATGAAGATGTTGGGAATTGAGGAATGAAAAGCAGAATGGAGTTTCAGAGGGCTGTTTCAAGAAGGGACCCCAAGAGCTATAGCAGAACATTGTACGGTCTTTCTACCTGCAATCTCTTTCAGATTTATCAGGGTCAAAGCATAGTATCCCTTCCATTTGCCCGTGTGCCCACATTGCTGACTTGGCAGCAGTATGCCCTCTACAGCAGTGGTCCCCAGCCTTTCTGCCACCAAGGATCAGTTTCGTGAGACAATTTTTTCACAGACTGAGGAGAGGGGATGGTTTCAGGATGAGTCAAGTGCATTACATTTACTGTGCACTTTATTTCTATTATTATCACACTGTGATATATAACGAAACAAGTCTGCAACTCACCATAATGTGGAATCAGTGGGAGCCCTGAGCTTGTTTTCCTGCAACTAGATGGCCCCATCTGGGGGTGATGGGAGACAGTGACACCTGAAATGTGCTGTGTCCCCATGAGAATCGAATGCCACCACTGATCTGACAGGAGGCAGAGCTCACGTATTAATGGGAATGGCTGTAAATACAGATCAAGCCTAGCTGACTTGCTCACTACTTATCTCCCACTTTCAGCCCGGTTCCCAACAGGCCATGGACTGGAACTGATCCACGGCTATAGGGCTTGGGGAGACCCCTGTTCTACAAAGAGAAGATTTGTCTCTAAACCTACCCAACTGTACTGACAGACAGATGACCTGGACAAGGAATGGGAACCTCACTTACTCCTTTCTAAAAGGAAATTAACCAAAACCTGCTTTCTACTGCCTGCCAAAGATTATGTGAAACTGAATATAAAATATGTGTGTGTTGTAGCTTTAAAAACAACAGAAACAGTGGGAATGCTACTTTTAAAGTAATTTCTTATCCTGGAGGCAGTTGTAACTAAAATCAAAACAAGAGCCAAAAAGCAACAAACAAAACAAACAAACCTCAGGTCATAGGATTTGCTGTTCGACACATAAGAAGATATTTCCCTTAGTTTTCTCTGCTGCTGCTGCTACTGCTGCTGCTAAGTCACTTTAGTCATGTCCAACTCTATGTGACCCCATAGACAGCAGCCCACCAGGCTCCCCCATCCCTGAGATTCTCCAGGCGAGAACACTGGAGTGGGCTGCCATTTCCTTCTCCAATGCATGAAAGTGAAAAGTGAAAGGGAAGTCGTTCAGTCGTGTCCGACTCTTCGCGCCCCCATGGACTGCAGCCTACCAGGCTCCTCTGTTCATGGGATTTTCCAGGCAAGAGTGCTGGAGTGGGGTGCCATTGCCTTAATTCCTATGGCACATTACATGCTGCATGATAACATGGGTACCTATGTTCACTCCCTTACTCTACTGGGAGCTTCTGCGGCAAAGAGACCAGTTATCATGCTGTTCTCTACCATGATTGCATCTTCCACAGTACGACCACCTCCTGTTGGTTCTCTCCATGCCACTCTTGCTCCTCCCTCTAATCCTCTATCCACATGGTAGGCAAAATGATCTTTTAAAGACAAATCTCTCATTATAACCCCTCCTTCAAAATCCTTCACTGGCTTCCCAGTGTTCCATACTATTCCATATGGAGTCCACACCCCTTTAAGATGACCCAGGAATCCTTGCTGGATCTGGAACTTTCCCACTTCTCCCTAGGTTTTCACGCTCCTCTCCTGCTCCCTCTCTCTGCCCCAGTAACCTTATCCTTTCCCTCCTGGAACTCACTCTGTTACTAACTCTCCACATATACTCCTCCTCTCCCTCCCACCCCCATCCCCTCCTCTGGTTACTTGCTATTAATCAGTTTACTTCTTTAGGGAAGCCTTTCTTTGATATCATATTCAAGTCAGGTTCCCTCCATGTTACATACTGCTGTCCTATCCTATAAATCTCCTCTAAGACCATCCCAAAGCATAATTTTTGAAACACTGGTGGAATATGATATAATTGCATCAGAAAATGTTAATTCTGGGTTCTCAGAAACCTTCTAAAGAGCCATACCACAGAAGGAGGACTTCTATCTCTCTCCTGGAAATAAAATATCAGTCCAGACATATTTCTGGAGGGAAGTGGAAGTCAGAATCTACTATAATGTTGAATCAGCCACCCACATCATTTTTACTAAAGAAAAAAAAAACAAAAAAAAAACCTAGGCTGGGTAATGAGCTTAATATTAAAAAAAGACTCCCCAAAGGCTAGAGAAAAGACTGAAATGTAGGTATATTACTTTAATATCACATGGCTTCAAGGTCCCAGTTGCTCATCTGTGATTAGCTGCCTCTATGGTATGTCAGTCACCCCAGCAGAAGATGTTAGGTCACCACATATACTTATCCCTTTTATAATCAGACTCACAACTTCAGAGAATGCTGGAGATGAAAGGAAGAGGACTGCTGCTGGATGTCAAGGGCAAAGCGACCATCAAGAATTACTCAGCACGTCAGGAGTCAAGGAGAAAGATGTTGTTCTGATAATCGAATCCCCAAACCCCAAGATGTTACTAAAGCCCTTGAGGCTCTAAGCATGTTTATGGGAACACCAACTGGAATACAGGGGCAAAGCCATCCTGGGGCCAGAACAGGGGGAGAGGGATGGAGAAATCACATTCACTGAGCACGTATCCAAAATCCCTGCAGATGGGGACTGTAGCCATGAAGTTAAAAGAAGCTCGCTCCCTGGAAGAAAAGCTATGACAAACCTAGACAGCATATTAAAAAGCAGAGACATTACTTTGCCAACAAAGGTCCGTCTAGTCAAAGCTATGGTTTTACCAGTGGTCATGTATGGATGTGAGAGTTGGATTATAAAGAAAGCTGAGCGCTGAAGAATTGATGCTTTTGAACTGCGGTGTTGGAGAAGACTCTTGAGAGTCCCTTGGACTGCAAGGAAATCCAACCAGTACATCCTGAAGGAGATCAGTCCTGGGTGTTCATTGGAAGGACTGATGCTGAAGCTGAAACTCCAATACTTTGGCCACCTTGTGCGAAGAGTTGACTCATTGGAAAAGACCCTGATGCTGGGAGGGATTGGGGGCAGGAGGGGAAGGGGATGACAGAGGATGAGGTGGCTGGATGGCATCACTGACTCGATGGGCGTGAGTCTGAGTGAACTCCGGCAGTTGGTGATGGACAGGGAGGCGTGGTGTGCTGCGATTCATGGGGTTGCAAAGAGTCGGACACAACTGAGCAACTGAACTGGCACCTATTCTTTGCCGGTCCCCTGTCAGGGGTTTTAAGGTCAGTTTAGCATGTATAAACTTGTCCCCTGGCTAGATCCTTCCTTCTTTAGAGTTCTCCAGGAAGACTGATAACTTTCCCCTTGAATGATGAACCAATCCTGCAAAGAACCCCCTTATGTCTTTTTACTTAAAAAAATCATCTCCATTACTTTTGACCAAAGTCTGCTATACCTGATCAAAGGAAAAGGGAGATTATTCAGATGACAATGATTTTACCAGAATGGGCAACATAGCAAGTGATCAAGCCAGTTCTGGATCCCAATTTTGTCCCTGAATTTCCTTCTTCATAAAAGAGGTGGAGATTGACATCCTTATTGGATGGTCTAAGAGATTCAGGGTAAACAACAAAGATACCCACTCAGAAAATAAAGATATCAAATGCTAATGCAAGTCACCAGTTCCTCTTACTGAGCTGCCCCCTCCTCTCATGCTCACTGGAAGATGTGGGTCATAAAGACTCAGTGTTGAATTTGTAGAGCTACTCAGCCTTCATAAATCTCACTTTTGGGACTTCCCTGGTGGCCCGGTGGCTAAGACTTTGCACTCCCAGTGTAGGAGGTCCAGCTCAACTCCTGGTCAAGGAATAAGATCCCTCTGCCAGGATTAGGTGTTCGCATGCAAAAACTGAAGATCCTGCAAAAAGAACCCACATGCCACAATTAAAGACCCTGCGTGCCATAACAAATTGATCAAAGATTCCACGTACCACAGCTAAGCCAAATGAACAGATCTCTCCCTTTCCTTCAATTCTTCTAATTATGAATATCTGAATCTTGTTTTTTTTTTTGCCCTAACCTACTCAAGTGCAAGTTTTTAAAGACAGGAATCATGGTCTTATTTATCACCCTATTCCTGTCAGTTCTTAGTATAAACACCTTGCATACTTCTTATCCTAAATTATAATTTTTTTCACTTTTGCCTCAGTTTCTCTATTGTTACAGTCAAGGTAACACTCAATTTCAACAGACATGTAATGAAATCATTATGTTTCATTCCTCTTAAAAAATGGAAATATATATACACAAACACACAAAAACATGAATTGTTCTTATCTTAATGAAAACCCAGCAGCTTTTCACAGATTGAAATGTCTTTATACATCAACACCTTAAACAGGTGTTCAGTGAAACATAATAAAATTACAAAAGCTTCTCAATATATACCATAAAATAATTTAAATGCGCAGTGGGAAGAATTCTACAGATTTTTCCTAATGGATAAAAATTCTGTTAATGACCACAGGCAACTAGAAGAAATACAGAAAACTAATTCTACAGTAGGAAGTAGTATAGGGTAGTAAATTTTCAAAAAGGAATTCTCTGGAATGGGGAGATGATAAAAGGTGAAACTATACTTTTATCCTAGAAATCTTTAAGGAAAAAATGATCACGTAACTAGTGGTTTCTGACAACTGGAAAGTAACAAGAATTAGCCAGAGAAACTTTGTAAGAACTGTAAAAAAAAGACTGAGAAGGTAGAACATCTGAAATGAAATGTAGTGTGCCACTTAAGACTGTGAAAACAAAGAACAGGAGCTACACTCATTAAAAGAAACTTCAGAGCTAGAAACACCTGTTGTTTTTCTAATTCATGGAATAGTTGAAAATAAAAGTCATAGGATACAGCTGACATTGAAGACCAAATCTAGAGCAGGGAACCAAGAAGCAAATTCAGTTTTTAAGTTCTTCAAATAAAAGATGATATTTTCCCCCCAAAGGGAAGACATCCTCAGGATGAAATGAGTCAGAAAAGGCCCAACTGATGTTACTGAAATTTGGCAAAACTCTTCACATTCAGCTGAATTATAAGCTGGAGATTTTACAGCCCAGAGGCATACCTTTGAGAAAGTTATAGGGGAACATAAATAGATTTTTAAAGTAGAAATGGCTCTTTCAGCATAGGTTAATGGAAGATATGTTATCACTAACGTGGGTAGGGAAAATGGAGAATTGATCTATTAGGTTACCCAGGCTTGATAGAGAATTTGTCAATCTTTACGGAAGATTTGTGGAATATTTATTAAAAAAAGACACAGAAGGAAAGGTTTTACATTTTTAAATATGACTATTTCTCTCCATTTATCCTGCCAGGCCCATATTCAAAGCCACTGGGATGTATCACTTGCACCCTGCTAATTCTTCATACATTGCCTAGAGAGGTGATGTTCTGATTTTTTGTTTTGCTTGGTTATTCATTTTATTTTAATGCAAATTTGAGCATAAGCCCACTGTCTTCTGCCCCTGACAGACATGTCCTCGTGACATACTCTGTTTCTTCATGGCTTTTCCCATTATTTCAATGATTTATCTATTTACTGAATACCCATGGTTTTTGACAGCTCAGGCTGCTATAACAGATACCCAAAACTGGGTAGCTCAAACTATTGACCTTCACTTCTTACAGTTCTAGAGACTGGAAGTGTAGGACAGGGTGCCACAGTGAACTCAGCTGAACTCCGCTCAACTCCAGTAACCTCAGCACCTGCTTTGTAAAGTGCCTTCCCACCTTGGCCTCACACCATGAGGAGAGAAACAGCTGTGTTCTAGTCTCTTCACTCCCTTAGAAGGGCACTAACCCCATTATGGAGGTTCCACCCTCATGAGCTCATCTAAACCTGATTACCTCCCAAAAGCCTTACCTCCAATTGCCATCACATTGAGGATTAGGCATTCAACACGTGGATTTTTTTTTTTTTTTGGTTGGGGGGGGAGGCACAAATAGATCATCTATAACCTTCATCTTCCTTGTAATACTGTAAGCTCTCAGAGGTCAGGGAACTCTAGTTTTGCTCCCTGCTAAAACCCACATGCCTTACACTTGACTTGGCACATTCTGAGTGTTCCATAAAGATTTATGGGATGTATGAAAGAGAGAAAAATATAATCCTCTTCCACCTCCACTCTGTGTATGTGTGCACACGTGTGCAAACGTGTATATATGACTACGATCTCTAGGGGAAGCTGTAGATTATCTAATTATCCAACTGGGAAACATGAAAAAATAAACTGCCTCATCAATAACAAAGATGATGTTAATGTCTCTATGTTTCCACAGAATATCTTTTGAGCAGCTCACTAATTGCATAGAGTCCAGCCCTCTTTATATGATATATTAGTAATTCACCTCCACAGTGGCCACGTAACTCAAGAAGGAAATAGGCAGGTGCCATATGAGTTGTAAGTGGTCTGAATCTTAGCAAAGGGGTTTAACTAATCAGAGCTCTCAGCACATGTGTAGTTGATTCTACATTACTTAGATGAGCGGTTATGAGTCTGTGCTTCCATCACGCAGCTCTCCCGGGGCCATGTGGTTTGTCATCCATCTTTTGAATTCTCACACTGCCTATCCTGTGCTAAGCATAAGATAGAAAACTGATACATTTGCACTGGTCTATGTATCAATGTTAAAACTGAGTTGGAACTGACCTGCTAAAATGTAGATGATGATACTTTTAGGTGAGAGAATCCTAGGGCAGATTTGCAAACCTCAAATCCATTTAAAGTGGCTACACTGGGGACTTTTGATGTGGCTAGAGGGCGGACAATGGGGTTTGTGGTAGAAAGTGCAGTGCAAATGCCTGCTTTTCTGTTAGAGGGGTAGAGAGGCTGCCAGGCACTGGGGAGGGAGCATAATCTGAATTTTGGCCCCAGAAACATTTTTTCCAAGTGAGCATGCCTTTTTAAGCCTCAGTTTCCTGATTAAAATTCTTGTATTATCAGTTGTGAAGTCTCAAAACAATGCACTGAAACTGATGAGCATAGCTTGGAGCACATGAGTATTTAGTAAGTGGCAGTTAAGAGGGCCATGCAAAGAAATGCATACAAATGTTCATAAAAGCAAAATAGCGCACAACTAGAAATAATCCAAATATCCATCAACCCGTGGATGGATGCAGATAAGGCGAAACATTTGTGCCCACGGAATACTATTCAGTCACAGAAAGGACAGAACTACTGGTACGTGCTACAACATGGACGAACCTCAAAAACATCATGCTACATGTTATATAATTCCATCGGTAAGAAATGTCCAGAAAAGGCACACTCATTGAGACAAAAAGTAGGTGAGTGCTGACTGAGGGCTGAGAGTGGAAGTGTAGATTACCAGGAAATGAGCAGTAGGGAATTTCTGAATGGTAGAAATGTTCTAAAACTAGAGCATGTTGATGGCTGTACAATTCTATGAATTTGACAAAAAATCATAAACTGTAGACTCATGGGTAAATTTTATGCTATATAATTTATATACCAAAACAAGCAACAAAGTTTTTTTTTTTTTCTTTTACTTTTTTAAAGACCTATAAGAATGCTGAGGGAAACTGAGGAAGTAAGAAATCCCCTTGCACTCTCTATTTGGGGAAGGGTGTCAGATGGAGCTCTAGGCAGAAGCTGATATAAAGGCAGTGGCTTTGCTGGGCAAAGTGATGGTGGTGCTGGCATTCTTTGAAACTCTTGGGAAATACCCTCATTCCATCACAAAGTAGGCAGCCAGCCAGAATACTAGGGAATGGCTCCTGGAGCCAATGTCCATGCAACTGTCGGTCTGGGGAATGTGGGGTCCCTCGGGGGTACTCAGAGAGCTGCCGCCAGGACTGGGTTTTGAAATGAGAAATTCTGGTACTTCCTATTCCTGCCTTCCAGCCACCCTTTCCAATTTCATCTCATTGTAATTACTAACTAACGGCAGGCAGCTAATTTAAAAAGTCCTCTGTACGACTTGCTGATCTGATGAGAATCTATACGGGGGCTGTTGGCTGTTACCTGTCCAGAAAGGTGTTCAAAGAGACATGGGTGTCTAGTGTCACATGGAGACAAAAAGTGCCTGGAATACCATCAGTCAGCCACAAACATACAAGTTCCAATAAAAGAGAAATAATTGACATTAAAATCTATAGGTCCTAGGAGGATACAAATCCCATCACACATTTTTTTTTTTTAAAGAGAGATAGAGAAAGTACAGTGCCCACAATACATCAATTAAAACCTGCCATTTCCCCGAAGCTGTCAGCTGCGGAGTGGCTGCCAGAAGTCCTCCTTCTCTGAGGGCATCTTGAAAATGAACACCTGGGGCAGCCACAGCTATTAATAGGTGGAGGGAATGATATAAAATGTCACAATGCACCTTTCCAAATAAAAACGTGTCCAGACTTCTTGGGGAGGGGAAGGAGAGGAGAAAATGGCCCAAAGTATTTAAGAAATGATTGCATTTTCCTTCTTCTGAACTCCTACTATACATTACCAGGGAAAGCTTGTCACTTCCAAGGTGTCTAGTCCCTCTCACTGCTGCAGTTCTGGAGAGTTCCATAACTCACTCATGGCCGGCGGGGTCTTTGTGGTTCATTCTACTCACAACAGGGGCCAGACAGGCACTGCTTCTGTACCAACAGGAGGGCACATGGGTACAGGTGCTTGCTGCCATGTGCCGTGGGGAGGAAGACTGGGGGTCCCGCCTTCTACTGCTCAATGCCTAGTCCAGATTGGAAGAGGACCCTAGGTCTTTAATAGGTATGCTCAAAATCCCTGACCATGCCTCTGAATTGATTTCAGAATAATCACCATGAACTTGTTTTTAGTGGGATGCCTTCCCAAGAAGACAAAACAAACAGACTCTATATCTGGGGAAAATAAGTTTCCATTCCTGCTGATTTCTAGAATTTAACCTTGAAATTCAAAAGCTGGGTGAGCATGGGCAAGTAAGTCACTTAACTGCTTGAGACACCAATCCCTCCAATTACAAAATAAGATACTCTCACATAATGATGATTCAAGCTTCCTAGGAGTTTTAACATTCCTGGACTGTATCAATGAGCTAATAATTTTGCCCCTGGAACAGACTCAAGAAAGCTCTCAAGGAAGATAAGGTCAGTAGTCATCGCTTCCGTAGAGGGTGATTAAAAGATCTTTTCTTTCTTTCTTCTTTTTTAATAGCAAAAGTTGTTCTATTTCCCTCCATCCAAACTATCAAGCTCCTAGTTGCTCTAATTTAACTTTATTACTCTTTTGTCTTGTCAATAAGAACATAATAGTGTCCTTAAAGAAAATGACAGCTTTTTTCTTTTTCTTTGAGGTTTATTTCAAACAATTTTCTTTCTTCCTAATGAGACTGATCCATGTTTGCAGTTGCATATTGTGTTCTTTTAATGGGGAGGTTTTCAAATACAGAGAGGAGAAAGAAAAGCTGGCTTTGTTTTCCTTATTTTTTGCTAGCCTTTTTGTCACTTCAAATAGTTACCTTACAGATCATTTACAAATCATGGGCTGTTTGCAATGCAGTGCATTCCGAAGATGGTTTCTCTTTTTTTTTCTTTTTTAATCTTTTTATAAATGAGATCTTGCCCAGAGACTCAATGTGTCCAAATCACCCCTCCTTCTGAGGTCTTGGGTTCCCCGTGTTTTCTTTCATAAACGGTAGGGGCCCAGCAGCTTTAAAGCTTTTTGATCAGGTTTCATGCAGGGAGACAATATGCATTAACTGGCATATTGGAACTACCACTGTGGCACCATTAGTCAACAATTATTGGTCTTTTAAACTCTTGCTTCAGCTATCCCCCAGTTAGCGGACTCCCAAGTTTTATACTAAAAGACAAAAAGCAACTATGTGTGCTTGTGTGTGTGTGTGTGTGTTTTCTTCAGCATCGAGGTGAATTCAAGGATCTGGATTGCTAAAGATTTCGGCAACTAAGGATTGATATTCTATTCTATCGACCCAGATGACAAAAGAGGATGAGTGGAGAACACAGTCATCCCTCTGTACCCATCAGGTACTGGCTCCATGACCCACTGTGGATCCCAAACTCCACGGATGCTCAAGTTCCACATCTGGCCCTTCTGTGGGTTCTGAGTCTGCAGATGCAATCAACTTCTGATGGCAAACAAAACAGACAACCTGTGGTTTGTTGAATCCACAGATGCAAAACCCATGGATACTGAAGGACTGTAGTCAAATCTGCAAACACACTTCCTTTTAACCTACTTCTTTCTTCTCCTTTCCTTATTCAACTGTTCTTCCCATTTACTAGAGAAAACCTCTCTTAATTCTCCACTTGATTTGAGAACTCTAAATGGGCTCTGACAGTAGCTGCTAAATACTAGCCACATACACCTACAAAACCTAAGTGAAAATATATTGGCTAAAGAGCCTTAAAAAAAAATGAAGTCGCTCAGTCATGTCCGACTCTTTTGTGAACCCATAGACTGTAGCCTATCAGGCTCCTCCATCCATGGGATTTTCCAGGCAAGAGTGCTGGAGTGGATTGCCATTTCCTTCTCCAGGGGATCTTCCCATCCCAGGAATAGAACCCGGGTCTCCCGCACTGCAGGCAGATGCTTTGCCATCTGAGCCAGCAGGGAAGAGCCTTAAAACTCAGCAAATATTTTCAGGGCTAGCTTTCTGACTTGAAGCCTATGAGCTTTAGTTTTCTTTTGATGCCATGCAAGGGTTGGGCTGAATAATGTTTAATGCTCCATCCACATCTGAAATCTCTGATAGGAAATATAGCAATAAAAGTAGGGGTTAAAGGGACAGAGAGGCAACTGGTATAGCTGAGAAAGAGGAAATTATTGGAGAAATGTGGAAGGAATTTAGAGTGATGATCAGATGATAAAAACTTTCCAAAGTTCAGTATAGGAAAACTCTAGATCCAAACCAGAGTTAGTTTAGATTCTTAAAGAAGAGGTAGAATAATTCACTGCTGATGAGGATGATTAGTTTGGCAACAGTGTGCAAGATATGGTTAGAAGATCGTTATTCAAGAAGGGGGGGCTTGAGGGACTTCCCTGCTGGTGCAGTGGTTAAGATTCCGCACANGAGTTAGTTTAGATTCTTAAAGAAGAGGTAGAATAATTCACTGCTGATGAGAATGATTAGTTTGGCAACAGTGTGCAAGATATGGTTGGAAGATCGTTATTCAAGAAGGGGGGGCTTGAGGGACTTCCCTGCTGGTGCAGTGGTTAAGATTCCGCACATTCAAAGCAGAGGGTGTAGGTTTGATCCCTGGTCTGGCAACTAAGATCCCAGAGGCTGCACAGTGTGGCCAAAGGAAAAAAGAAAGGTGGTGAAGGCCTGGGTCCTGGGAGGGATGCACATTCATTGTTCTTTCATCCAATTGAAACAGAAAGAGGGTGACTCTTAGTTCCCCAGGGGCCAGAGCCTGGTTTGTTTATAGGCTTAGCAGAGTTTCTAGGAGTGACAACAGGTGCTGAATGAATGCATGATTGCTTAAGTTTATAGAAAGTAACACAACTCTTCTTTGAGATATTGAGAACAAGGGACTACAGATGGCGAAGAGCCAGGGAGGGCTGTTTTTTTTCTTCTTGGGAAAAGAGAAGACAGGCAGTGAAACTGACAGGAGAGTTCAGAAGGTAGATGTGGTTGCTGAGCCAGAAGTCATGATAATATTTTCAATATGTTGACTCAGAGGTGATAGTAGAATCTAGGAATGAGAGAGGAGGGCATACATCCCTGAGAACATTTTGCGTAGAAGTGATGTCTAGCGTGGCTTCCCAGGTGGCTCAGTGGTAAAGAATTTGCCTGCCAAGCAGAATAAGTGGGGAAGGATCCTCTGGAGAAGGAAATGACAACCCACTCCAGTATTCTTGCCTGGAGAATCCTATGGACAGAGGAGCCTGGGGGGCTACAGTCCTTGGAGGTGAAAAGTGTCCGTCAAAATAGTGACCAGACAGCAGGAGCAGCAGCAGATGTCTGAAGCAAGATGGCTACACCACAGCCAAGTCTGGGAGATGGCCCATGGCTGGAAACTCCTGAAAAACTACAAACTAGAGTGCCAGAACCTGAACCAACAAGACAGTTTCCCCACTGATTCCCTTTTGAAGATCATTCACTGTAATTTACTCTGATTCTTCCTCCCTTAATCCTATTCTTCAAAATTTATTCACTCAACAAAGATCTACTGAGTATCTCATCTGTAATGAGCACAGTTAAAGATTCTGGAGAAAACAGGGACCACAGCACAAAGTTCTAACCCTCAGAGTGCTTACTTGGGATAGTAAGAAGCTTAAGGAGCTAAGAAGGAAGTGGAAAGGAGAGTGACCAGTGGAGATGGAGAGATCGCTTCAACCAACGTCATCAGGGGAGATTTCCCGAAGGAGATAACATGTGAGCTCTGACTGAACTTCTCAGATTCACGAGAAAGACACAATGCAGCTATAGTGTAGGGATGTACCAGAAAGAGGAGACAAAGTCCAGGGTTTTCAGATAAGCAAGGTGAGCATGAGCTTGGCATATATGTAGGCTCTAAAGGAGACTGGTGTGGCCGGAACCCTGCAGTGAAAGGGTAGTGGGGGCTGATGAGGTCAAAGGTGGAGGGACCACCAAGAATTAAGAATCAGGTCAGGGATGTTTTTTCTCAGTAAGAGAAAAATCAAGATTGTCCTAATCCTTAATCTTTCAGAATAAAGCCCAGAGTATGAACGTCTGGTTGACCTCTATCAGGTGCCATTCATGAGTCCCTAGCCCCAGTTACTGAGGCTAAAGGGTGGTTTTTATCTTGGCATTATCCCAATTGTGTTTCCAGAGGTAAGACAGGGATCAAGTAGGACATGGAATAGAAAAGAAATAAGAGCAATGCGTGGCATTGTTTCTCAAAGATTGGCTGAGCTGAGGTATAAAGCCACCGGCAATAGAAACGGGAAATCCGAGCAGAAGGAGAATTGAAGTTATATAGAAATGGAGATTGAAGGGAAGCAGAGTCAACAAAACGTCAATTGACCACACAATCCAAAGCAGACAAGAGAAGGATTCTGTCAGCTGTAGGTGTGACCAAAGTTTTCCAAATTCCATTCAGTGTGTTTCAGAAGCTGAAATGCAAATGACCTTGAACTTCTGAGATCACAATGATTTGCACAAGTTTCTCCTTTCCTGTCCCTGTAACCCTATGTGATGGAGTAAAGGAAGAGACAGTACTAAAGCCAGAAAGCGAAGATACATATTTGAGTCACTGTCGACGCAGAAAGGGGATTTTTTGGGCAATGGGGCAGTGAATGAAAATGGGAGAAACATATGGATGTCCAAGCAAATGCAGCTACCATCCTGCATTTGAAATGCAGTGAGAAAGAGGGCAGATGTCTAGACCAGAACACCTCACTAGTGAAACAAGGCAGAAACCCTGCGTCTATTAACCATCATAAGATTTTATTCTAGCAGCATCATAGCAGGTTTTCACATAGAGAAACAACGACCATTTTTAAGAGACAGAAGGGTAGAAGAGGGTTACCAAAAATTATTTACTGCACTTTCCTGAAGTATTACACTGGAGGGAGCAAAAAAAAAAAAAAATTTCCATGTTTCAACTCTTGTCATTTCACAGCTCAAGAAAATGTCTCAATTAAGCCCTCAGAGGAAAGAACAGAAAACATCAGTGAGACAGGGTGGAAAGTAGTCCTTTATGGGGTTTCTTGAGTTATCTATTCTGAGCTTTGGGCAGAGTGGGGAAAAGGGCTGTTTTGACTATTACATTTGCAGAAATACGGTCTTTCTTACTGTCTCAACCACCATACTCCCCAAACGCATCATGACCAAGTAGGTAGAGATGGATGGAAGCCAAGAGTGACTCCCATTCAACGAGATGGGAACCCTGAGCACAGGCCAGCTTTTTCCTATTCAGAAAGTTATTTAAAACTGCTTAAAAGGGGTTATCTGGGAAGCATCCTGGGGTAGAGACTTTGCCTCCCCAGGTCTCTGACCTGCAGCACAGAACTGGAATCCCACTAAGGAAACGGCAGGGGAGACTTTGGATTCCTGCCTTCTCTTCCCAAGCAT
Organism: Neotragus moschatus; assembly: GCA_006410615.1. NCBI lineage: Eukaryota > Metazoa > Chordata > Mammalia > Artiodactyla > Bovidae > Neotragus > Neotragus moschatus. Next base: position 3,338,769 of record SJYA01001331.1, read on the forward strand.
TTGAGAAAGAATCACTGAATGTCACTGCTCTTAGTCATACAGACTAGCCAGAAGGACAATTTCCATTCTGGTCTGCTTTTCACAGAATCACAGAGTGACTCAGTGATTCCAAGCCCTTCATTTTGTAGGTTAAAGAACTGAGGTCCAGAAATAGAAGAGCCCCATGTGACAGAGCTCACCTGTGCCCCCCAGCCCCAGCTAGGACACCACCTCTGGTCTGCTGGCTGTAATACCTTCTTTTTCTGCCCAAGGGAGCCTAGGAGGGAGCCTGTGATGATCACAAGGAATAACCTTAACTCATTTTAATGTAATATTTATGTCCATTATTCTCAGATTTCTCACTTTACTATGAACCAGTTTCCTGTGTAATATATAATTCTGTTTATCTCATTCATCCCTGTAATCTGAAGTGTGCTGCCCGCCCACCTGCCCCACGCAAGTTCACATGTTGAAGTTCTAATCCCCCTAGTACTAGAGAATGTGACTATAACTGGGAATGGGCCATTTCCAAGGTGATTAAGTTAAAATGAAGCCACCAGGATGGGCCCTAATCCAATCTTACAGGTGTCTTTATAGGAAGAGGAAATTTGCACACACACACAGGTGCACACACAGAGGTAAAGACATAGCTGGGGAGAGCAGCAACTGCAAGCCCAGGAGAGAGGTGTCCGGAGAAACCAAACCTGCCAACACCTTGACCTTCGACCTCCAGCCTCCAGAACTGTGAGAAATAAATTCCGTCATCTAAGCCACCCTGACTGTGATATTTTATTATGTCAGCCCCACTGAACTAACACAATCCCTTCACTAGATACTGAGTACTTCCTGCCAAATCTGTTCAAGGCATCGGGGTTATAATAGTGAAGAATCCATGTTGTTATGCCTTCATGGGAATTACAGTCTTGCAAGAGTGAAAGACATCAAATAAATTAGGTTACTAATAATTACTTAGCTAGAGTGGCAGTAAGTCTAAAAGAAAATTGCCTAGCATAAGAAGTCACTCTCCTAGGAAGTAAGAGGGTGTCAAAAGTAGGAAAAAGCAGGCACCACCTAACTAATGTAAGCTCAAGTCCTATGTGTCACTTTGTGTTCTAACAGCCTCCAATGCTATTTTCTCATTTTATAAAACAATTAGAACATCCCCTAGCCTGAAATGTCCACCAACATAATGTTATTACATTGCCAGACACTAAGGTGCTCATGCACAGCAACTTGAGTTCTGAGTTACAAACAAAATCAAGAAAAAATCAAGTAAGTTAACACAACAAGAAAGAAAAGCAAACAGAAGCTAGGCATTCAGAATGCAAGGGTGGATCAACCACATCAGCCATGACTGCTGGGGCCTGGCCTGGCTTCCCTTTGACCTCAGAGGGATATGGATCAGCTGAATGCCAAGAGACTGTCTGGCAAAGCAACCCATGGATCAGAGGCAGCCTTATTCATTCTTGTGAGGTCTCTCCTCAGCAGAGGCCCCACTTTGTCTTACATTGTGTGCCCTAAAGTGATAGGCAGAACCAGGCTAGGGCAGGGGCAATCTCATCAGGTATCTACTAAATGCTGCCAGTGGTCCTTTCACAGGGGCAGCGCTACATCAAGAGCCCAGAATAATCCCTGAATTCCTGTAGTCATGACTGCCAAGCTCTTAATTACGTGGAGGCTCCATGGATCATCTGGCTGCCTCTTGCCCACATATCTGGACTCCCTGCCAGGACTGTAGACCACCCGAGGGCTGCACACCCCACAGGACCGGACCCTCAGCAGGAACACATTAAATACTTGTATAGTTGAAATGAAGGAGAAGATGCCTGCAACTGGCAGCTTCCCAGCTGAGTTCTCTCTTCCTGGGAGGTATCAGCATGGACCTTCCAATGTGGCAGCCAAACAGTTAAGCCTCTGCCAGAAGGATTTTGGACTCCTGGGCTGGGGCACTGGCTCAGTAGCCGGTGGCACTCGATGACAGGTATGTTCTGATCAGAGGAGAGACATTCCCACCTCCCAGGGAAACTTGTTGATGAGCAGTCCGCCCCTGTAGGAACCACGGAACCTTTGCAGGGGCTCATCGGATGAGCCTGGTGTCCAGAGGACCATCATTTTAGACTCGTCCATTTAAAGTGCTTTGACATGCGGGCTCTTGCAACTGGCTAAGTACCCAGAGGTGAACTAATGAACTTAAAAATAGGACATGATGGGGAGTGACAGGAGCTGTCTTTCTGGAAGGCAGAAAGAGCTGAATTAGAATCCCAGGTGTGACAGGGACGGTTTCTATGGCCTTGGGCAACTCTCATCAACTCTGTTTCATTTTCCATACCATTCAGCAGGGAGGCCAGTGCTTCCCTGCAGCCGGGTGGACCCAAGGCTTAACCAGCCTGGTCCCTGTGGCTGGGAAAGGCGGGCTTCCTCACTGGCATTCCACAGTAGGGCTGCTCCAGCCCCGCCGTAGGGCTCCCTGCTTGCTCAAGTTCTCTCTGGGGTGACTTCTCCTGGAAGTATGCATGTCAAGAAGCACTTCCTTCCCTCTAATGCCTCCCTGCAGCACCCCCAGCGTTTCTGTCCTGGCCTGATGCTGCAGAGCTCCTAGGTGACTGGCTGCTAATCCAACACATTGATTGGAGCAGGATTTTTTAAGGTTTTCTAACAGCTTTACATTTTCTCAGAGGAGACAATCTTTTACTGAGACCTTAAACACNTAGCCTGAAATGTCCACCAACATAATGTTATTACATTGCCAGACACTAAGGTGCTCATGCACAGCAACTTGAGTTCTGAGTTACAAACAAAATCAAGAAAAAATCAAGTAAGTTAACACAACAAGAAAGAAAAGCAAACAGAAGCTAGGCATTCAGAATGCAAGGGTGGATCAACCACATCAGCCATGACTGCTGGGGCCTGGCCTGGCTTCCCTTTGACCTCAGAGGGATATGGATCAGCTGAATGCCAAGAGACTGTCTGGCAAAGCAACCCATGGATCAGAGGCAGCCTTATTCATTCTTGTGAGGTCTCTCCTCAGCAGAGGCCCCACTTTGTCTTACATTGTGTGCCCTAAAGTGATAGGCAGAACCAGGCTAGGGCAGGGGCAATCTCATCAGGTATCTACTAAATGCTGCCAGTGGTCCTTTCACAGGGGCAGCGCTACATCAAGAGCCCAGAATAATCCCTGAATTCCTGTAGTCATGACTGCCAAGCTCTTAATTACGTGGAGGCTCCATGGATCATCTGGCTGCCTCTTGCCCACATATCTGGACTCCCTGCCAGGACTGTAGACCACCCGAGGGCTGCACACCCCACAGGACCGGACCCTCAGCAGGAACACATTAAATACTTGTATAGTTGAAATGAAGGAGAAGATGCCTGCAACTGGCAGCTTCCCAGCTGAGTTCTCTCTTCCTGGGAGGTATCAGCATGGACCTTCCAATGTGGCAGCCAAACAGTTAAGCCTCTGCCAGAAGGATTTTGGACTCCTGGGCTGGGGCACTGGCTCAGTAGCCGGTGGCACTCGATGACAGGTATGTTCTGATCAGAGGAGAGACATTCCCACCTCCCAGGGAAACTTGTTGATGAGCAGTCCGCCCCTGTAGGAACCACGGAACCTTTGCAGGGGCTCATCGGATGAGCCTGGTGTCCAGAGGACCATCATTTTAGACTCGTCCATTTAAAGTGCTTTGACATGCGGGCTCTTGCAACTGGCTAAGTACCCAGAGGTGAACTAATGAACTTAAAAATAGGACATGATGGGGAGTGACAGGAGCTGTCTTTCTGGAAGGCAGAAAGAGCTGAATTAGAATCCCAGGTGTGACAGGGACGGTTTCTATGGCCTTGGGCAACTCTCATCAACTCTGTTTCATTTTCCATACCATTCAGCAGGGAGGCCAGTGCTTCCCTGCAGCCGGGTGGACCCAAGGCTTAACCAGCCTGGTCCCTGTGGCTGGGAAAGGCGGGCTTCCTCACTGGCATTCCACAGTAGGGCTGCTCCAGCCCCGCCGTAGGGCTCCCTGCTTGCTCAAGTTCTCTCTGGGGTGACTTCTCCTGGAAGTATGCATGTCAAGAAGCACTTCCTTCCCTCTAATGCCTCCCTGCAGCACCCCCAGCGTTTCTGTCCTGGCCTGATGCTGCAGAGCTCCTAGGTGACTGGCTGCTAATCCAACACATTGATTGGAGCAGGATTTTTTAAGGTTTTCTAACAGCTTTACATTTTCTCAGAGGAGACAATCTTTTACTGAGACCTTAAACACCGTAACCGAAGAAATGAGAGATATAGGTACTGGCTGGACAAAATAGGCATCTGGATATCTCTCTACCTACCCATCCATCTCTCTACCCACCCACCGACCCACCCTCTTACCTGCTCTCCTACCTAACTACCGATCTCTATTGCATTTCTGTCTCCTTTAAAATCATGGACTAGAGGCAGATGGCTCTTTTGTGTTCAGATTCCTTTTGGTTAGAAGCAAGAATAGACATTTACAAGTTCCTTCGGTAACGTCAAATTTATAAAACTTCCTTTTTTTTTATCTTTTCTCAGTAGATGGTAAATATCACGCATGGGGTCTCAATCTTAATCCCTGCATGGCACTTGTTTAGGTGTCCAGTGAATAACTGATGAATTGAAAAGAACGGCTCTCCAAACTTTCTTGGTCAACAGTTCTCATATCGTGCCCAACTCTCCTTTCTAAACAATCTGCTAAGTATTTCAATAAAAAGGTTTTGTTTACCAAGTTGCATTTATTTCGTATTGACTTTCTAACTGAAAGAAAACTCACTGATTTTCTAACCAAAAGCAACTTGACATTTTAGTCGCCTGAATCAAGAAGGGTGCTCTTCCTGTTGCTTTGTGAAATAACAGCATGCCCTTGGGTACCCCTAGGTAGTTTTGTTCACATGTACATTGTGAGATCCCAAAATGGGAATTGGTGGGTGAGATTATTATTACAAGTTAACCATAATTTTCAGACCCATTGGATGTGGCTGCCTGACCTGCCACAGTATGATTGCAGTGGACTTTCGAAGCAATAGCATTTTGTTATTATCCTTTCTCTTTATACATTAATGTTTGTTGTCTCCATAAGACTCCAAAGAGAGCCAGATGCACCACGGATATAGCTGGTTAGTTTGTCTACATGACACTAAACACCCAGATGCTTGGATAATTTGGAGACCCTGTTTGACCAGAATGTTGACTTTTCACTGAGATAGGCTACTGCCATTTAGACTAAAACAAAGCAAGTATGTTTCCTACCAGTTCTGAAGGATAAAGACTGGGTGTGTGCATTGTGGAGAATGGCAGTTAAAACAGAGGGAGGGTAGGAGGGAGGGAGGGAGAATGAACAGAATTGATTTTTGTAATCACCTCTGCTGTGTGGATCTTCTCTGCCCTACAAAAGAGGGCAGTAGGTCAAGCTCAGTGTTTAATTGCCCCTGTATTCTTAAGGGTGCAGTACAGATTATGCTAATCATTCCACTTAAATAATTCAGACCACATTATTGAAAGCTGCAGAGTCACTCTGAAAAATGCAGACAGAAGACACTGAGAAACTATGGAAATCTTATGGGTGGCACCTGTTTGGCAGAAGGATGAAATGAGGGAACAGGGCATTCTTTTCTCTAACCAGCCAAATTTCTAGGAACCATACTTATTGGTATTATTGACTGACATTTATGAACCACTATTACTGATATTTATAACATGTGATCCTTTGGCTTTCATTTTAGATTTTACTGCTTGCTCACAATTATTACTGGAAGAACTATCTCATGCCACTTTATACAGGGCATTCCAGACAGAACACCGATCTTCTCGTGTGAGTCTTCACAAGTTAGTCCTACCAAGTCTCAAAGAGGACATGTCAAATTAGATATTATGAATCAGAACCAAGAGCAGAACCCCAAAGGGCCATGAATACTGTTCACGCCCTTTGCAGCAAAGGGGCCAGCTGCATTTTGGTTTGGTACTGTAATTTGTCAATCCTAAAGGAAATCAAGTCTGACTATTCACTAGAAGGACTGATGCTGAAGCTGAAGCTCCAATACTTTGGCCACCTGATGCGAAGAGCTGACTCACTGAGAAAGACCTCGATGCGGGAAAAGGTTGATGGCAGAGGGAGGAGGAGGTGGCAGAGGATGAGATGGCTGGATGGCAACAGCAGACTCCGGGAGTCGGTGGAGGACCAGAGAGTCTGGCATGTCACAGTCCCTGGGGTCACAAAGAGTCAGATGCAACTTAGTGACTGGAAAACAGTTGTAATTTGTTCCCCACAGGTGTTTCCTAAGTTATGGAAAACCTGCAAAGCCCACTAGGACCCAGTAGAAACATCACCTCTCCAGACAGGATGCCAAGGGTGGGGCAGCCTAACTGCTGTTTGAAGTGAGACAAACCTAGAGCTATCGAGTCATCACTCCGGCCTCGCTAGGTGTGAGATGTGACCTTGGGCTTCTGCCTCTCTGAACCTGAACTTCCTCACATACAAAACGGAAGGATGGTTCCTTCGCTGCATTCCGAGGACGTCATGTATACTGAGTGACCGGCCGTTGTCAAAGTGTGGTGGCCACTTCTGTGAGGACTTGCTGGGACTCCAGTTGATCACCTGGGCAGTGAAGAGTGAGGCAGTGACTTTGAAAATTTGGATAGTCTTCTTGTCTTCAGCAGAGAACCATAGGACGTTCTGTTTTTTTTTTAAAAAATGTGCTAATGTTAGCAGCTGTGTGTGTAAACATATGTAAGTCAGATTATCTGCTTGTTAAAAACCAGACTTCAGAAGTTAGGAGACAGACATTCCAGTTCAAGCCTTTCCTCTCTTCGTGTGATTTCAGGAGAGCCTCTTAACTCCTCTGTATCATGGTCTTCTCATATGTAAAACAGAAACTGGGAATGGTGGTGGTCTGCTGGTGCAGACTATTATGGACTCACGGGATCCAATTACTAGTATCTCTTTCTAATCCCACATTCAGTATCACACTGGCAACTTGAAATTTGGCCATGGTGAGAACGTTCACACCATGGAAATCAAATCGGCAAATGCTATAGACCAACCTCAACTCATGCACCCAGAGCCCGTTGTTAACCATTTACCAGCACAGCATTGATGAGACACTCTATTAGAAAGATCCACATTTAGTATAAGATCTTTGATCTTATACTACATTTGTATGGCTTGCACTTTCATAGCAGGTGATCAGAACCAAAAATGGCAGATTGAGTAGCTTCACCAGTGAGTATCTTTTGACTGAGAGCCATGGAAAACTCAATGATCTTGAATAATAAAGGAAAAGAATTTAGAAAAGAGTCTAGAAATAGGACAGGCTTCAGAGAGGGCTTAATTCAAAGGTTCGGCACTTGGCTCACATTTCTTTGAGATTCTTTTAGCTCTTCCCTTTTTTGGAGGACCCACTTTATCTTCAGGTTGGCTTCTCTCTTAGCAGGTAAAACTGGTGGCAGCCATTTCTGTCCTCACATCTTTACACCCTACTGATTCACTCTGAGCTGTTTCATGTCCTGGCTGTCATTAAGAGTCCTGAGAGGCTCTCTGGTCAGGCCAGCTTAGGTCAGTGACCACGTGGCTAGAAGGACAGACTCAACTGGCAGGCTTAGTCTATATCTTGGCTTCCTCTCCTGTACCCCAAAGGAAACACTGGGCACAGTTGGCAAGGGGGAGACAAAATTTGTTTGTTGCTGAGGGTTAAGAGAGTAATACACAGATGCCCACCTCTGTGTGGGAACACGCCTTTCTCTTTGACACTACCAAGCCAGTTTGGAGAATCAAATTGAGGAGATGCGGGGGTTAAAGAAAACAGAAGAATTTGTCATTTTCCCTTCCTACTCCAGAAAAATATTTCCTGATGGGAAAATCAGACTCCAGTGTCAAAAAATTCAAAGCAATGCAGAGTCTTCACTACAGCCTGAGTACCGTGCACGTCACTCCTTAATGAAAAGTGAAAAGTTGACACTGTTAATGTGTTCAGTTACCTGCAACCTTATACAGCCTGAAATGAACAAGGAAGCATCTTCCATTTCAAGGCTGCAGATTTCAGTATCACTTTGTCACGTCTGGCACATCTACAGCCTGTTTGTGAATCGGAAAGATTGGTTCAGAGCTTCTCCACTCAATGATGGAATAACATTTTCTTGGAAACGCGAACCATGTCATCTATCTCTGTCAGAAAATCGTCCACACACAATAAAGTGAAGTGTCACTGCATGTCACTAATGAGAAATTCTCTTGTCCTCCCCACCCTTCCAGCCAGGACACAATAAGAAAGTGGCAGAAGAGGGTCTGACCAACAAACCCCAAAAGCTCAATGGAAATTCAAAAGAGCAAACTGTCAGCCATTTGGCAGCAAGAAAAAAAAATTTCTTATCTTTGAAGTTTTCTTGAAAACAATAATGTATTCAGTTCTTTTCTCCCTCCATAATTGATCTTAAATCACATCAAATTGACGAAACAAGACCCTGAGTGTACATTTTACACTTTCCGAAGCCTCCGATGCACTTAAGTTTTACATAATGGACATTACATTCACATGGGACACATTACTCTCTGGACAGTTTTTTAAAAAATTAAAGAGAAATCTAATTAAAATAAGCACAAACACAGTAATGGCTTAGTAATTTTTTTACACATCCTGTTTCTGGCAGTTCTCCTAGGTGCTGATAGTGACCATCGGAGGAAAACTAAATACAAAAATACCTCATCTATCTGGAATTTGGCTGTCATGCCACATTGTGGATCCAGAGCTCAGTTTCAAAATAAGAAGCAAAATTTAAAAGTGACCTCTTTGCAGTCAAAATAGATGTCACAAAATCCATGTCTTTGCTGGGTTGTCATTCCTCAGGCAAGTAAGTCAAGTCCTCATTCATATTCTGCTTAATCTTGATTTGTACATATTACTATTATGTATACTATCAAATTTCCAAACCTGAACAAACTAGACATAGGCACTTCAAAAAGGGAAGGAGAGACACTGAAGCCAGAAATGCAGGAGTAAAAGTGAAAACCAACATTAATTCATTTAACAAATACTTAATGAGCACCTACTATTCACCAGGCACTGTGACAAGCTAAGAGCATTAAGGCAACACACGAGAGAGCAACATTATAAAAAGAAAACAAAAAGACATAAAACTTCATCAAAATGCAATAGTCCAGGCATGTTTAGGAGATCAGCAAAGAGTCTCAAACATCTCAAAAAAAGTTCTGAGAAATTGGATGTTTTAGCAACCACCCAGAGTCCATGAAAAGAGATTTAATTATACCAAACACATTCTAGGAAGGCAGAAGTCGGAAACAACATAATATACATATTTTCAAATGATGAAATAGGTCAATAAAAATATTTTGTTATAAAGAAAATTAAACTACCAACAAAATGACATTTTTTCCTGAATGTCTGGAGGGTTGAGATATACCCTATTCTGATCTGATTTGATCATTAGTAAGTTCAGAATAAGATAAAGATCAAAGAATAACCTAGTTGAGACCTCAGAAAGCTGGAAATGATCATATACCTGATAGAAAAGGCATCTTCAGCACACAGACCAGAAAAATCTCCCTCAGCAGATGCCAGCTAATTTTAATTCCATGGAATGCAAGAAACTCTAACAAAGGCAAACATCTTCCATGTTGTGCAAAAGTACTGATGCAGTTAAAAACTGAACTTTCCCCCTTAGAACTGGCCAAAAAAAAAAAAAAAATCTAGAGTAAAAACCCATTTTAGTCAACGAGTATGGGGCTTTGATATTAAAAGATTAACTGCATCTTCCAAAGGTGAAAACAGCAGCTGCCTATTCCCCTTCTGTATTGGAACATAAGGGTGTTTCTCTCCAAAGAATCCCTGCCTCCACAAAGAAATCAGACTGACTATGTTCATACACTGTGTGGATTGTCTTTTAACCGAGTAATTTTCTATGAGAAATATTATGTTGAAACTGTTAGGAATCTAGATATTTACGTACACTTCTTACTCTGCTGTCCTTGTTGCAGAAATTTAGTGGAGGGGAGGATAAACATAACAGCCAGTTAGGTAAATCCCTCTGGGGAAACATAAAAGTTTAGTCTATCAAGAGAGTTTATTTCATTAATTTTTGGTTCTAGGAATAAAGTAATCAGCTTCACAAGTGATTGGATTGACAAAATCAATACTTTGAGTATTAATCACGATAGCCCACCGAACAAACCCCACACGTGTGTGTCTCTATGTGAACAATGTGCGTGTGCTCAGTAAGCTGTGCCCGACTTGTTGCGACCCCAGGGACTGTAGCCCGCCAGGGTCCTCTGTCCACTGAATTTTCCAGGCAAGCATACTGGAGTGGGTAGCCACCTCTTCCCATGACTCTTGTGTCTCCGACATTGACAGGCAGATTCTTTACCACTGAGTCACCTCGGGAGCCCCCAGGGTAAACAAAGAAAACTTGAAGAGATGAAACTCTCTGATGATTTGCTTCCAGAACCATGGGGGAGTGGGCTGGGAGGGGGAGAAGAGAACTGTGTCCTTTCATAAACTGAAGAAACCCTATCGCTTAGTCATCACAAGAAGCCCTAGAAATTCTCCAGGGTCCACCACCTACAGTGATTACCTTCAAAGGCCAGATGACACCCAGAACAGGTGTTGACAGAGAAACTCGAATGTGGGGCTCTTTTCTGGTTAGCAGAGCTAATGACTCACAAACAATATGCAGTAAGAAATGAGCTTAGAGCTCTCGAGTATTATTCATACCTCTGTCTTCACAGCCTCAGTCGAAAAGATCCCAACATCCTCGGCTGACCTCGATTCTGTAAATTGCATAAGTGACCAAAAATTCCCTTCCCTACAACTATTTGGAAACCACAAGATATTTTCATAAATAGGTTTCTGTAGTATGCGCCAATGAGAACATTTACACTGCACGACTAGAGTTACTAGCAGTTCCAGTTGAGGGCTGTTGAGAAGACAACAGATTTTAGGACTGTTGTATGGCAAGGGTTATTGCAAACAGTATAGATTCTAAGAACTTAAGGGAATGCGTGCTATCAAAAGCAGAAAGATGTTTTTATAATCTCAAAATCCTTTTCTAAAAGGAAAACTCTCTCAAAAAAGAACAGAATGACAGCTTCAAATATTTCTCTATGTACCCACAGCACGGTGGCAGACATGCCACGTGGCCCTTCTACGGCCAGCCAGAGCATGACCTTCACATGGGAAAAGTGTTCAGAGTGTAATTTCCTACAAACTGCTAAATTTAAAATTCTGTTACTAAACGGAACCTACTTCTGACAAATGGAAAAGAAAATCCAACAGATTCAAAAACAGGGCAGAACAAAATAGTCATAAACCTTCCCTCAGGCCTTAGACAGTCATTATGATTTTTACCAGGACCATTTTCTAAGCTACAAGAGAAAATTGATTGTTTAAACAATATTATTTAACAATCTCCTGTTAATTGACATTTCCCAGTTGTTGGGTTCACCCAATTACATTAGCCTTTAAACAGCTAGCACACTTCCATAATTTTTAATAAAAATGGCCATTTTGCAAGGTTTAACTTGCTAAATAAGGGTATTAATTTCAATAAAGCAATTAACACATTTACATAATTTGATATTGTTATTTTAATGGAACACAAGAGCTTTAAAAAGCAGTTTCTAATACAGGAAGAACAGTGGCCTATTCACATGCAAAAACTAAACTTTAGCTCCCTGATTAAAAGTTAATAATAATAGCTCCTTATATTTTAGAAGTAAGTGAAATTAGAGAGCTAAGGGCTGGGAAGCCTAACATCTAGACAAGAAGCCAACAGGAGAGAGGAAAGGGAGAGAAAGAAATCTCTTTTAGGCATTTAAATGGCTACTTAGAGGTGGAAATCGTGCCTGAGTTTTCAGTGATGCTTTTGTGAGGGAGCATTTTGGTGAACTGTGAAGTACTGAGAAGGATGTTCAGAGGACTGCTGCTAAGTCGCTTCAGTCGTGTCTGACTCTGTGCGACTCCACAGACGGCAGCCCACCAGGCTCCCCCGTCCCTGGGATTCTCCAGGCAAGAACACTGAAGGGGGTTGCCATTTCCTTCTCCAATGCAGGACAGTGAAAAGTGAAAATGAAGTCGCTCAGTCGTGTCCGACCCTCAGCGACCCCATGGACTGCAGCCCTCCAGGCTCCTCCATCCATGGGACTCTCCAGGCAAGAGTCCTGGAGTGGGGTGCCATTGCCTTTTCCGTTAGAGTACTAGGGCAAGGCAACAAAAAGTAAAGAAAACACTGTCATGGTAAAGATGCTACCAATTTTGGGTATCTGTTGAAATGGCAAGTGTCTGCCTTCTTGATAAGCATGCCCACATGTGAACATGAGAAATGTCTCTTTCTGACAATGACCTGGCAGTATCACGAGGTCAGATTAGCCTGGACTGCACAGATTTTGTTTGGACCTCTTCCTCGGTGTCAAGGTATGGGCATTTATTTCCAGGAGTCCTTGTGATTCCCACCCACATTGGTCCAGAAGCTCATTGTTGTTGGGGGAAGTGGTGGGTGGTCAGAAGACAAATAAGGCTGTAGATTAAACCCACAATGAACCACACTCTCTCTCAGACACTCCATTTACTATTAGAAAACTTACCTAATGCTTGTGCACAGGCAAGGCTGAGAATCCCTGACTAAAGCAAGGGAGGAAGGGAGGGGAGGGAGCTAATCTTTCTCAGCTTCTCTGAGATAACTCTTGCCCAAAACAAGGAGTACAGAGTAAACTGGGGTGGAGAAAAAGAGTTTTAGAAACTTACACAGCATGTGCAAGGAGCCTCCATCATAGCAATAGCGCTGGTTTCCTCTAGTCAACTCAGCCTCCTTTTTAAGTAAAGAAAGTGATAGTGTCAGATGCTCAGTCATGTCTGATTCTTTGCGACTCTATGGACTGTATCTCGCCAGGCTCCTCTGTCCATGGGATTCTTCAGGCAAGAATACTGGAATGGGTTGATATTTCCTTCTCCAGGAGATCTTCCCCACCCAGGGATCAAACCTAGGTCTCCCTCACTGCAGGCAGATTCTTTACCATCTGAGCCACCAGGGAAGTAAATCAGATTTGAAATTGTTATTTTGCATGTTACCGAGAGCCATAATGTTAACACAGACGAAAACTAAAGCCCAGGTAAGCCAAGTGACATGCCCAGGGCCTCAAAGAAGGTTCCCAATGAGAAGTGAATATACAGCATCATTTTTAGCACAAAATGTGTTCATGCAGGGCTCAGTGAATCCTGATTTGAACCTTGTCTGGTGGTGCTGAAAACTCTAGAAATCAGGGTGGATCTGAACAAGCACATATCTACACTACAAGAGTTGAGAGTCTGGAGGGTTCAGGATGGTGACACAGGAAGATCCTGAACTTTCTCCCGGAAGCACAATGAATCTACATCTACACAAGGAATAACTCCTATGGAAAGGAGCCTGAAAACTGCACAAACAGAGCTTCTACAACAAATGGAAAAAGGACAGCATTGAGACAGGTGGAAGAGGCGGAGATACAGTCCTGCCAAGGAAAAAAAACCAGACCCATCATGGTGATTCACAACCAGTAGGTGTCACAAAGGAACGGATATTTCCCTCTGGAGTATTCAAGTTCCACACCAGGCACCTGAACCCTTAGAACCTGCACAGGAGAAATGAGCCCCCCAAACAGCTTGCCTTGAAAACTAATGAGGAATATCTCCAGGAAAATAGAACTACAGAACTACAGGGAATAGAAAAGCTGCTGTTAAAGGGGTTGTGTGCATACTTACTTGACCTGAAAATGTGCAGAAACACCTGACTGAGAAGCACAAAGACCATAGATGAAGGGACCTGTTTACTAATCTTGAAGCATCTACCGGGAAGGCAGGAACCAGTTGGGATGTGCCCCAGGACTGAGACACTGGCTGGAGCGACTTGGTAGACACTGGTAGCCAACTTTGCTGATGCTGGCAGGTACTGTTTTGGCATTCTCCCTCTAAGGTATTAGTGCCCTGCAGAAAGCCCTGTCCATCTTTGCACCTTACCTGGGCCTCACAGCTGGTGAAATGATAGTCCCACCCGTGAATATGCTATAGAAGTTACAGTTGGGCCCCACAGCCAGGCCAAAAGACCAAGCCCAGTCAAATCTAGTGTTGCACATCAGCCACAACCCTGCTCAGAAAGAGGGTACTCCTTGAGCACTTGGCTCTGGTAGTCAGGTGGGATTGCTCTTCTGAGCCCCACAAAACATTTCCTAAATATGGCCACTCCTTCAAGTCTAGAAGAAAGAGCTGATTTACCTAATACATAGAAACAAACACAGAGTTAGGCAAAAACAAAGAAAACGGAGTATGTTTCAAACAAAAGAACAAGACCTCCAAAAGAGAACTAAAAGAAATGAGATAAGCAATCTGCCTGATAGAATTCAAAATAATGGTCATAAAGTTGCTCACTGAACTTGGGAGAGTAATGGATGAAGCCAGTGAAACTTCAACCAAGAAAGAGATGATATAGAACAGAAGTTATAACTAAATTGAAAAATATGCTAGAAGGGTTCAGCAGGAGACTGGATGAGCTGAAAGATAAAAAAAGGGGGACTCAGATCATCAAGGGAAAAATTTTTTAAAAAAGATTGAAGACACTCTTAAGGCACAGTGGGGAAATCAAGCAGGACAACAATCATACTATAGGGCTCCCAGAATGAAGAGAGAGAGAGGATGAGCCAGAAAAACTACTTTCAAGAAATAGGGGCTAGAAACTTGACTAATCTGGGGAAGAAAACAAACATCTAAGTCCCAGAAGCCCAGAGAGTTCCAAATATGATGAACCCAAAGAGACACACATTAAGACACGTGTGATTAAAGCGAAAGTTAAGAATAAAGAGAACAGCTTGTTACATACAAGGGTAACCCTGGAAGACTATCAGCAGATTTTTTTCAGCAGAAACTCTACAGGCCAGAAAGCAGTGACATGGCATATTAAAAGTGCTAAAAGGAAGAAAAACTTTCAACCAAAAATTCTCTACCCAGCAAGCTTATCATTCAGAATTGAAGGAGAAAGAGTTTCCAGAGGAGCAAAAGCTAAAAGAGTTCATCACCGTTAGACCAGCCCTAGAAGAAATATTAAAGGGATTTCTTTGAGCTGAAAAGAAATGACACTAATTAGTAACAAAACATACAAAAGCAAAAATCTCACTGGGAAAGATAAATATATAAAAGTAGTGGATCAGTTACTTACAAGGCAATCATGAGGTTGAAACAACAGCAGTAAAAATAACATTACAATAATAAGTTAACAGATGCATAAAATAAGACATAAAATATGTTAAAGCATAAAACATGTGGGGGGTAAAAAGATAGAACGTCAGAGTGTTTCAAGTTGCTGCCCACTTAAAACAAGCTACTAGTTCCATATGTGAATCTCACAGTCACCACAAATAAAGACAATAAAACAAAGGAAAGCTTGAAAGCAGTCTAAACCTAACAATAAAGAAAACCACCAAAACACAAGGGAAGAGAGAAAGAAGAACAGAGGAATTACAAAAACAGGCAGAAAGCAGTGAATAAAATGGGAATGTGCACCTACCTATCAATAATTAATTTAAATGTAAATGGGTACATAAAGCAAATATTAATCTACTTAAAGGGAAAAATTGAAAGAGACACAATAATAGGACACATTAACACCACACTTACATCAATGGATAGACCATCCAGACAGAAAATCAATAAGGAAACGTCAGACTTAAAAGACATGTTAGACTAGATTAATAGCTACGTGCAGAATATTCCATCTCAGGCAGCAGGATACACATTCTTTCCTCAAGTAAACACGGAACATTTTCCAGGATGCATCAAATGTTAGGTCACAAAAAAGTCTCAAATTTAAGAAGACTGAAATCATATCAAATATCTTATTTGACCACAATGATATGAAACTAAAAACTGCAAGAAAAAAGGTGAACACCCACAAAAACATAAATATCACATGCTACCGAACAACAAATGGGTCATGGAAAAAATAAAAGGAGAAATTTAAAAAAATACCTAGAGATAAATGAAAGCCCAACTTATGAGATGCAGCAAAGGTAATTCTAAGAGGGAAGCTCACAGCAATACAGGTCTACCTGAAACAAAAAATCCTCCCACTCCAAATCTGTGCATACATGCTCAGTTGCTCAGGTCAGCTGTGTCTGACTCTTTGTGACCCTGCCTGCCAGGCTTCTCTGTCCTTGGAATTTTCTAGGCAAAAATACTGGAATGAATTGCCATTTCCTATACCCCAAATCTGCTTTATACTTATTAGAAAAAGAATAAATGAAGCCTTAAATTAGTAGAGAAAAGAAATTAAAAAACCGCTGCAGAAAAAGTCTAAAACAGTCTAAAAGACAATAGAAAAGTTCAATGAAACTAAGAACTGGTTCCTTTTAAAGATAAACTTTATATATATGTGTGTGTAATATATCACATAACTATATATATATATATTAGCTAGACTAACCAAGAATAAAGAGAGGATACAAATTAAATCTGAAATAAAAGAGAAGTTACAACTAATAAAACAGAAATACAAAGGATTCTGAGAAGCTATTAGCACATACCAAAAAATTGGACAACCTAGAAGAAACATATAAATTCCTATGGCTGATTCATCTTCTAAGAAACCAAAAGAAATTAAAAATCTAAATGGATTATTACAAAGGAGATTGGGTTAGTAATAAAAAAATTTCCCAACAAGCAAAGTCCAAGACCAGATAGCTTCAGTAGAGAATTCTACCAAATATTCAAAGATTTAATGCTTACCATTTTCGAGCATTTCCAAAAATTTGAAGAGGAGGGAGATCTTTGATACAAATTTTGTGTAACTAGCATTACCCTCCCTGATAACAAAACCGGAAAAGGACACCACAAAATAAAATAAAAAGAGGCCAGTATCCTTGATGAATATAGATACAAAATTCCTCAACAAACTGTTAACAAACTGAATCTAACAACATATTAATGTGATCATACATCCTGAAATACCAGGATGCAAGGATGATTCAATGAATGCAAATCACTGTAATATATCACATTAACAAAATTAAGGATAAAATATATAAAAAGCATTTGACAAAATTCAAATCCACTTATGATAAAACTCTCAAGAAAATGGGTATAGAGGGTACTACATCAACACAGTAGAGGACATACACGAAAAACCCACTGTTAATTATCATACGCAATTGTGAAAGCTGAAAGTTTTCCCTTTAAGATCAGTAACAAGGCAAATATGCCTCCTCTGTTACTTTTATTCAAAACAGTATTGGAAATCCTAGCCACAGAAATCAGGCAAGAAAAAGAAAGAAAAGCATCCAGATTGCAAAGGGAGAGGTGAAACTGTCATTATTTGCAGAGGACATGACAATGTATATGGAGAAAATTCAAAAGATTGCACCCCAAAACTGCTAGAACTAATAAATTCCGTAAGGCCACAGAATACAAAAATAAAGATACAGAAATACTTGGTGCTTCTATACACTAACAGCAAACTATCAGAAATAGAAATTAAGAAAACAATTCCATTTACAACTGCATCAAAAATAATAAAATATCTAGGAATAAATTTAATGAAAGAGGTGAAAACTACACTGAAAATTATAAAGATACTGATGAAAGAAATTAGAGAAGACACAAATAGGAAAAATGTTCCATGTTCACAGATAGGAATAATTAATATTGTTAAAATATCCAGAGTACCTAAGGCAATCTATGGACTCAAAGCAATACCTGTCAGCATTTGAAGGCATATTCACAGAACTAGAATAAATAATTCTAAAATTGGGATGGAACCACAGAATGCCTTGAATAGCCGAAACAATCTTGAGAAAGAACAAAACTGGAGGTATCACGCTCCCTGAATGCAAAGTATACTATAAATCTATACGAATTGAAACAGTAGAGTATTGGCACAGAAATAGACACACTAGTCAATGGAACCGAACTACAAGCCCAGAAATAAATCCACTCATTTATAAACAATGGATGACTAGGGTACAAAGAATATACCACAGAGAAAGGATAATCTCTTCAATAAATGGTGCTGAAAAGACTGATGAGCAACATGCAAAAGAATGAAACTAGACCACTACCGTGTGTCATATAAAAAGTAACTAAAAAATGGACAATACTTGAGTATAAGACCTGAAATCATAAAATTCCTAAAACAAAACATAGGTAGAAACCTCACTGATTTCAATTTTAGCAGTGGTTTTGTGGATCTGACTCCAAAAGCAAAGGAAACAAAAGCAAAAATAAACAAATGGGATTACATCAAACTAAAAAGTTTTTGCACAGTGAAGGAAACCATCATCAAAACAAAAAGGCAGCCTACTTAAGGAGAGAAGATAGTTTCAAATCTTATCTCCAATAAGGGGTTGAAATATATAAAGAACTCACACAATGAACAACAAAAAAGAAACAACTTGATGGGCAGAGTATCATTTTTCCCAAGACAGTATAAACATGGCCAACAGGTACATGCAGAAATGAGCAGAGTCACTAAATACCAAGGAAGTGCAAACCAAAACCGTAATGTGGTATCACTTTACGCTTGTGAGAATGGCTAGTGTACAAACGACAAGGAATGACAAACGTCAGAGAGGAGGTGGAGACGGAACCCTTGTACACTGTGGTGGGAATATAAATTGGGGAAGTTCCTATGAACAACAATACGGAACTTCTTCAAAAAATGAAGAACAGAACTGCCATGTGTGTGCAATAAGTCACTTCAGTCATGTCCAACGCTGTGTGACCCTATGGACTGTAGCCCACCAGACTCCTCCATCCAAGGGGTTCTTTAGGAAAGAGTACTAGAAAGGGTTGCCATGCCATTCTCCAGTCAATCTTCCCAATCTAGGGATCGAACCCATGTCTCACGCTTCCTGCAGGCAGGAAGGTTCTTTACCACTAGCGCCACCATAGGACACACTATTCTACCTCCTGGTATATATCCAAAGAACATGAAAACACTAATTAGAAAAGACATATGAACGCTTATGTTCACCGCACCAATATTTACAATAGACAAGATATGGAAACAACTTGAATGTCCATCGATGGATGAGTGTATAAAGAAGATGTGGAATATATGTGCAATGGAATACTACTCAGCCACGAAGAAAGGAATGCTGTCATTTGTGACAACAAGGATGGACCTTGAGGTTATTAGGGTAAATGAAATAAGTCAGAAACATACAAATATAACTATTGTATGGCTTCACTCATATGTGGAATCTGAAAAAAAACTAGACAAATGAACAAACAAAATAAAAACCAACAGACTGATATAGAGAGCAAACTAGTAGTTACCAGTGGGGAAGGGAGTTGGGGTATATGTGAAATGAGTGAACAGGTGGTCAATTTTTGGTGACAGACGGTCGCTAGACTTCTGGTGGTGTTCACTTGTAGTGTATACAGACATCAAATCATCAAGCTCTGCACCTGGAACATAAATGAGCTGAGAGTCTCTGCCCTGTCCATCCACAGATAAACTGCAGATCTATGAAGTAATCTTTGATTTAGTTGGGACTCAATAGATGCTGGCAGGAGCCCTAAAAAGATCCGCAAAAGACCGTGTCAGAAATTAATGGAGTCATTACTGATTCAGCAAGCTTTACTTTGGGTAGACTCGGAGGCTTCATTTCAGCAACCATTTAAAACACACAAGTTTTGCATTTGCACTGCTGGGATTTTCTTCAATAAAACATATTTATTAACCTCTCATGAAGACTTATTCTTTCAATTAATTACTAACAATAGAAATTCAAAGCAATCAATTCTACAGGACAAAATTGAAAGCTAGGGGAGCTTAGGACCATTAGAGGCATCTAGGGTTATTAGCAAGCCCTCAGAATGAAAGGCAGGCTCCTGACATATATTGCCAGAGTTTGCAATGGTTCTATTTTAAAAAGGAAGGAAAAAAAAGAAAGAAAACAAGTTCTGCTATTATTTATGAATACTGATATGATCAAATCGGATTTGTAGACCGTAGATCATGAAACTAGACTTCAAGTAGTAAAGAGTTTATCTACTGTGTGCTTAGTAGCTTAGCCATGTCCAACTCTCTGCAAGCCCATGGACTGTAGCCCACCAGGCCCCTCTGTCCATGGGATTCTCCAGGCAAGAATGCTGGAATGAGTTGCCATTCCCACTCCAGAGGATCTTCCTGACCCAGAGATTGAACCGAGGTCTTCTGCATTGCAAGCAGATTCTTTACTGTATGAGCTACAGGGAAGTTCCTAGACTTCAAGTAGTAAAGAGTTTATCTATTAATATTGCTTTTTTCAGAGGCATTTGATTTAAAGACGCCTTTAAATTCCAGGCTTCCCTGGTGGCTCAAGTGGTAAAGAATTTGCTTGCAATGTGGGAGATCTAGGTTCAGTCCCTGGGTGGGGAAGATCCCCTGGAGAAGGNTGCCTTGAATAGCCGAAACAATCTTGAGAAAGAACAAAACTGGAGGTATCACGCTCCCTGAATGCAAAGTATACTATAAATCTATACGAATTGAAACAGTAGAGTATTGGCACAGAAATAGACACACTAGTCAATGGAACTGAACTACAAGCCCAGAAATAAATCCACTCATTTATAAACAATGGATGACTAGGGTACAAAGAATATACCACAGAGAAAGGATAATCTCTTCAATAAATGGTGCTGAAAAGACTGATGAGCAACATGCAAAAGAATGAAACTAGACCACTACCGTGTGTCATATAAAAAGTAACTAAAAAATGGACAATACTTGAGTATAAGACCTGAAATCATAAAATTCCTAAAACAAAACATAGGTAGAAACCTCACTGATTTCAATTTTAGCAGTGGTTTTGTGGATCTGACTCCAAAAGCAAAGGAAACAAAAGCAAAAATAAACAAATGGGATTACATCAAACTAAAAAGTTTTTGCACAGTGAAGGAAACCATCATCAAAACAAAAAGGCAGCCTACTTAAGGAGAGAAGATAGTTTCAAATCTTATCTCCAATAAGGGGTTGAAATATATAAAGAACTCACACAATGAACAACAAAAAAGAAACAACTTGATGGGCAGAGTATCATTTTTCCCAAGACAGTATAAACATGGCCAACAGGTACATGCAGAAATGAGCAGAGTCACTAAATACCAAGGAAGTGCAAACCAAAACCGTAATGTGGTATCACTTTACGCTTGTGAGAATGGCTAGTGTACAAACGACAAGGAATGACAAACGTCAGAGAGGAGGTGGAGACGGAACCCTTGTACACTGTGGTGGGAATATAAATTGGGGAAGTTCCTATGAACAACAATACGGAACTTCTTCAAAAAATGAAGAACAGAACTGCCATGTGTGTGCAATAAGTCACTTCAGTCATGTCCAACGCTGTGTGACCCTATGGACTGTAGCCCACCAGACTCCTCCATCCAAGGGGTTCTTTAGGAAAGAGTACTAGAAAGGGTTGCCATGCCATTCTCCAGTCAATCTTCCCAATCTAGGGATCGAACCCATGTCTCACGCTTCCTGCAGGCAGGAAGGTTCTTTACCACTAGCGCCACCATAGGACACACTATTCTACCTCCTGGTATATATCCAAAGAACATGAAAACACTAATTAGAAAAGACATATGAACGCTTATGTTCACCGCACCAATATTTACAATAGACAAGATATGGAAACAACTTGAATGTCCATCGATGGATGAGTGTATAAAGAAGATGTGGAATATATGTGCAATGGAATACTACTCAGCCACGAAGAAAGGAATGCTGTCTGTGACAACAAGGATGGACCTTGAGGTTATTAGGGTAAATGAAATAAGTCAGAAACATACAAATATAACTATTGTATGGCTTCACTCATATGTGGAATCTGAAAAAAAACTAGACAAATGAACAAACAAAATAAAAACCAACAGACTGATATAGAGAGCAAACTAGTAGTTACCAGTGGGGAAGGGAGTTGGGGTATATGTGAAATGAGTGAACAGGTGGTCAATTTTTGGTGACAGACGGTCGCTAGACTTCTGGTGGTGTTCACTTGTAGTGTATACAGACATCAAATCATCAAGCTCTGCACCTGGAACATAAATGAGCTGAGAGTCTCTGCCCTGTCCATCCACAGATAAACTGCAGATCTATGAAGTAATCTTTGATTTAGTTGGGACTCAATAGATGCTGGCAGGAGCCCTAAAAAGATCCGCAAAAGACCGTGTCAGAAATTAATGGAGTCATTACTGATTCAGCAAGCTTTACTTTGGGTAGACTCGGAGGCTTCATTTCAGCAACCATTTAAAACACACAAGTTTTGCATTTGCACTGCTGGGATTTTCTTCAATAAAACATATTTATTAACCTCTCATGAAGACTTATTCTTTCAATTAATTACTAACAATAGAAATTCAAAGCAATCAATTCTACAGGACAAAATTGAAAGCTAGGGGAGCTTAGGACCATTAGAGGCATCTAGGGTTATTAGCAAGCCCTCAGAATGAAAGGCAGGCTCCTGACATATATTGCCAGAGTTTGCAATGGTTCTATTTTAAAAAGGAAGGAAAAAAAAGAAAGAAAACAAGTTCTGCTATTATTTATGAATACTGATATGATCAAATCGGATTTGTAGACCGTAGATCATGAAACTAGACTTCAAGTAGTAAAGAGTTTATCTACTGTGTGCTTAGTAGCTTAGCCATGTCCAACTCTCTGCAAGCCCATGGACTGTAGCCCACCAGGCCCCTCTGTCCATGGGATTCTCCAGGCAAGAATGCTGGAATGAGTTGCCATTCCCACTCCAGAGGATCTTCCTGACCCAGAGATTGAACCGAGGTCTTCTGCATTGCAAGCAGATTCTTTACTGTATGAGCTACAGGGAAGTTCCTAGACTTCAAGTAGTAAAGAGTTTATCTATTAATATTGCTTTTTTCAGAGGCATTTGATTTAAAGACGCCTTTAAATTCCAGGCTTCCCTGGTGGCTCAAGTGGTAAAGAATTTGCTTGCAATGTGGGAGATCTAGGTTCAGTCCCTGGGTGGGGAAGATCCCCTGGAGAAGGAAACGGCAACCCACTCCAGTATTCTTGCCTGGAGAATTCCATGGACAGAGGAGCCTGGCAGACTACTACTACTACCTCCATGGGGTCACAAAGAGTCGGACACGACTGAATGACTTTCACTTTACTTCACTTTCAAATTCAAGAAATGCTTCCTGGGTACTTTCTCTACGTCATGCGGTATGCCCAACACTGGGGATTTAAAGAACCACCTCTCAGTCCTAATGCCTGCAGCCATCAGCTAATGGTCCAGTACTGGGGCTAGACAGGCAGCAATGACAACCAACTACAGT
The DNA here is from genome assembly GCA_006410615.1 of Neotragus moschatus. Lineage (NCBI taxonomy): Eukaryota > Metazoa > Chordata > Mammalia > Artiodactyla > Bovidae > Neotragus > Neotragus moschatus. The sequence continues at coordinate 3,362,058 of SJYA01001331.1, forward strand.
GACTCTGAGACTGGCTTCCAGGTGGCTCAGTGGTAAAAGAATCCTCTATCCAATGCAGAACATGCTCGTTCAATCCCTGGGTCGGGAAGATGCCCTGCAGGAGGAAACAGCAACTGGTTCCAGTGTTCTTACCTGGGAAATCCCATGGATGAAGGAGCCTGGCGGGCTACAGTCCACAGGGTCACAAGGAGTTGGACATAACTGAGCACACACATGCTGAGCACACATGTCCTGAGAGGACAGCTAACCAGACACAGAGCTAGGAAGAACATGAAATGCAGTCCTTGGGAGACGACTTAAGCTGAGACTTAAAAGGATGGGTGGAAATTAGGTCGGTAAAAGCAGAGGCATAACTGATTCAATGGACATGAACTTGGGCACACTCTCGGAGATGGTGAGGGACATAGAAGCCAGGCACGCTGCAGTCCATAGGCTCGCAAAGAGTGGGACACAACTTGGCGACTGAACAACAAAAAGCGGAGGAGAAGAATTTAGGTGGAGGAAGACCGTTTTAAAATGTGACAGCATGAGTAAAAAAGAGCAAGGATTCTCTGAAAGAAAGGAAAGAACTTCAGGGTGATGGTAGGAGGTGGCAGGAGATACACTTAGAAAAATAAATAAGGGGCAAAAAACTAAAGATACCCCTGAACCACTCAGGGCACTGAGAAGCCCAGCAAAGGGGCATATTTGCATTTGAGAAGACCCCATTAGGAAGCCGCTGCAGAAATACAGGCAGGGAGGATAGAGTCTGATAGTGTATTTGTTGGGATAAAACAATTAAATGTACATTAGAGGTATTTAGCCTGTAAAATCCACACAACTTGGGCCTAATTAATAAACATTTAGAATGTAGCATAATATAGTCACCAGCATTAAGTATTTGTGGGGAGAACAAACAAATATGCCAATTAATGAAAACAGTTTTTATTTAAAGATTTCCAAAGACCTTCAGATATGTTTTTGGTTCACATAGGCTATCAGGAAATACAAGGGATTTTCTCTTTGCATATTTTTCTTGAAGATATCCAAATAAAAAAAATTTTTTTTAATAGCATGATTCATTTTGCACCATATCATGGGTGACACGATTGTCTTAAGTGAGGGGGAAATGCTTGAGCACATTCTGGATTAGAAAGTTAACAAATTTTGGGACTCCCCTGGTGGTTCAGTGGTTAAGTATCTACCTGCTAAGGCAGGGGACACGGGCTTGATCCCTGGTCCAGGACAATTTCACATGCTGCTGGGCAACTGAGCTCATGCACCAGCATTGCCAAGGCCACACTCTCTGAGCCCATGCTCTACAACAAGAGAAGCCACTGCAGTGAGAAGTCTGAGCACCTCAGCTAGAGAGTAGCCTCTGCTCCCCAGAACTAGAGAAAGCCTGTACGCAGCAAGGAAGACCCAGTGCAGACAAAAGTAAATAAATGCAACAACTCTTTAAAAGTTAACATCTTTTAATAAGGATCAATTTTCTGTGCCTTTAAATTAAAACCGTAATTGATAATAAATGCAGTGTAGCACAAACACACCAAATTACTAGAATATGCCCTTGCTTAAGTCCTTTATTTTACTGGAGAATAAATATACTCTTGTTGGAGAAGTTAAATCTGAAAGAAAGAGAAAATTTAAATTTATTGGACAGTTACTAGGTGCCAGAAGCCGGGGTAAGATGATTCTCCCGTGAACACTTTGCCATGGTGTTCCCAATACGAGCCACCTTTGCTAACATCTTGGAGCCCAGAGATTTAGCGCCACGCTCACTTCTGCTTCAGCCTCAAGAACCATCTTTCTAGTCCCCAAATCATCTAGCTCTCAGCCATCGCAGGCACTTTGAACCTAGTGTTATTCCCACATGGAACATTATTTCATTAAAGCTTTGTGTTTGATTCCTCTCAGCATTTGAATCTCAGTCCAAAGAAAAGTCTTCCCCGAAAGCTCCACCTTAAGCAGTCTCTCCCCCGCCCCACATATACCTCTTCTCTCTATTCCATCACCCTGAGTTTATTTGTTTTAAACATCACTCATTGAAAATACCTTACTAAATTATTTATCTTCTTCCTACTTGACTATCACTGTCCCCACCCCCAATGGCAAAAGACTGAAAGCCACAGGAAGACAGGCATCTTATTTGTCTAGCATATCACTCTTTCCGTAGCACCTAAGTGATGCCTGGATCATAGTAAAATGCTAAATAAATGTGAACCTTACAAAGCAGATCTTTTAAAAATATCATTTTATACATGAAGAGGTTCAGAGAGGTTAAGACATTTGCCCAAAGTCACACAGCAAGTAAAAGGAAAAAGTAAAATAGTATTTTGCCCTTATAAGGTCTTTTCCAAAGCTACTGACAAGGGGGCTGCTGGAGAGGAAGGCAAGTAATACTGAAGCCTAAAAGGTATGCTATACAAAGAGTGTTATTTGTATAATATTCCCTGATATGAGATGCAGTAAGATGTGTAAAACAAGCACGGACAAAAACAAAGGAACCAATCTGTGGTTTCGCTGCAACAGTTATCCTGGCTAAATGATGAAGTAATCAGGAAACTCACTTCTGATCAATGGCACAGAGCCGAAAAGGCAGTAGAATCTGTGGATTTATACCTCAGCGAGTGTGAACACTGACATTTACAACCTGTTTGGACACCACCTTTTACATTATATTCAAATTCCTGCCTAGTGGGGTGTAGATCTAATTTTCATCAATGAGGGCTTGTTTTCTTTCCGATTTACACATTCATCAAATATTTATCGAGCCCCAACTATGTGGCAGTTTTGCAGTTAAGTGCTAGAGACACAGTCATGAAGCAGTTAGTCATGGTCCCTGCTCTAGGAGCTAACTTCTTAGTAGAGCCAATAGAAAACAGAAAATATGCAGGCAAGTCCTATTAAGAAATAAAGAGGGTGATGCGTGGCAGCATACAGGGAGGACTATGGATAGCAGTGTCAGGAGGCTCCGTGAACAAGCAACACTTGCCTTTGTTCATTCATGCACTCAGACACATTTACTGAGCACCTACTAAATGCTTGCTCGAGAAAGCAGAGTGGTAATGAGTGAAGCGGGGAGACGTCCTGCATACAGCTACCTAGGGAATGACCACCAAGCCAGACAGCAAAGGTAGAAGTCTAGAGGTGGGAGAATATGTAGCACATATGAGGGACGTGGAGAAATCTGAATGTGACAATGAGGAGGGGTGAGCTGAAGGTGTCAAAAAAGTAACTGAGGCCGAGTTGTGGAGGGCTTTGGAGGTCACTGTAAAGACCCCTGTGAAATTAGAGGCCCTTGGAAGGCTGGGAGCAGAGCAGTTGACAGATCAGACTGTATCAAGCGCCCTCTGGCGGCTGTGCCGAGAACACAGGTACGGAGAAAAGGCCCGGAAGGGAGAGCCATGGGGGCAGAAGGAACGGCAGGTGCAAAGATCTAGAGATGGAAGGACCTGACCCTTTGCAGAAACAGAAGCCCAACATGACCACAGAACAGTGATCAAGCGAAACAGGGGCCAAATCAGCCAGGGCCTGTGGATCTCACGCTAAATATAAAGAAAGCTGCAGGTACAAGAATCTTTTTATAATAGCAGCCGCGCACCTTCGGCAAGAGCTCACCTTTTAAGGCTTCCCTTTGCTTAGTTGGCATCAGCCAACGGTGGAACAGAAGAGTGTGGTTTCTAAGCACTGACTAAAAAAAAAATGCCTTAATTTTTAAAAAGCGTGCCAATAGAGTTATAATTACTGAACACACAACCTCATGTGTATTTAAATGACAGATGTAGTGATTACAGTGTTAAAGTCCTTCAGGGATAAAGAAATCTAATACCATCATTCTGGTTCCAAAGAGGGTTTTGTAGTTGGCTGCCTCATCACACTCTCCCTCCCCACAAAATGCCTCATTTCTCCATGACTTGTCATATTGGAAACATCTCTTTTGCTGAAATTTAGGAGAAAGAGCTAAGGTAAATGTAGAAACATTTCTAAGAACTTGAATTAAAAAGTTGAGGAGTTTTTCAGCTCTTCCTAATAAACCCCTTCTCCTTTTTAATTTATAACAAGGACTCATGAGTGAATAAAGATACTTTCTTCCCACAACTTTCATGGAAAATGAGTAATACTTTATTCTGGCCACAGCCTCTTTCACGTTAGAAAGCCTGGTTTCATTTGCTCAAAGAGCAGTTTACCTGGTCTGGGTACACGGGTAGGGATCAAATGTTTCCTTTTACCAAATGTTAACAGCGAATCATGCAGCCAGCCAGAGCCACATGCTTGCTGACACCAGAAATTGTCTGCGTGTAGGAATCGTGCCTGAGGGAAGGCAGAAGTGACACAGCTGAGCTCCGCGGAGCCAGACACTCAGGCCAGGAGGTGACATGGGTATTCACAGCCAGACATTGACAGGGGAGATGCTCCCCCAACAGCTACTACTTACCATGTGTCCTGGGGTAAACCCTACTCCATGTCTTCAGGAGTTGTATTTCTACAGCATGAATCGGGAAGAAATGGAGTCAAAGATTCCATGTCCGTGTTAATTTCATTTCAAAGCTGAAGAAGTAATGGCTCCATGTTTGTTTTTTAACACTTTGAAATATGCTTTTCTGATTTGTGAGCACTTTTCAGAATTTCTCTCAAATCATACTGGAAACAAAACATGCTAGGTAGAAAATGAATTCCCATAGATGTTCACATCTGAATCCCCATAATCTGTGAATATGTTACCATATATGGCGAAAAGGATTTTGTAGATGAAATTAAGGACCTTGAGATGGGGAGACAGATGATCCTGGGTTAGCTAGGTGGGCTCCATCTAATTCATGTGCATGTACTCAGTTGCTCAGTCATGTCCAACTCTTTTGCAAGCCCACCAGCCTCCTCTTTCCATGGAATTTCTCAGGCAAGAATACTGGAATGGGTTGCCATTTCCTTCTCCAGGGGTACTTCCCAAACCAAAGATTGAACTCACATCTCCTGTGTCTCCTACACTGCAGGTGAATTTTTTTTTTTGTTTTCCCCACTGAGCTACCTGTGAAGCCCAATCCATGAAGCCCTGTAAATGGAGAAACTTTCTTGGCTGTGTTGAGAGCGAAATGTGCCTAAGAGCAGGGTCAGAGAGACACAGTGCTGGTAATCTTGGATGATAGAAGAAGGGGCATGAACCAAGGAACGCGGGCAGCTTCAAGAGGCTAGAAAAAACAAGAGTCAGACTCTCCCTTGGAAATTCCAGAATGAAATACACCCCTTGTTTTATCCCAGTGAAACTCATGTCAGACTTCTGACCTATAGAACCATCAGATAATAAATATGCAGTGTTTTAAATTATTTTTGTAGTACTCTGCTACTGTAGCGATAGGAAAATGAATTCATAAGTTTTTTAGTGGCATTAGATAAAAAATTAAACCATTCAAACCACTGAAAAAATTTTCAACATTCAAGTGATGTGTTACCTTCTTTTTTTAAAACCTGAGAAATGATGATAGCTGATTATATTAACTGACTTTTCTGTAAATGGAAATGGGGATTAGGTATAACATCAAGCTAATGAATGATTGAAGGACAAAAGGTCCTAAGGCTTTTAATCCTTTAATACTATAGTAAGTAGGATCAAAGGAGAGATGAGATATAAGTTTTCTCCTAGAAAATTAAGTAATTGGGCTACTAGAAGGCAGGGATTTATTATGCTAAATACACATGCCTATTTCCTAATAAACTGCCATTTGTAACAGATTACTGTAGATTTCACTACAGCACAACACACACCCAACTTCCTCTCCTGCAAAGCTCCTTGCAGGTCCTCTTTGCAGGGATGCATGCTACATTCACGTAACTCAGGGAACGTAAAGATTCCGCATAACACGTAAACAATAATCAACTCCTCCCTTCTTCCTCTGGGCTTCTATTTCACTCAAAAGCTCTGGTGTCAGCCCAACACCTCCATTTAAATTATGTCCTCGCACTCAACCAGGGAGTATACATTATTCGGGCTCTCTCCCGAATACATCTTCTAAGAAGATGCACTGAAATAAATAAATGCAATATTTCAGCGTGAAAAAATGCAAGGGGATGGAATCCATTTTACAAACAAAGCAATCAGATGTGAGCATCTGCTGTAACTACTCACTTAGAACGGGGGTGGGGAGGATCACTTAAGTATCAACAATAAATTCAGTTCAACAAACACACTGAGTGCCTATCAGGGAAACGGCTGTATTAGCATCTTGGCACACTGACGAGACATTAGACTTTTGTCATTCTTAACTGCTAGAGATAGGAGGAGGGAACCAGGGACTAGAATATTCTTAGTTTCTTCTCAGCCTGAGCCATCAGGATGACGTATTGTCAGGAAGCAATCTTTTGTTCAAATGCATGGCTAAGTTTTGTGTCTGGTTGTGTGTATTTAAACAATTTAAGATCAACTTTGCCTACTTTTTTTTTTTTTCAAGTAGATACTGTGGAGTAATTAACATGAAATACTAGGTTAATAGTATTTTCCATACTACATTTTGTAGAACATTTAGAACTTACGAAGTTATTTCTAGGAAAATTGGCTTTGGCAGTGCTTCCCATTTTAATTAAATACTCAGAAACACTCTGTAGTAAAGAAACTTATTTACATTTTAGGGTCATAGAATCTCCCAAATTTAGGGGGACATGGAACCTCCTCTTCCCAAGCCACATCTCCCCACCACTGCCCCACGAAGTGTGATTATCTTGTGGCTTGTAGGTGGAATGGAGTTTGGAAAATGCCTTTCTAGAGCGGCGTGTCTCACCCTGGGCCCTCCTGATGTCTTGGGCCATGTAACTCTTCGGTGAGGAGGTGGGGGCTGTCTTGTGCATTGTGTGGGGTGTGGCGGCATCTCTGCCTACCTCTGTTGTGTGAAACAAAAACGTCTGTAGACAATACCAAAACCCTTTGTGGAGTCAGGGGCGGGGTGGGGGGGCGTCTGGTTGAAAACCACTGTTCGAGAGGATCTGCTCAGTTGCTGGGAAGACGATCTTTTCTGTATTTCATTGCATACACGCTGTTTATTTAGATTATCCTTCCGTCTTGCCACTAGCCCCATGCCCAGCCATCATCCCAGGCTTAGGATGCTTATTACCTATCAGTCTGCTCTCATCCTCAGCTCATCAAACATTCATTTTACCTTTTGCCTCCTCAGAAACACATCTTTTCTCTATGGAAGCCCAGTTCAAGCTGTTTAAGTATTCCTCCGGCTCTCCAGGACTCTCTGAGCTCAAATCCTCAGGAATTTTCCTTACCTCTTAGTGTTGTCCTAAAAGCCTGGTGGGCTATAGTCCATGGGGTCACGAAGAGTCAGACACGACTAAGCGCGCGCACACACACACACACACACACACACACACACACACACAAATCATCAAAGTGCTTCTTCTCTATCGAGTCCTTTGTGATCAGTCACTGAGACCAAGGGTATTGACCCAAGACGAAAACTTGGTTCACAGGGACCTTCACAAGCATGTAGGCCAATCCCTTTCAACAAAGTGTTTCTAGGTTAAAAATCTACCTTGAGAGGTGACGCATATTTTATTAGGAATGGGATCTCCTCTCTTAACAAACAATTTCTTTCATCTGTTCTGTTTTAATTACATTTCCAACTCATACTTGCTTTTCTGGGTAGAATTCTATTCATCCTTCTTTTATTTATACAGACTTGAATACCTAAAAAAGCATCTGTAACACATGGGCTGAGTTCAACAACTGATTTAGTTGTACACTTGAAAGGTGTGAAAACTAGAAACAGCCGGCAGTATTTCTCTGGGGCATGTGCGTATCTCTGGGGCTGTGGCTGGTGCTTCACATACGTTTACATCTCTCTGGTTCATACACACACAGAAAAGCTGAAAAACTGCTGCTACTATTACCTTCAGGCAGATGAGGAAACTGAAGCTCAGGTTAAATGAAAAGTCAAAGGCTTTAAAACTGGTACATTTTGAAGCAGAACAATATATTAAGCTAAACCACTGATTCAAACTAGACTCTCTTAACTGGAACCCACCTTGTGGCACTTGAAAATCGGTTCCTCTCAATTTGTGTGACTCCTGATCTATGGTTGACCCCCAAACCTTGATTCTTTCAACCACACAATGGATAAAATAACTCCAATATCAAATCCCACTCAACCTGTCCCTGAATTACAATTTGACTTAGGCTTCTTTGAGTCCCAGAGGGTTACACAGGCTCTGTACTCTCCCACACTACCAATGTTCCTGTGAAATTTGTTCATCCCAGGAGGTTTTTCAAGGCTCTTTAACATACATTGTCTCTGGCAAGGCACAAAGGACAAGGGTGATTACCCTGTTTTAGACACGCAGACACTGAGCCACAAAGAAGCTCTGACTTACCCAGGTCACTGGCTCTTCTGTGAGTGGTCCAGGAATAGGACTCAATTTGTCAGACAATAAGCCTGACACTATTGCCTTCACACAACACAACTTCAAGTGAGGTCCTCAGAGCTGTATCAGTTCCATAGCAACAGAGAGAATGATGGAGGCAATTATGAGGCCATATAAAATATATATATATATACACACACACACTAGAACAAACTGGATGAGTTTCCCGTGCCTAACTCTGCTAAGAGAGTTAAAATTCCCCACATTACATAGAAGGAAGCTGTGCCTCTTAGATTCAGGAAATAAAGTACATCTAAAATCCAATTCATATTTGTATGAGAGATTCAGAATTTCACAACAGCAGAATCTTTCAAGACCACCTATTTAAAATTAAAACTCCCTTGCAAATGAGCAGGGCTAAAAATCTCAAAAGTCAAAGTGTTTGACAAATATAGAACAGCTCACTGTAATTCCAATTCGAAGGCCACTGGTCTTTTGGAGCAAAAGTTTGGTCTGCTTTTCCCAAAAGTCCACTTTGGGGCAGTCCCTGAGGTTTTCCCTAGTAGCTCAGACAGTAAAGAATCTGCCTGTAATGCAGGAGACACGAGTTTGATCCCTGTGTTAGGAAGATCCCCTGCAGAAAGTAATGGCTACCCACTCCAGTATTCTTGTTTGGAGAATTCCATGGACAGAGGAGCCTGGTGGGCTACAGTCCCTGGGACTGCAAAGAGACAGACCCGACTGAGTGACTAACACTTTCACTCCCACTGTGAGCAAACTGATGCAGTCTCTGTCCCATAGTGATTTTAGGTTTTGTTTACTTTAATCCCCATTTTGCAGATTTACAAATGGAGGTTCAGAAGGGCGAGTCTGTCAATGATGCAGCTTTGATTACTACTTACAGCCAATTCCAGTGATCACGCTCTTTTGTTATAAGTCCTTTCAACAGAAGGGGAAATACTGCTTCCTCAAGCAGAAAAATATCTTTATATTTTAAGCACCAGTAAAAAACTATGGTTGGTACTTAAACTATAACACTCTAGCAAAAATTAAAAAGCATTCAAGGAGGCAAAAAATTCAGAGCATGAAGCGTGTGCCAATGAAATAATTTAAACACAATTCTTGGGTTATTTGAGAATATGTTCACCTATTTCTAAGCTTTGAGACTCTAAAATTGAGGATTTGGAAGGGGTCACTTTACAGCAAGCATGAAGCACTCAAAATACTGAGTTGAAAGTCAAGTTGAAGAAAGCAAGTTAGCATAGTCTTAGTCATGTTGGAAAATGTACAAAGGCTGAGTAAAGATGGCTATATGCAAATTTCATCGCTTGAAAATACAGGTAACCAAAGACTTAAAATTGAATTTTTCCCTTTATATTTCTGAATTCTAAGCACAGCAATTACTTGCCTCACAAAGTCAAGTTTACCCAGCTTTCAAATACTACTGCTTAGTATCCGTCTGGATTGCTCAGACTTGCATAAAGCCAAACCTTATATTTTATGTTTGTCAGTTTTACTGGAAGCCATTCAACTCATTTCATTTATTAAAAGTCTAAATAAAACACTTTTTTTTTTTTTTTAAAAGAAAGAAGTGACTTTCTGAGCTCCTAGACCTTAGCTCATTACACATTCCATTGGTCTCCCTACCCAAAGGCCACAATCTGGAAGTTATGTAAATATTAACAATAAAAGTCCATGAGTGAAACTGCTGTTAATTCTAGCTGACATTAACCCATTGCTGATGAACACTTGAATTTTGGTCACCAACTCTCAGATGAAAGCACGGGGGTGATGCACATTTCACAGACATGACACGATAACAGGAGCTGGGTGGCGTTCGAGGAGATGAAAGCCAAAGTCGACAGACTAGCAGATTGCGGGAGGAGGCATGAATGTTAAAGAGACACCTTGGGATCCTTCACAATGCAGTTTACCAGTCATCGTCAACCCTCAGGTGGCTTGTTTTCAAGCCTTCTTGACAGCAGCCACTGTTTCTACAACAAAGGACCTCACCAGGTCCCTCTGGTCCTGGGCTGATGTGGGATGGACGGGGGACCGTGTTCCTCGGTGACCTTGAAGAACCTTATTCTCCAAGCACACACCAGCAGCTGTTGCTGGTGTGAGCAATGGTGGGGACAATGCCACCTCCCCTCCAAGCTCCGCCTCTTTTGTTTGAGATGGCAGCAAGCAAAGTGTGCCTAATGGTTTGACCTCCACTGCCCCTCTTCTTAAAAAGCTTCATGTGAAACCTGAACAGAGGGAATCAGAAAATTTAAAAGCTCCCCAAGGAGAGATGCATTCTAAATAACAGATTCACTGAATTGAAGTGGACCCCTCATGCATCCCAGACAAATACAAGAATGTGGCAGGAATGTATTTTGCATTCAGCGGCTCACATGACCTCTATAAAATGAGAACCCACGCAAGGAAGCCTTGAACTCACTACTGGTGTTTCTTCCTTTGCTACTTTGAATTTTTTTCTCTGTCACTCTGATTCCAAAGAAGATCTGACCTCTTCAATTCACTCTGGATGAATGGGTTCTACTCTATGGAAATGCATATGAAATTAAGAAATTGAGTTGTCTAAAGTTTATCATTCCTAGGAAATATTTTCTCAATAAAAACATCAATCTTGGGGCAATTCTGTTGAAAATATCTGTCTGTGTATCCCATAAAGTCAAAACACCCCAAAAGTCAAAGCGATGGGAAAGATATTTTAATTCTGCTGCTCTATTCTTTTAATTGGAGTATAATTGCTTTACAATGCTGTGTCAGTTTCTGCTGTACAACAGTGTGAATCAGCTGGATGTATACATCTATCCCCCCTCGTGAGCCTCCCTGCCCCTCCCCTCCATCTCACCCCTCTGGGTCATCATGGAGCACCGAGCTGAGCTCCCTGTGCTCTACTGCAGCTTCCCGCTAGCATTCTACTCTTTTAAATCTTTTAATGGCTCATTTTGGATCAAATGGCTTCTCTAGCCCCCTCTCCATCTGGGCCTCTGTAAGTAGCACACGCTACCCACCCCCAGATACAGATTTCTTGAAAAATCCCCAAAGAAACAGGTGGTCACTAATATATATCCCTCTGCGGGGACCTGTCATCCCAGCTAAATAGATTTGACTAACCCTTTGCTTTCTCCTAAGATTTAGTTTAAAATGTACCTTCTTGCCTCCACTCTGTCAAGCCAGCCTCCTTTGTGATATCCTTTTCTATTTTGTACTATGAATTCTGTATAATATGAACTTTCCTATCTCTTCCTTCCAAGACCATGAGATGGTTGAGGTCAGGGGCTATGTTCTGCTCTCCTGGCATCCTTAGAGCCTAACACTTAAGCGTAATGCGAAGGAGGTACTCATTGTTCTGTTAACAGGAAAGAGTATGTCGCTTAGAAATCACGAACAAGGGTAGAAAGTGTTTATGTAATCACATATGTCAAGACTATTGGAGCTAACACTGGATTTCCGCCTACACTGCATTCACCAGCCTTGGGGACAAAATGACAGTGTAGGGGCTGTGGAGAGAGCCTCAGTGACATGAATTTGGGGGCAGTGTCTGGGTTAAGGGTGGTAGGCTAAACACTGGGAAAATACTGAGTCTTCCCTGGTGGCCCAGGCATTGAGAGTCTACCTGCCAATGCAGGGGGCATGGGTTCGATCCCTGGTCTGGAAAGATCTCACATGCTTCAGGATAACTAAGCCTGTGTACCACAACTACTGAGCCCCTGAGCTACAACCACTGAAGCCCACCCACCTAGAGCCTGAGCTCCACAAGAGAAGCCACTAAAATGAGAAGCTCACACTCCACAACTGAGAGCATCCCCCACTCACCACAACTAGGGAAAGCCCATGCACAGTAGCAAAGACACAGCACAGTCAAAAATAAATAAAGGGAAATTTAAAAGAAAGACTGGGAAAAATACTGCAAGAATCTCATGGGATTTCAGCTGGGAGATGCTTCCTCGATTTGGCTTGTCAATTCTCCTAATCAGTTTGCTTTGTTTATCCAATTCAGTTACAAAAGCCAGTTCCTTTCACTTGTCTGTTGTTCAGGAGCCTCCCTGGCTGGGTTTGTTGGCCTGAAAGCTGACAGATCACAGAATCCTGAGCTGAGACGCCTGGGAGGCCCAAATCTACCCACAGCAAGAAAGGTAGGAGTCAATGAACTTAGGTCATTCAACTAAAAGACGCAACCCTCCTCCTCCTCGTTTCTAATCTTTTTCACAGTGACTCAGCAGAGTCAGAACCAGAGGTGCCCTTTCTCAGTGCATGAAACAGAAGAAGAAGAAAAGAGCAGAGATAAGGTCTACAGAACGTGATGAAGCCACCCCCAACTCCTGCCACCTCTTGCCTCAGCAACTTTGAAGGTCTCTCTCCTCAACCCAACACAAAGAACCCTGGAGCACCAGGGAAGAACTGGGAGGTGAAAACCCATCCCCCAAAAGAAGTAATGGGGGAAATTGTAGGAAACACACACACAGATCCTTGTGTGTGTTAACCCCCTGGTTCTAGGGAAGGAGGCTGTGGGATATCCCCAGTTTCATGTCCCTCACTCAGTACAACACAGACAGCCCCAGTCAGAAGGCAAGGCCAAAGTGACCCTCGCTTCATTAGGGCCAGGCTTCAATGATCTGTTTCTTCTACTCAGGCAGGTTATAAAAACTTCCATACCTGGTGCATAGGACTGTTCTAGTGATCTTGTAAAATGAGATATCCAGGCTTCATCTGTAGAAATATCATATTCTTAACAACTATGGGTTATCAATTACCTCAAAAGTCTCAATATTGGGCATGTTGAAGGGTAATGTATCATATCATACAGGTCAGAATGGCCATCAAAGAGTCCACAAACAAATGCTGCAGGGGGTTTGTAGAAAAGGGAACCCTCCCACACTGTTGGTGGGAAAAGCCATAATTCAAAAAGAGACACGCACCTCAGTGTTCACTGCAGCACTCTGTACAATAGCCAAGACATGGAAGCAATCTAAATGTCCACCAACACAGAAACAGATAAAGAAGATGTGGTATATACAGTGGAGTATTACTTGGCTATTAAAAATAATAATGCCATTTGTAACAACATGGATGAACCTGTAAGTCACATAGAGTAAGACAAATATCACAGGTATCACTTACCTGTGGAGTCTAAAAAATAATAGAAATGAACTTATTTATAAAACAAACAAACTCACAGACTTTGAAAACAAACTTAGGGTTACAAAGGGGAAAGGCGGAGGGCCTGGATAAATGTGGAGTTTGGGATGAACATATACTGCTGCTGAGTCACTTCAGTCGTGTCCAGCTCTGTGTGACCCCATAGACGGCAGCCCACCAGGCTCCCGCGTCCCAGGGATTCTCCAGGCAAGAATACTGGAGTGGGTTGCCATTTCCTTCTCCAATGCATATACATATTACTATATATAAAAAATAAATAAGGAACTTCTGTATAGCATGGGGACCTCTACTCAATATTCTGTAGTAACCTAAATGGGAAAAAAATCTGAAAAATAATGAATACATGGATAAATGAATCACTTTGTTGTACACCTGAAAATAACACAACATTGCAATAAGTATACTTCAATATAAACACAGTTTAAAAAGGGAACAAAGAGTTTAAGCTGGAGAGGTAAAGGGCTCAGATGTGTGTGCGTGTGTGTTCATGCATATGAGGAGGAATGCATCTGCATGCCCGTGTACTACACATACGTGTGTGTGTTATGCACACATAGGCACATGTAGTCTGTGACACGTGCAGGCATACCTGCATGTGCACAGGGATACAGGGGTACGTGATATTCGTGTGCATGTGTGTGTGTGTGTACATGTATGTCTGCATGGGAGTGCACGTATGGGTGCTCATGTTTGTGTGCCTACACCTGTATCTGTGTGTGTGTGTGTGTGTGTGTGCGCGCGCGCGCGTGCGCTTGGTCCATGAGATCAGTACTTCACACGCAAACTAGTAAAATGATTCACCAGGCAGAAAGGATCAGCCAAATTAAAAAGGAAGCTGAAACTCGAGCTCTTGCAGCCAGCTTTGGCACAGAAACCCAAAGGGAGTACTACAGGATGGCGGTAACAAGTAGCTTCCTGACTTCTCTCTAGGCTGTCAATTTGGCATCTCTCATCAGCGTTATATTTTAAAAGATAGGAGAAAAAAAAAAACCCCAAAACTCCATAGGAAGATAGAAATCATGGCAGAGGCTCAGGGAATTCAAAGCATTCTAATAAACATTCACAGAACATTACATTCACTGAACATTACAGACAGTGTGTCCTTTTCAAAGTGCTATTAAAATATATAAACATACACACAGGTGTGTACAAGAGCATGCACCATCCATGTAGCATCTCTAACTGTGAGCCTATGAGACCCCAAAATACTTTTACCCAGCCTGAGTCACAGGCTTAATTTGTGCAATCAAATGCTTCCAGCAGGAAGACACGAAAATCGAGAGTAGAGTGATGTTATCATTTAATAAGGGAAACATGCACACACAAACACATATGGGTGTTTGCTGAGAAATATTCTGTCATTTTAGAGCAAACAAATTGTTTTCTCCATGAAACTCCTACTGGGGTAGAACACTGAAATATGTGTTCTCATTTGCTTATGTCCAGATTCATATTTTATTCCATATTCAGAAAAGCCTCTGAAGTTACAGGCTTTTCTTTCCTTGTGGTGCTTCAATCTTTACTGAAGGTATGTTTATGTTTTTGAAAAAGATCATCGAGCAAAGGCATCAAAAACCAATTCCTAACCTAAGAGAGAAACGGCTGTCATGAGCCTCAGATACTACTTCTATGTAAAACAAAACCTGGAGCAAAATTTTTAAAAGAGGGCAATACGGCCTCAACATTTTCTAACTGACTGTTAGACTCAGCTACAAATACTAGATAAAAAGAAGCATAATTCTAGGAATAAAACTTATTGTATCATCTTAATTGTAAGATCCAGTTTTTCTTCACATTTTCCCATTCACATTTCTGATATTAGGCTTGCATGTGTGCATGCTAAGTCACGTCAGTCGTGTCTGACTCTTTGCAACCCGATGGACTGTAGCCCACCAGACTCCTCCGTCCATGGGATTTCCCAGGCAAGAATACTAGTGTGTTGCCATGCCCTCCTCCAGGGGATCTTCCCGATCGAGGTATCAAGCCCAAGTCTCTTTATGTTTCCTGCATTGGCAAGCAGGTTCTTGACCACTAGCACCAGATTAAATTTGCATTTATGCATTTAATTTCCCCCAAATCCCTTAAAAGACTCTCAGTTGGTGACATCTTAAAACTTGTTAATATGATATACAGTAAAAGACCTAATTTTTGAGACATTAATGACTTTTGCCTTTCTTCACTTGTTAAACTTATTTTCTATCTGGTTATTCAGTGGCTGGGGCTTAGAAACGGAAGTGAAACATCATTTGGGGGCTAATTAAAATCTAGTTGATTGGAGCTTAACCTACTTCATCCTGACCTAAGGTAAGGATGAAGAAAGTTGAGCCCTTCTCATGGCTCATTGTGGGAAAATGAAAGCTCTGCTAATAAGGACAATACTACTTTTTAAGAGAGAGGATAAATATCTTTACCTGAGTTTGCAAGGTACATACATTTTAAGTGAAAAGTGAAGTCACTCAGTCGTGTCCAATTCTTTTCGACCCCATGAACTGTAGCCTAATAGGCTTCTCCCTCCATGGGACTCTCCAGGCAAGAGTACTGGAGTGGGTTGCCATTTCCTTCTCCAGGGGATCTTCCCGACCCAGGGATCAAACCCCAGTCTCCCGCATTCCAGGCAGATGCTTTAATCTCTGAGCCACACATACATTTTAAACAGGGAAGCCCACATACACTTTAAACAATGTATTAAAAACTGTTTGTGCTCAATTGATCAAGTTTCAGTGGGCAGCAAGAAGAGAAACAACCTCTTTCCCTGAAATAAGAGTGGAGAGAGGGCAGGAGGTCTGAACAGAACGTGGAGGTGGAGGGCAGCTTAGCTGAGTGACCTCAACATGCATGACCTTGATTCCTAAATCAGTGGCAAAATCATTTCTCCCTGCAAAGAGCAGATGTCTGGCTAGGGTCTAAGGAGAGGGGCTCGGTGTAGAAAAGGATGAAGAAGTTGATAGGAGAAGAGGATGAGGGGTTGGAACGCACTAAGCCTGCTGGTTTTGCAGGGGTCACTGCATAGGTTTTCAGGAGCTGGCACAGGGTAAAGGGACAGTTGCTTTGATCCAAGCAAAGTGACTGGTGAGTTGAGTATGGTGGCAAGCTCAGCAGACAAAGGACTGCAGGAAGTGTAAAGTAGATAGATGGAAATACTGGCCAAGGGGCCCAGCGGGGCTGGAGAGACTGACCTGTTTGAGAAAATGGAAGGGCCAGGGGTCTGGAGAGAGTGATGTTGGCTAGTGACTGGTTTCTAGGTGACATGTTTCAACTGGAATGAATGTCAAAGCCCTTTTCAAAAATGAACAGGGAATTCCCTGGCCGTCCAGTGGTTAGGACTGGATACATTGGGAGACTGGGATTGACATATACACATTGCTATATATATAACAGATAACTAATAAGGACTTATTGTGTAGCATAGGGAAATTTACTCACTACTCTGTAATGGCCTATATGGGCAAAGAATCTAAAGAAGAGTAGATGTATGTATGTATGGTAATATAACTGGTTTACTTTGCTGTACAGCTGAAACCAACACAATACTGAAAATCAACTATACTTCAACAAATTTTTTTTTAATTTAAAAGAAAATAACAAAAAACAAAGCAAACATGCACACACACACACCAAAAAACCCCCAAATGAACAAAGTTGAGTCCTTCTGCTTTCGCTATCCTAGACATTCAGGCTCAAAACATGGTAGTTATCCTGGGTGTGTTCTTCTCCCTTATTCTCTGAACCTGCTCAATCACCTAGTCTGGATAATTATACCCCCAAAATATTTCTGAACTGTCGCCCTCCTTTTCATTGCTATTACCATTGGGATAGTGGTTGATTACTGATGTTTGTTGTCAGAGTGACCTGGATTTAAATATTGCCTTTGCCTCTTAATGGCTTAAAGACTTTTGGCCGAGTAGTGTCTGAAACTCAGTTTTCTCACCCGCAATGACAGGACTTGACGTCCTAAGTCTTTTCTGGAGACTGAATAAGATTTGAGTAAGATGGCCCATGGGAGATATCTAGGGTAGTACAGGGCACATAAGAAATGTTAATAGCTATTTGTTGAATTCATGAATATTCTTGTTATTTTGCTTCAGTTTAGATCTCCATCTTTCCCCTGGATTATTGTAATAGTTACTTAGTTACTTAGCAAGTCTCCCTGTATCCTCTCATGTCTGTTTTCCACTTATCTGCTGGGTGATCAACATAAAACATTGGCTTTTTTAAACAACTTTTTATTTTGTATTGGGATATAGCCAATTAACAATATCGTGACAGTTTCAGGTGAACAGCAAAGGGACTGAGCCACACATATATATGTACCATTGTTTCCCAAACTCCCCTCCCATCCAGGCTGCCACAGAACATTGAGCAGAGTTCCCTGTGCTCAACAGTAGGGCCTTGTTGGTGATCCATTTTAAACATAGCCGTGTGTACAGGCAACCAGAAGTTATAAAACACAAGTTTGATGGTGTCACTCCTGTGCTTAAAATCTTCCCATGGTTTCCCAATGTGCTTAGAGTAATATCTAAATGGATTAACCTGGCCAACAACGCTCTTTAAAGTCAGTCCTTTGCTCCCTCCCCACTGCTTTTCCCTCTTTACCTCCTTATACTTTAGCACATCTAGCCACCCTTTGCAGAACGTACCATAGTATTTCCCATCATCGTGCCTCCATCCATGTTATCCCTTCTACTGTGAGTGGATGCTCACCCCTTCTTCCTCAGGCCACTTCCTATTCTGCCTTTCAGAACCATCTCAGGCATCTACTCCTTTGGGAAGACTTATGGTCATCCCCTGTTCTGGGTTAGTAAATGTTGCTTGGGCTCCATGACTACTCTGCACAGGAGTTAAATTTTTCTTGGTTTGTGTGTCTGTGTTTCCACGAGAATGAAAGCTATCTGAGAACAAGGACCCTTCCAGTACCTGGTACAGTATGTATTCACCAAATGTGTTGTACATGCATGTGTATAAATATGTACCCATACATATATTAAATATGTGTGTTGTGTATTATATATACACAGGCTCTTTTGAATTTCAGGGTTAGTCTCTCATCTCTCATTTTTTTATATTCCTCTTTTCTTCACTGTAGTTAGATCTTTTCCAGGTTGTGTCTGCTACAGAATGATTCTTCTTAATTTATCCACAGATTTGGGACCCCAGAGCCTTATTTTCACTCTATGACTTTGCTCTCTTTGTTAGAGTTTATTGGGTCAGATGTGGATGCTTGAATGAGTTGGACCAAGAGCAGCCTCTCTTCCTCTCTACCCTCCTGTCTCCCTAGTCTCTCTCTTTTATTCTTTCTAATATGTTGAACTAGTAAAATCAAAGCCAATTTCTCCAACAGGGTAGGTATAAAACTTTGGGGTGTTGGCAGCCATGTCCTGCCATGTGAACTCTGGAGCAAGGAAAGTGGGTCTGCAGAGAAAGGAGTGTGAGAAAGATAGGCAGAGACAAAGATATTCTTAAAGAGTTAAAGAGAGAATGAGAGAAAGCATAGACACACAGACAGACACACAGACACACACACACACAGACACACACACAGACAGACAGACACACACACACACACTCAGTTTTCCATTTGTTCTAGCTGCCTTATTCCAAGGACAAGTAAGTAACCGTTGGACCAGCCTCGTGGATGGCTCCCATCTTTTCTAACTTTCACTCTGGTTTCACTGCTCTATTTATAAGTGCGTGGCCATCACAGTTAAGTATATATTTGTACTCTACAATGAATACCCAGCTGTCAGGAATGAGACAACACGTTTAGAATCCAAAATGGCCTGGATGCACTGGAGGGATTACATGAAATGAAATTCAAATAAGACAGATACAAAAAAATTACACTTAGGAAAGGAAAAATAAATTCTATGAAACCTAAATAGAAAAGTGCTGGGGAGAAAATGAGAGAAGAAGTCCAAATAACTTGGGGATTAGAGGAGGCCACACAGTGAACCCAAGTGGGCAGAGACAGGAGCTACAAAGCAGGAAAGTGACTCAGTCATGGCTGTACGTGCCGGGGAGGGAGGGAAAGGAGATGTATCCCCTTCAGCTTGCCCCTGAGGTCCCCCCTGAGCTCTCATGTGGTTTTGATGCCTGCCTCTGGACTCTAACGTTGACACTGTCACCTTCAGAAAGCACTGTGCTGACAGACAGTTCGAAGCATAAGCCTGATTTAGGAAGACGAGAAGTGTGCTCAATATTCCCATTTGCTGAAAGAGAAAGAATGCTGTTGGGGAGGCTTCTTAGCCAACATGAAGATAGAGAATTTGTATGGAAAGGGAAACCATATACTTTGCTTCTTGAATTTTTAATTCAGACTTCTGCTATGTTTTACACTTAATCTGCCTGCAATGTAGGGTACTCTAGTTCAGTCTTTGGGTTGGGAAGATCCCCTGGGGAAGGAAATGGAAACCCACTCCAGTCTTCTTGCCTGGGAAATCCCATGGACAGAGGAGCCTGGTGGGCTACAGTCCATGAGAGCTGGACAGGACTGAGTGACTAACACACTTACACTTTCTAGAAAGCTTTGACATATACAGTATGAGTCAGTGTAGGTGACCAGCATTGATTGTGTGGTGCCACACAGAAAAAGTGTACTTCTTGCTCATGGCAGCACAAAGCAGGTCGGTAGGCAAAAGTGGGAGGGCCGGGGGGAGGCCTCTGCTCCACGCAGTCATTCAGGGACTCAGGCTCCTTCTCGAGTTTGGGCTCCCTTCTACGTGTTCTCACCCAAGTCCTCTCCATTCCTTCTGCTGATGCAGAGAAATAGGATGGAGAGTCCTATGGGGATTTATTTTCTTTTCGGGAAATGATGCCATTTCCTGACACATATTCCACTCTCTGAATCCATGAACAGGGACATACCTAACTTCAAGGACAGCTGAAAGTGCATTTTCACTGTCTGTCCAAAAGGGGAAGGAGCAATAGGGTGAGAAACAACTAGCCAGTCTCTGTCACCTATATTGTGCATTTTCACCTTAGAAGTGCACATACTGTTATTTTAGATAACTTGGTACGTACACAAATGTCTATATAATGCATCTTTCTTCCTCCTCTCCTTCCTCATCTTGTGACAAAAAGTACTCTTCAATTGTGGCAGCTCTTCCTGTTTTTAATGGAACCCAGATATCACAATCTTCTCAAATCAACACCTACTATCAATCAACAGGAATCAGAATTTTAGATAAAATCTATTTGCGTTTCCAACTCTAGACTGTATCTCAACATCAGTGAGTTAAAAATACATGAAAATAGCAAGAGAGTCTTGATCATGTTTATTGAGCAGAGAAATGGCTGGACCATAAAACCGAGCATCACCCATTCCTTTTCACTTTTGTAAATTGTAGCTAATATTTGGACTTTCAATGTGCCCCTGAATACTATTTCCTGAATTGATGGGGAGTCTCTACTCATGAGAGCTACTTAAACACCTGTATTAAAGCTTGGAGGCATTAAAATAAATAAATTTATATTAAAAAAATTAAAAAAATAAAGCTTGGAGGCTTCTGAAAAGAAACAGTTTTCTGATGCTCACACACACATTCAGTCTGGTTTGGACTCCACACCAAAGCCTAATGGAATACAGAGTGTGACTGTCCAAGGCTTTATGCAGGATGGAGGGACTGTGTTCCAGGATTTCGAGAAGTTCATCATGTACAATTCATGCTGTCCATTTTGATGTATTTTTAATAACACCTCTATGCATTATGAGTCTAAATCATTGCTAAGTGTTAGAGCAGAGAATGTACTTGGTGAACTACCTTGAACTGGATGAATTAGTTCCAACGGAATGTTAAGAAAATCCACACTTTCCCTCTCCACCACAGCCAGTAAATACTAAGCCTTGCCATTCATCCTCTTTCAAGCTTCACATTCAAAGCAAATTACTACAGAAATAGACAAAATTGTAGGAAGGATGCCAATGAGAGAGCCAAAGGCAGTCATAAATATTCTGAAGTTCTATCTAGAACTACCAATGGGGGAATAATGGAAAACAACAAAAACCAGGAATTGTAGTAAGCTAAGATCTTATTGTACTGTTTCACTGACATAAATATCTGTTTGTCCATTAGATGGTTTTGTATTGGCATTAAATGATCACTTAGTATGAAGTCAGCAGAGTTCCAATCACATGTAACAGGAACATAATAACCATACATGCTAAAAGTGGCAGAACAAAGTTTTCCCTTTAAATATTTACTGTTAAGGAAATGGATAAAGCAGATGGATGAAACAATGAAATATTACTCAACCCATAAAAATCAAATAATGCCATTTGTAGCAAAATGGAAGGACCTCGAGATTAACATGCTAAGTGAAGTAAGCCAGAGAAAGACAAATATCATATGATATCACTTATATGTGAAATTTTAAAAAATTATACAAATGAATGTATATACAAAACAGGAGACCCATAGACACAGAAAACTATCTTATGGTTACCAAAGGGGAAAGGGGTGGGAGAGAGAAACTGGGGGTTTGTGATTAGCAAATACAAACTACTGCATATAAAATAGATAAATAAGGTCCTACTGTATAGCACAGGGAACTATACTTGACATTGTTTAAAAGCCTATAATGGTAAAGAATCTGAAAAAATAGCTACATATGTATGTACAACAGAATCACTTTTCTGTTCGCCTGAAAACAATACGACATTGTAATCAACTATACCTCAATTAAAAAAAAAAATTCAAGTCTTCAATCACTTTTCACCTCCGGAAGCACAAAACGCACAGGACTGTCAGGACAGCAAGGGATTGTCTTCTTCAAGTGTTTCTGCAGACTCAAAGCATCACGTGGTTTCTCTACAGAGAATTCAAACTATTCAAACTCCACTGTCAATAAGGCACGCCACAGAACTGATTGGAGATAAAGAATCAATACACGCCAGCTCCATCTACCTTCATTCCTCTCCACCTGACCTAACACATTCCCTGTGCTTTCACCCGAGGCGCCACTCCCTGGCATCCTAGAAAAAAGACAGCATGTTAATTTCAATACCAAGAATCACAGCCTGGTGATAATGCACAGAAACTTTATTTCAGTGAAAAGGAGTAATTCTTGCAATTCTAACAACCAGCAGCAAGAAGTAAAACCAGTTAACTCACACAAAGTTGTACACTTTTTATTCAAGGTCTTCTTTTTCCTTGAGTTTCCTGGTCTTCCCTGCCTCTCTCTTCCTGTTATTGTTGTTTCTAGACTCAATCATGTAGCATAAAATACTGGCATTTAACTTTTCTGTTTGAATATATTTTATATTCTTAATCGTGGTGAGGGTAGAGCATTCTTTTTATCAGAGGCACTTACTCTTCCATACAAAGAAAGACTCCACCTACAGTCTTAGTTTTTGCATTGTGGACTTTGTATTAAATGAATGAGTCAGTAAGGATGGCTTCTATTGGATGAGGTGTGCTTAGCTTATAGCTCTTGGAAAAATAAAATTATTAAAGTGGCAATAGAAGCTGGGGCTAAGGTTGTACCCAGAGAAATGATGGGTAGTGACACATTGGTATCACTTGTCAAGAAAGGAACTCAGAGTGCAGATAAGGTTGAAAGGCTGCCTCCATGAAGGTAAGTGAAAAAGACACAGCCTGCTTCCAGCCAGTTCCCCAAATTCCACATCATGACCATACTGAATTGAGGACTAAAAGCCTCAATCATAGTAATCCCAAGATAGGAGAGCTCCACAGCCAATTCCCATCACAAAGTTCTCCAATGGGACCAAGTTCAGATCTTCCTGGAAGTCATTCTTGTACCTTTAAGGAATTCCTTCTTACTCTGCCTAACAGTTGATTCCTTTCTTTCTCCCATCCCCTTCATCTGCTCCTCTGGCTTAGAAAGGGCTGGAGAGCAGGTGTGGAGAGCAACAGAAACAATAAAACACAGACTCTTGCTGGAGAGACACAAATCCTTACCACCTGCTTCTCTCCCCTATTAGCCTAGGAGAAAACCACTTGCTACATCACATCCAAAGCCCTAATTTGTTGATACAACTTTCCTAAAACACACACATCAATTAGACTATGATCTTGAGGATTAGTGCCAATTCAATGTCAATGTACTACTTGGTGGCTTCTACTATATTTTTCTCAGAAAAAAACAACACAACTTTTTCCCTAAATGATATAAAGTAATCCTATGATGACTCCTGTTACTAAACAAGTAAGAATCACATCTAATTTTCTTACTGTTTAAATCAAGACTTACTGTGTCCTTTTTAATGTTATATTCCACTCACCGCAGGGATTCCCTAGCGTGTATTATATATGGCTTTGGACTAGATGTCTCTGGACCAATTTTAGCCAAGGCAATTGTGGGGCAGGAGATGACACTATGAGGGGGGAGGCTAGAGGTCTGGGAATGCTGATGTCTCTGGCTATGCTTGTGGAGGTATGTAAGAGAGAAAGCAAGAAGAAGATGGGGAGAGAGGGCACAGATTAGAACTTTCGAAGAAAATAAAAACAGTTCTCAGAAAAACCTTTCCTATTGAAAGGATTCACATTGTGGCAAAAACCAGGCCTCTCTTCATTAAAGCAAACTGAGATTCAGTGAGGGCTATGGCACCATGGAAAGAAACAAGATCCAAACCAGAACATCAACGCATAAACAAGAATGATGGTGAGGTGGACATGCACTCAGACACTCAAGAGATGTCCTTGAAGGACCTGCGAGACAGAACTTTCTCAAGGAAAGGTATGATACTGATACCCAAGTGGTTCTATCCTTGGTTACCTTGTTTATGAAATTTGTCATCTATGCGTGAAAGTTCAGATGTCAGTGGTTTCATTGTGTAGCTGAATGAACGGGTGGGCAGAGTTCACAGGGTTTGCTCATTAAATAGTTAAAATCAGCATGTCATCTCGGTTTTTACATGTATATTAAACCTTCCTTTGGTATTTCAGGATGATTCTTCTTCTGCATAAAAGATATCAATAATCCTCCCCCGGACTGCTTCAAAGGGAGAGAACGTACTTTAGAGTTTTCTGTAACTGTTGCAATACTCAAAATGTTGTGAAAATGCCTGAAATTGAATGAGCCTGGTGGTTTGATTAGGGCAGGAAATACCTCTACTTGCCAAAGCAAATATTCTCTAAAAGAGACTGGTAGATAATGACATTGAAAGAAATATATTTACTTTTAGTGTAGTTCAAGTTATTACAACACAATATAAAATTAAGGAAAGGTCGAATAAAAAGTTAGCAACTATCATTAAAGTAAGAAAATATTGATATAGTGATGCAGGTAGATTCTTTCCCAGTGCAGAGTAGGGAATACCACAATACAGTAATTATCAATATAAAGGCGACAATGTAGAGTCCCACTAACTAGGAATCAGGCATTTTGCCACTTTATACATGTATTGATTCAGCAAACCCATATGACAGTCAATAACATGGACTCTTAGCTTTTCTCTTTCTGAAGGAGGACACGGAACCAGAGTTTAAATGACTCACTCAGGATCTTGCATGCAGCTAGGGAGGAGCAAAGCAGAGTGACCCTGGTTCTAAAGCCATTGTCTCAGACATTACGTGCCAGGAATTCGTGTTATTTTTCCTTCTTACTGAAACTTCAGAAGCTACACAGAGTGAGAATGAGCAATTGCTACCTTATGCTAATTTCACACAGACATTTGAAAGCAATATTTTAAAACATCCATCATAATCATAATGCTGGCAGTTATGGTTCCACCTTTCATACCAGTTGAGAGTATTTGTAACTGCATGTTTACACAGCTTTCGCCAAGTCAAAAAAGCAACTCACTTAACTATGAATTTGCAACTTATGCAGAAATCTCACATCCTGAAAGAGTGAGGGAGATGTAATAATTGGGAAAAAAATCTAGTAGCTAGAATACAAAAATTCCATTTCCCACAAAACTGTCACATTTCTTGTGTACAGTTCTCTAGCAGATGTTGTTTAGAAAGTGCTACTGGTCACACTGATAAAATGTGGCAATTCCATCATAGTGACATAAATATTTTTACCTGAATAATCCCTGCTGTTCCTTTGAAACTGAAATTAATTCACATATTGTTTTCCCCGGAGTAGCCCAAAAACCTACTTCTTTTTCCTTTAAGGTAGAGACTGTGTGTACTGATGCTGAACCAAGTATTATTTCTGAACAGCGATTTTATTTTTCCAGTACATGCTATGCTAAAAAGCAGGATAATGGTACTGAATATAGAATCAATACATATTCAAATGGAATCTGTTTATTTTGCTTCATGGGCTGAATTGTGATATCCACAATCTACTGTTAATAGTATCAAGCCATTAATGGCTGGCTTTGTGCTTCCTACGAAGACTGATTTCACATAACCCAGGCAAGCCTGGCCATGCCGACTTAATCAGCCTGCTTCTCGGCCTTGTGAGAGGATGGTTACAGGCCTACTGGTGTATCAAGAGCAGTGGGGAATAACTCTGAAGGATGCTCCTGGTTCAAATCCCAGCTCAGCCCCTTCCTAGTTCCATGAAGCCGGAACCAGCCACTGAAACTCTGCCTTCTCAACAAGTAGGGTAACATCAACCACCCCAGGGTCAGAGCCATTGCACTGGCCTACACCGAAGCCACTGTGCTTGTTGTCAGTTATATGAATGGTGCAGTGCGCAACCTGAATGTGTGGCCTGCTCAAGGGTTGTGGCAATTCAGGTCATTCTGTTTACAAAATATTTAGCGCAGCCCCTCCCATGTAGTAAGGCCCCAGGGAATGCTCAATCTTTTTATTAGTTTTAACTTAGATCATCTATGACTTCTAGTTCCACATCCCAATTTTGAAAAGGTTTGAGAAAATACTGTAATCCACGTTCCATGGGATTTTCCTATCAAGGGAGCAATGGGATTTTGTAAATTTTCTAAGTATTCTCTATATGATTTCAGAGCAATTGTCTTGGCAAATTTCATTCTATTTCCATTCTGTATCATGTCTGTGAAGAAGTCTGAAGAACTCAAGATGTCCTCAAAGGGCAGAGTGACTTTGGAGTCACACTGAGTCCAAGTCCAGCTCTCTCCATTTTCCCCAAGTTTATCATTCAAGCCTTAGCTTTCTCATTTGCATATTGGAAATGATAATAATTTCTATCCTATAGCATTGTTAGGAAGGATGAGGGAGGTACTGCAGAGCAAAGTGTTTAACAAAAGCCTGGCTCAGAGCTGATACTAAATAAATCATTGCTACGTTATGCTAGTCTATATCTCTTAGTCACTTGCAGAGGAGTATTAGATCCAGAAACCTCTTCAACTGCAAGGCGTGTCATGGGAATGTTGCCCCATGAACTCAGCATGGTTCAGCTTTCTTAGAAAGACAATCAGCAGGGCATTGTTCTAGTTCTATTTTTGCCACTGTGGGGCTTGCTCATCACACTGATTCTGCAAACCTTAGCTGCTTCATCCATAAAGAAAGGTGATTAGATTCAGGGATATCTCAAGAGGTCTCTTCAAGTACCAGATCCTCTGATTTCAACATTAGGTAAAAGAAGTAGAATTTTTGTTAGGATCCTTCTTTTACTTTTTTTGTTACCTCTCCAGAGTTTGGATGTTACACATCCCTGCCTGATGCTCATAAAATTTTGCTGATGGATCCAATTATTTTTCTTAAGTTTGAATGAGGCCTCAGAATCCTGCTCAGCACAGTATTTCAGAGCATTGAGCCACTCAAACCTTCTAAGTCTTAGTTGGAAGCATCTGACGTATTTGCTATCTGTTGAAATATCTTAAGTACTGGAGTGTTTCTGATAATAATCATGTATATTTCTTTTTGCTACCCCCTAGCTAAAAAGCCTCTTGATGAAAGTGAAAGAAGAGAGTGAAAAAGTTGGCTGAAAGCTCAACATTCAGAAAACTAAGATCATGGCATCCGGTCCCATCACTTCATGGGAAATAGATGGGGAAACAGTGGAAACAGTGTCAGACTTTATTTTGGGGGGCTCTAAAATCACTGCAGATGGTGACTGCAGCCATGAAATTAAAAGACACTTACTCCTTGGAAGGAAAATTATGACCAACCTAGATATTGAAAAGCAGAGACATTGCTTTGCCAACAAAGGTCCATCTAGTCAAGGCAATGGTTTTCCAGTAGTAGTCATGTATGGATGTGAGAGTTGGACTGTGAAGAAAGCTGAGCGCTGAAGAATTGATGCTTTTGAACTGTGGTGTTGGAGAAGACTCTTGAGAGTCCCTTGGACTGCAAGGAGATCCAACCAGT
>SJYA01001331.1:3390254-3469047 GCA_006410615.1 Neotragus moschatus
GAGATGGCTGGATGGCATCACCGACTTGATGGACATGAGTCTGAGTGAACTCCGAGAGTTGGTGATGGACAGGGAGGCATGGTGTGCTGCAATTCATGAGGTCACAAAGAGTCGGACACGACTGAGCAACTGAACTGAACTGAGCCAAACATAATCTGACTTTTATAATTAGCTAACAATAGAATCATGCCCACTCCAGTACTCTTGCCTGGAAAATCCCATGGACGGAGGAGCCTGGAAGGTTGCAGTCCATGGGGTTGCTGAGGGTCAGACACAACTGAGCGACTTCACTTTCACTTTTTATGCATTGGAGAAGGAAATGGCAACCCACTCAGGTGTTCTTGCCTGGAGAATCTCAAAGATGGGAGAGCCTGGTGGGCTGCCGTCTATGGAGTCGCACAGTCGGACATGACTGAAGTGACTTAGCAGCAGCAGCAACAATAGAATCAATTTTTAATTTCAGGGAGTTTACATTTTAAAAGTACTTCATTAATTCCTATAGAAAATACTTAAGGGAGCCCTTTCCTGTTTTTCCCACTACACCTTTCCAAGCAATGTTAGGGGTCAGGCAGACAGTGAATAGGAAGTGCAGTGTATCAGGCACAATGGCATTAAGATCAAGGGCCATAAGTGGGTAGGAAAGATGCTAGATACATCCTAGAAATTAAGGGATTGCTTCTTGAAGGTTCTGGGCAATAATGTTCTAGCACATGGAACAGTGTGGCAAAGCCTGATGGAGAGGCAGATATGACGATCTGGTGGGGAGCTGCCAAGTCACTCAGGGCAACAAAGCACGTGTACGATGAGTTGGGTTCCTGGGAGACACAAAAGCAAGGAGGTGAGCAGAAGCCATCATCTTGTAGAAAGAAATGCAATACTTTCACTTGAGAGGTAACGCCAGAGGTCAAAACAGAACAAAACCCAAAACAACAATAACAAAAACCCAGTGGATCTGGGAAAAGGAACATTACAGAGACAGGCTTTTAATGCCGCTCAAGTGACTGCATGAACGGGCTGCCTATTAAGGTTAATCAGATCTGGATACAGGTCAGCTGATATAATGAGAAAATGGGAGGAGGAGAAATTTCCCTCTACGGACTTAGGTGTACTTTCTAGTCAACAATAAAAACACCTATTTGTACCCTAAAATATGAGAGCAGCTGAATCATTTCAAGGGATAATTTGCTGGGTTGTTACATTTAAAGTGAGTGAGTAAAGTTGCTCAGTTGTGTCCGACTCTTTGTGACCCCATGGACTGTAGCCTGCCACACTCCTGTCCATGGGATCTTCCAGGCAAGAATACTGGAGTGGGTTGCCATTTCCTTCTCCAATTATATTTAGAGCTTCTGATTATTTATTTTTCTGTCTTAAATAACGTAAATTGGAGCAGCTAGGGATGGTGCATAAGTGGGCACAGTCCTAGGCACCTGGGGTTATGGAAGGAATCTGACTTTGTTCATTCATATTTGTTTCTTGATACACGGAAACATGCCAGGCACTATGATAAGTGCTGGGAAGAAGGCAGTGAACAAATGAACATGCCTTCAACAGGTTTACAGTCTGAGAAAGAATATCGTATTCAACACATACATGTAAAATCTGAAAAAAAAAAAAACAAAACTGGTGGGGACAGTCTTATTTATAAAGCAGAAATAGAGACACAGAGGCAGAGAACAAATACATGGATACCAAGGGAGAGATGGGAGTGAGATGAACTGGGAGATTAGGATGGACACATATACACTATTGGCAGATACTATGTGTAAAACAGATAGTTAGTGAGAATTTACTGTGCAACACAGGGAACTCTCCTCAGTGCCCCACGGTGACCAAACTGGGAAGGAAATCCAAAAAAGAGGGGATAATGCAAACGCATAGCTGATTCACTTTGCTGTACAGCAGAAAGGAAAACTGTAAAGCAACTATACTCCAATAATAATAATACTAAAAAACTAATACAATAAAGAACATGCATACCATCCCCCACCCCAACAAAGAAACTTATGGTCTACTGAACGAATTGGTATTAAAAAGCAGACACATCACCGATTCGTGACTACAAATCATGACAAGCATTAGTAAGGAAAACCGAAGCACACAATAAAAGGCTTGATTCAGAGGAATCAGTTTCAAAAGTGGGGCTCAAGGAGGCTATAGACGTAAACTGCAGCTGAGCTCTACTAAGTGAACAGGAGGAATAAGTGGACAGTGTCTCCAGCAAAGCAGAGCTTCTCAAGTGGCAAGACATTTGGCAGCAGCTGGAGACACTTTTGCTGGCTTTAACTATGGAGAGGTGTTGCTCCCGGCTGGATGTGGGACAGCCCAAAACACTGCTAAATATCCTGCAGTGCGGAGGTCAGCCTGCCACTACCAAGAACTGGCCTGAAGGTCCATTGTGCCAAGGACGAGAAACTCTGAGATGGAGGGAATGGTGTCTGGGCTTCAGACCCAGAGGCAGTTAAGAACTGGGCAAGGGTGAGCACTGAAGAAAGGTCAGGGGTGGGCTGAGTGGGAGAATGCGCTGAGGCCCAAGATGGCAGGGATGAGACTGTGCAGGGTCTGGTGGGCTGGCAGCTTCATAGAGTTTGGGTGTGCGTGTTCCCTGTGCTTCCCAGGGGGCGCAGTGGTAAAGAACCCGCCCGTTATGCAGGAGACTCGAGAGATCTGGATTCTACTGCTGGGTCTGGAAGATCCCCGGGGGGTAGGAAATGGCAACCCATTCCGGCATTCTGGAAAACCTATCGAGAGAGGGGCCTGGCGGGAACGTGGTGTCCCAGAGTCGGGTATGACTTAGTGACTAAGCGTGCATGCAAGTCCCCAGTGCAGTGAGGAGACTCCAGAGTTTTTAAGCAGGACAGCTACCAGCTGGTTTCCCGAAGATCTTCACTGGCTGTGGAGTGTAAAGGAAGGGAAGGCGAGGAGGTGGAACAGGGGCAAAGAGCTCAAGGAAGCGGCAGGAGGAGAAGACTGGAGATAATTTAGAGGCTGCTGCATCCAAAGTATTAAGAGAATGTGGTATGGGCAAAAAGCAGGATCTTTGCATTAATGGAAAATTTTACTGAGTACTGTCATACAAAGGAAAGGGAGAGCCACCATTCTGAATAAAGATGAATCAGGTGGCTCCTGACATGGCAGTAAAAGCACGGTAAGTGTTAGGATAAAAGACGTGGTAGGAACTATGTGAGATTGGATCGTACTCTTCCATAGACGATTCCAGGGAGGTAATTCCATTACTCTTGCTTTGTGTATTTCAAGGGTCACCTAAAGTTTTAACCTTGTTCTACGTTGGTTTTCATACCTCAGCTGGCTCTGGTACGAGTAGGTGGATGGGGGATTTGTGTTTAGTCAGGGGTTTTAAAAAAAACTATCGTCAGTTATGGGGAAACATAGTAAGGTTTGTGTTAGTTCTTTTCAGAAAGACAGGTATTCCTTTGAAGAAGAAAATGGTGACAATTAAACCCAGATAGCATTTTACCAAATACGAACCCTCCCACACATGTCCCATGATCACTGTGAATCCATGGATCATCCAGAGTCTTCTCTACTGAATAGTTTTCCAGAAGTCATTTTAACAATCCTGCTCTAAATGGAAAAATCACTTAACTAGACATGAATATAAGGTAGTTTTAGAAATAAAATTTAAGGGATTCAAGATAGTCTGCTTCAATTTGAGCTAAATAGTCTCGTCTAATAAAGAGATAAAACACACAACTTCTAAGTCTGTTAAACAGTAAAATACATAGGCTTTAGAGAAACATTAATGTCAGTCACACAGAGGCTTCCCTTAATGGCAGAAATCAATAAATTTGCCTGGTGATTATTTTTGAACAAACATCAAGGTAAGAGTGATTTTTACAGTTTTAAATGGCAGAAGAAAATACAAAGAATACTATTTTATGACATGTAAAGATTATGTGAGACTGAACTCTTAGCATCCATAAAAAAAGGCTTATTTAGAGCCACACCTATCACTTCTGAATTGTTTCAGTACAGTTCAGTTGCTCAGTTGTGTCTGACTCTTTGTGACCCCACGGACTGCAGCATGCCAGGCCTCCCTGTCCATCACCAACTCCCGGAGTTTACTCAAACTCATATCGACTGAGTCGGTGATGCCATCCAACCATTTCATCCTATGTCATCCCCTTCTCCTCTTGCCTTCAATCCTTCCTAGCATCACGGTCTTTTCCAATGAATCAGTTCCTTGCATCAGGTGGCCAAAGTATTGGAGTTTCACCTTCAGCATGAGTCATTCCAATGAATATTTAGGACTGATTTCCTTTAGGATGGACTGCTTGGATCTCCTTGCAGTCCAAAGGACTCTCAAGAGTCTTTTCCAACACCACAGTTCAAAACCATCAATAAAAAAAAAAAAAAACCAAACAAAACCATCAATTCTTTGGTGCTCAGCTTTCTTTATAGTCCAGCTCTTACAACCATACATGACCACTGGAAAAACCATAGCTTTGACTAGATAGACCTTTGTTGGCAAAGTAATGTCTTTGCTTTTGAATATGCTGTCTCGGTTGGTCATAACTTTTCTTCCAAGGAGAAAAGTATCTTTTAATTTCATGGCTGCAGTCTCCATCTGCAGTGATTTTGGAGCCAAAAAAAGAATCTGTCACTCTTTCCACTGTTTCCCCATCTACTTGCCATGAAGTGATGGGACCAGATGCCATGATCTTAGTTTTCTGAATGTTGAGTTTTAAGCCAACTTTTTCACTCTCCTCTTTCACTTTTATCAAGAGGCATTTTACTTCCTCTTCACTTTCTGCCATAAGGGTGGTGTCATCTGCNTTTTTTTTTTTTTTTCTGCTAAAAAGGCTGGGCTGACCTGTTGCTGTAGAAACTGTAGTACCCCCAAAGCCTAATATATTTACTATCTGGCTTTTTAAAGAAAAAGTTTGTCTATCTCTCCTAGTGATCTGAAGTTACTTAACAGCACCTCAGGGGCTGTTTCTAAAATCATCTTATCACCTGTTGTACATGTAGCTCACACACTGGAAAGTTCTGCTCTGTGAGTGAGCATAGCTAAAGACTGGTTTTGGTTTTGAGTTTGGTTGTGATTTTGAGTCCCGCAAAAAGCAATAAAGCTTGAGAAAAATGCATATCCCTTTGGGAAATGACAATACCAAGAGTAGAAAAATATTGTACAGAAATATATATGGTGTATAGTAATATATCCAAATTCCTGGCTCTTTGGCCTGACTAGGAATATGAACAGAGTTAAGTTTGCTGGTGGTTTGTTCCTGCTCTGTGAAAGATTGGGCTGTTTATCTACATGCGACCAATTTTTTTCCCTCTCCAAGTAAACATTAAAATCCATTCCACCAAACAATGTTTTTATGTGGCCCAGTTTCCCTTAACACAACTTATGAGAACTATTCACACACACCCAGAGACTGAGAAAGGACTCAATTCTCAAAAATGTAGGAAAGAAAATAAATAATTAGCAAGCTCTGTTGGCACCAAGACTCCAACCACTAAGCTCCTTGAAGGCACAACAAACTAAGAAAGCAAAGCAAACCAGTGACATAGTGAATGGGTTCATCATGAAATCATCTTCCATGAAAATGAGACCAGGTTAATTGTTACAGAAAAGCAGTCAGGAGCAAAATTTGCCACTAATTTGCCCTAAGTTAGTCATGAAAAACATACCTGAGCCACAGCTACTCCTCTGGAGAGGAGGGCTCCTCTCTCGTGGGTGCTGGGTCTAGTTGTTTGAGAGAATCATGTGGGGAGCGGGGCTTAAAAGCCGGAGTTCCAGGCCATGCTCCCCAACCAGTTAACCAGTATTGGAGGTGCCTGGGGCTGTCCAGGTGATTCCAATGTGCAGCCAGTGCTGAGAGCTGTTCTTCACTGTGATTCCTCCTGCCCTGATGCCCACAAGGTTGTAAAATGAGCTCATATGGGATGATAAATTGAACCAAATGAGCACAGAGGAGGTAGGGTGAATAAGGGGAGCTCTGGAGAGGTCGACTTAGAAAGTTAATGATTTTTGTGGATCTCTGGTAGTACTAGGGCTTACCTGGTGGCTCAGACAGTAAAGAATCTGCTTGCAATGCAGGAGACCCGGGTTGGATCCCTGGGCTGGGAAGATCCCCTGGATAATGAAATGGTAACCCACACCAGTATTCTTGCCTGGAGAATTTCACTGGCAGAGGAGCATGATGGGCTATAGTCCATAGGGTCATGAAGGGTCAGACATGAATTAGCAAACAAGAACTTTTGATGGTGTTTATAGGGCTTTCTATGTAGAGGATCATGTCATCTGCAAACAGAGTTTTATTTCTTTTCCAATCTGGATTTCTTTTATTTCTTTTTCTTCCCTGATTGCTGTGGCTAAAACTTCCAAAACTATGTTGAATAGTAGTGCTGAGAATGGGCACCCTTGTCTTGTTCCTGACTTTATGGGAAATGCTTTCAATTCACCACTGAGGATAATGTTTGCTGTGGGTGTATCATATATGGCTTTTATTATGTTGAGGTATGTTCCTTCTATGCCTACTTTCTGGAGGGTTTTTTTTTTTTTGTCATAAATGGATGTTGAATATTGTCAAAAGCTTTCTCTGCATCTATTGCGATAATCATATGGTTTTATCTGTCAATGTGTTAATGTGGTGTATCACATTGATTGATTTATGAATATTGAAGAATCCTTGCACCCTGATAAAGCTCACTTGGTCATGATGTATGATCTTTTGAATATGTTGTTGGATTCTGCTTGCTAGAATTTTGTTAAAGACTTTTGCATCTATGTTCATCAGTGATATTGGTCTGTAGTTTTCTTCTTTTGTGGCATCTTTGTCTGGTTTTGGTATTAGGGTGATGGTGGCCTCATGGAATGAGTTTGGCAGTTTACCTTTCTCTGCAATTTTCTGGAAGAGTTTGAGTAGGATAGGTAACAGCTCTTCTCTAAATTTTTGGTAGAATTCACCTGTGAAGCCATCTGGTCCTGGACTTTTGTTTGTTGGAAGATTTTTGATTACGGTTTTTATTTCTGTGCTTGTGATGGGTCTGTTAAGATTTTCTATTTCTTCCTGGTTCAGTTTCAGAAGGTTATACTTTTCTAAGAATTTGTCCATTTCTTCCAGGCTGTCCATTTGTATATAGTTGTCCAGTATATAGTTACTGATTGTGGTCTCTTATGATCCTTTGTATGTCTGTGTTGTCTGTTGTGATTTCTCCATTTTCATTTCTAATTTTGTTTATTTGATTCTTCTCCCTTTTTTTCTTGATGAGTCTGGCTAATGGTTTGTCTATTTTATTTATCTTCTTTCCTTCTGCCAACCCTGGGGTTCTTCATTTCTTCTTTTTCTAGTTGCTTTAGGTGTAAAGTTAGGTTATTTATTTTATTTTTTTCTCTTGTTTCTTGAGGTAAGCTTGTATTGCTATGAACCTTCCCCTTAGCACTGCTTTTACTGAACCCTATAGGTTTTGAGTTGTCGTGTTTTCATCTTCATTTGTTTCTATGCATATTTTGATTTCTTTCTTGATTTCTTTTATGATTTGTTGGTTATTCGGAAGCGTGTTGTTTAACCTCCATATGTTTGTATTTTTAATAGTTTTTTTTCCCCTGTAGATGACATCTAATTTTACTGCATTGTGGTCAGAAAAGATGCTTGAAATTATTTAAATATTTTTGAATTTACCAAGGCTAGATTTATGGCCCAGAATGTGATTTATCCTGGAGACTGTTCTGTGTGCACTTGATAAAAAGGTGAAATTCATTGTTTTGCAGATGATATGTTCTTCTACATAGAAAACCCTAAAGATACCACCAGAAAATTATTAGAGCTAATCAATGAATATAGTAAAGTTGCAGAATATAAAATTAACATACAGAATTCCCTTGCATTCCTACACTAGCAATGAGAAAACAGAAAGAGAAATTAAGGAAACAATTCCATTCACCATTGTGACCAAAAGAATAAAATACTTAGGAGTAGATCTACCTAAAGAAACAAAAGACATATATAGAAAACTATAAAACACTGAGGAAACAAATAAAANACCACCAGAAAATTATTAGAGCTAATCAATGAATATAGTAAAGTTGCAGAATATAAAATTAACATACAGAATTCCCTTGCATTCCTACACTAGCAATGAGAAAACAGAAAGAGAAATTAAGGAAACAATTCCATTCACCATTGTGACCAAAAGAATAAAATACTTAGGAGTAGATCTACCTAAAGAAACAAAAGACATATATAGAAAACTATAAAACACTGAGGAAACAAATAAAGGATGACACAAATAGATGGAGAAATATACCATACTCATGGATCAGAAGAATCAATACAGTGAAAATGAGTATACTACCCAAAGCTATCTATAGATTCAATGCAATCCTTATCAAGCTACCAACGGTAGTTTTCAGAGAACTAGAACAAATAATTTAACAATTTTCATGGAAATATGAAAAACCTTGAATAGCCAAAGCAATCGTGAGAAAGAAGAATGAAACTGGAGGAATCAACCCTCCTGACTTCAGACTATAGTACAAAACTACAGTCATTGAGACAGTATGATACTGGCATGAAGACAGAAATATAGATCAATGGAACAAAATAGAAAGCCCAGAGATAAATCCACACGCCTATCGACACCTTATCTTTGACAAAGGAGGCAAGAATAAACAATGGAGAAAAGACAATCCCTTTAATAAGTGGGGCTGGTCAACCACTCATAAAAGAATGAAACTAGAACACTTTCTAACACCATACACAAAAATAAACTCAAAATGGATTAAAGATTTAAATGTAAGACCAGAAATTATAAAACTCCTAGAGGAAAACATAGGTAAAACACTCCGTGACATAAATCACAGCAGGATCCTCTATGACTCACCTCCCAGAGTAATGGAAATAAAAGCAAAAATAAACAAATGGGACCTAATTAAACTTAAAAGCTTTTGCACAATGAAGGAAACTATAAGTAAGATGAAAAGACAGCCTTCAGAATGGGAGAAAAATAATAGCAAACAAAACAGCTAACAAAGAATTAATCTCAGAAATATACAAGCAGCTCCTGAAGCTCAACTCCAGAAAATAAATGATCCAATCAAAAAAAAACAAAAAAAAAGGTCCAAAGAACTAAACAGACATTTCTCTAAATAAGACATACAGATGGCTAACAAACACATGAAAATATGCTCAACATTACCCATTATCAGAAAATGCAAATCAAAACCACAATGAGGTACCATCTCATGCCCGTCAGAATGGCTGCTTTCAAAAAGTCTACAAACAATAAATGCTGGAGAGGGTATGGAGAAAAGAGAACCCTCTTTCACTGTTGGTGGGAATGCAAACTAGTACAGCCACTATGGAGAACAGTGTGGAGATTTCTTAAAAAAGCTGGAAATAGAACTCCCATATTCCCCAGCAATCCCACTGCTGGGTACACACGGAGGAAACCAGAATTGAGAGAGACATATGTACCCCAATGTTCATCGCAGCACTGTTTACAATATCCAGGACAGGGAAGGAACCTAGATGTCTGTCAGCAGATGAATGGATAAGCNGCTGGAAATAGAACTCCCATATTCCCCAGCAATCCCACTGCTGGGTACACACGGAGGAAACCAGAATTGAGAGAGACATATGTACCCCAATGTTCATCGCAGCACTGTTTACAATATCCAGGACAGGGAAGGAACCTAGATGTCTGTCAGCAGATGAATGGATAAGCAGCTGTGGTACATATACACAATGGAATATTACTCAATTATTAAAAAGAATGCATTTGAATGAGTTCTAATGAGGTGGATAAAACTGGAGCCTATTATACCAAGTGAAGTGAGTCAGAAAGAAAAACACCAATACAGTATGTGAAGTGAAATTGCTCAGTCGTGTCCAACTCTTTGCGACCCCATGGACAGTAGCCTGCACCAAGCTCCTCTGTCCATAGGATTTTCTAGGCAAGAGTACTGGAGTGGGTTGCCATTTCCTTCTCCAGGGAATCTTACTGACCCAGGAATCAAACCCAGGTCTCCCACACTGATAAACAGATGCTACCATCTGAGCCACCAAAGATGGTAATGATGACCCTATATGCAAGACAGCAAAGGAGACACAGATGTAAAGAACAACTTTTGGACTCTGTGGGAAAAGGCGAGGGTAGAATTATTTGAGAGAATAGCACTGAAACATGTATATTACCATATGTGAAATGGATCACCAGCCCAGGTTCGATGCATGAGACAGGGTGCTCAGGGCTGGTACACTGGGATGACCCTGAGGGATGGGATGGGGAGGGAGGTGGGAGGGGGGGTTCAGGATGGGGAACACATGTACACCCATGACTGATTCATGTCAATGTATGGCAAAAGCGACTACAATATTATAAAGTAATTAGCCTCCAATTAAAATAAATAAATAAAAATTTTAAAAAGATACAGTTAAAAAAAGAGTATCTTTTGAAAAGCAATAGTTATGAAATCTAAAAAAAAATAAATATATACATAAAGAATTTTTTATAGTACTAAAACCTCAACTTGAGGTTTATGGGGCCTAAAATCTTAAATAAATGGAACTGGAAAAAGTTCATTCAACCTATTAGTCTGTTCTGCTTCCAGGATTTAAGTTAATTTTAAAAGTTAAAAGATAAAATTGTGCTAGATTCCTTGAATTTCAACCTAAAGCTAAATCTATGGGGAATGGGAACGCCCAAAAAGGGCTGTTCCCCTGTGTAACTAGCATTCCTATATGGCGATCATGGAGCTACTGTGGCATTGTGGACGTGCTGGTCAGCATACTTTGAGATATAAATCAAGCTTAGCATTAAAGTCTATCTGTGTCTTGGTTTTGCTACAAATATCTGAGCTATGTCTTTTACCATC
Source organism: Neotragus moschatus (assembly GCA_006410615.1). Lineage (NCBI taxonomy): Eukaryota > Metazoa > Chordata > Mammalia > Artiodactyla > Bovidae > Neotragus > Neotragus moschatus. Next base: position 3,401,098 of record SJYA01001331.1, read on the forward strand.
AACCCCAAGCCTTTTCACGCCAACTCATGTTTAATAACTCTTACATTAACCAACACATTTCTCTATTGCCTAGAAATTTCTTAAAGGGCTGATGACAGTGAGAAGGAGCAGCATCAGGTGCTAGTATATGAGGTACCTGGTCTGTTCAGTTTACCCACTGAGACTGTTCCTTAGGACATTAATTTTTGATTCATCTTAATCAAGCCCAGCTTTTTTTTTTTTTCCCCTGGGAACCCAATTTCAGGAATATAATGCAACTATTTAAAAATTCTTTATTAAAATCCTAACTTTATGCAGCAAGTGTCAAATGAAATTTGGAAAGCAATACTTTTTTAACAAAGTTTCATTATTTGCAATTTTTCCACATTAAACTAAGCAATCTTGGCTGGTCCCTTTCTTGATCACTGAGGACAAGATTTCTTAGACTTTGGAGACTTAGTAAGGTGATTTTCAGCAATGGGGCTGCCTGAGTTAATCTTCCCAGAGGTTATGATATTTGCATTTATTAAGCGGCATATATTTAAAATGCCAGGCATTCTGTACTTATGGCTCATCACAAAGCCATGAGTTGGACAATAGTATCCCTAATTACAGATGAAAGATCCGAGGCTCACAAAGGCTATGCGAAGTGCCCCATATCACAGTTTAATCAGTGGCCATTCTGTGGTTCAGACCTAGGGCTGTCTGACTCTAAAGCTTGGGCTCTCAATTTCCACTCCATCCTGCCAAATGAATACATGCAAAGCCAACCAGGCAGCCCTTCAGGGGACCAATGGAAGAACTCAAAATGGCCTCATTCCCAGCATAAGTGAATCTGCAACATTGTGGTCCATCTGCCACAATGCCACAGTGTATTGACTTCATTCTAGAAGAAAGCCCGAAGGCCATTTTCACAACTTCTCAGCAGTTCACCATTTTATTTGTTAACCTAATGGATCCTTTTCTTGGGGAAGAGGCACCTGACTAAACAGCTGGTCTCCCTACCATGTTGCAAACAGGGTATGAATAAATCTAATTGGGTCTGCCAGAGCACATACACAAACTGGATAAGCCTTTGAGATGTATGTTTTAAAAAATCATAAATACATAATTAATTGCTTTCAATACAGGACACTGTGTCTTCATGAGCTGACAATGAAGTTCTGTCTTCAGTAATATTCCCCAAGGGAGTAATTTCTATCTAGCGGTCCAGGCACTGGCTGTATCCCATCACGTGACATGCTAATTAAAAATACAGATTCCTAAGCTTCACCCACGGACAAACTAAATCAGACTATCCAGGGGTGATGATCTGGAAACTGTGTTTCCAACAAAGCCCCAGGTGATGGTAGTGTGCAGCCAGAATTAGGAACGAATTCAGTAAGTTAGAGTGAATGGGGACGACTGCCCCAGGCTAATTCATTTGACTTTTCAGTATATATTTATTGACCTAATACTCTGTACTACCACTGTTCTAGACTCTGAGAACAAGCTGTGAAGAGGATAGACACATCCTGTCCCAGGGATTTGCGATCTAGTGAGGGGAGACTAGCAGTAAGCAAATAGACGTCACACATAAACGAGAGAATTTCAAGGAGTAGCATCACAGGCTGGTAAAGGAGGAAGGAAGATGGCTCCGTACAGTGAATCAGGGAGGCAGGTGGTGGTGTAGGGAGGCAGAGGGTGAGCAGTGAGCTCACATACACACACATTTATGTTGCTGTTGTTTAGTTTCTAAGTTGTATCTGACTCTTTTGCGACCCCATGGACTGTAGCCCACAAGGCTCCTCTGTCCATGGAATGCTCCAGGCAAGAATACTGGAGTGTGTTGCCACTTCCTTCTCCAGGGGATCTTTCCGACCCAGAGACTGAACCCACATATGCACTGGCAGGTGGATTCTTTACCACTGAGCCACCAGGGAAGCCCGGATTCTTTTCTATTTTTTCAGATCCTTTTCCATTATAGGTTGCTACGACATATTGAATATAGTTCCCTGTGCTATACAGTCAGTCCTTCTTTGTTTATTTTATGTATGTGTCATGTGTATCTGTTAATCCTAAACTTCTAATTTATCCCTACCCCCCACCCCTTTTCCCTTTTGGTAACCTTTACTTTGTTTTCTATGTCTGAGTCTGTTTCTGCTTTTGTAAATAAGTTCATTTACATCAAGCAAATGAATTATAGGTGTTCTTATAGATGTGCCAGAAACAATGGTGATGGAAAATGGTTGAAGTTGGTAAATGCTATCTAACTCAACCTCCTGTCTTTACTGAGGGAAAAACTAAGGCCCCAAGAACTTAGCTAATTCACAGGCACACAACTATTTCGTAGCAGAAACGGTAATAAAATGCAGGTCTCTCAGTGCAGTGCCCTGTTCAGGACGTGAAGAAAGATATCTGTACAAACATTAGAAGTGCTTCTCACACAAGTAAAATAACTGGTGGGACTGAAAAATTTTGGCAAATCTATTCTATATACGAATTCAGGAAAAACAGAGAACGAACAGGTTGAAATCCCGATCTGTGCTTTCCAGTTATGTGCCAGTGAAAAGTCACCAGATTTTTCTGCACTTGATTTCCCTCTTCCATTAAAAACAAAGAAACAAACCCAATGACACAAGCCCTGCTTACCTCAGAAGGCTGTCAAAATGAAGGAAGAGGATACTATAAAGGCTAGGCTCAGAGACGGTGATTGGATAAGGCAGCATTCATTTTTTCTTTTTTTAGCCTTCTGCCCCTCAAAATACATGCTGGGTTTTGAATGGCTGGAAAGCATGTGTTCTTTCCTAAATTCCACCTCTCCCATTCCAAAATGATTTTTCAATTCAAACAGGAAGGGGGGTTCCTGGGTTCATGGCCAAGAATTATGGTAATCCAAGGATCACTTTCCATCAAAAGTGAAATTAGTAGCCACCTTAGAGTGCCTCAGGGTCTTTTTAAAGAGCGGATGAAGAGGTAAGAACTGGGTGAAGCACTGGTTTCTTTCTCCTCTGCTGATAGAATTTAATCAAAACAAGACCCATCCCTCTAGTTGGGAAGATGCCCTCGAGAAGGACATGGCACCCCACTCCAGTATTCTTGTCTGGAAAATCCCATGGACAGAGGAGTCTGGTGGGCTACAGTCCATGGGATCAGAAAGAGTCAGATATAACTGAGTGACTGAGCACACCCTCCAGTTATGCTAACCCTCTGCTGGAGATCAGTGGAGAAGCTGGGAGAGGAAAGTATTTAAAGTACTTAAATAATATATATAAAGTATTTAAAACAATATATTTTCTTTTAAGAAAAAGACAGAGATGATGACGGCAGTGGTCACCTCGTCTCAATCTGTGTCACTGCCTGGGTAGATGTTTGTGGTGACCGTGGAAACGCACCCCTCAGATCTCCTGCTGTAGGAGCTCAGTGGATGGAGAGCCACAAGCACGGTCCCCTTTGGATCCACAGCTGTGTGTGTGCCAACGTCAGGCTTCCTCCGGGACACTCTCAGCCAGTGACAGAGCCAAGCAGATAACATACTTCAGTCCCATTTCTGTGGAGTGTAGGAAAGCTCTGGTAGACAAATTTGGCTCCTAGATTCTCCGCTGTCCTGGCTGACGGTTTTCAGAACTAGCTCCACTCTGGGGCTCTTTTACCCCAGCCTCCTTCCCTCCCACTCTCCTGTCACCGGTATCAGACTCACACTGGCAGCTGGAGCCTCTCCCCACCCTCTCTGGCACTTCTGTTTTAATCTTCAGGTGTTTCCTCCAAGAAATCTCTTGCATATCTCATCCTGCCTTGGTATCTGCTTCTCTGAGCATTCCAAATGACACAACACTCTTCCAAAAGTTCAACTAGTGCCAAACACATCATTCTGCACAAGGTTTAAAATGAGTAGCTAGTTGGGGACTCAGACATGTCCCACTGGTTATAATAGGAAGGGGAAAAAATGTTCTGTTAGCATTTTGTATAAACTTATGACCACATTTTATCACCCAAAGTGTACCTTCACTGACTACCAGATGTGTCATTAACCATTTCTGAAAAAAGTGAAATAAAACCATCCAGCCTGAGAATGCTGTAGAATAAGTCAATACTAACAGATGGTGTTTATTTTGTCACTGCTTGTGTTAAAAAAATTACCACCTAGTCCCATCGAATCCATTTCTTTAAGGTGGAAGCTTTATGTAAAAATTGCTACAGAAAATGCAATATTTTATCAGCTGTCATTGAGTTCCTTAAAATATGAGCACTTGTTTTCATGGTTTTCAGTTTTCTAGGACATGGTGCAATACACAGGAGATGGGTTTGTATAAATCTGACACGATGGAGTATTTTGCCAGCAGCTCTGTCTTGCAACATGCAATCTGTTTTGTTTTTCAAACAAAGTTGGTATATGAGTTAGTTGGAATGCTAGTGTTTCCAGGACGAAGACAGAAACTCCTCAGTTACATAGCCTTCTGCCATGTGATACAGTCTACATGGCCCACAAGAGGGAATCATTTAAAGACATTATTGCCTGCCCTTTAGATGAACTCACAAAGAGAATCAGGAAAAATGGTGCCATAGAAGAACGTGTGATAATACAGGGGAAAGTTTACAATGTGTTAAGTGGAAAAAATTATGAAGCCAGAAATAAAATATGATGCCATTTTTGTTTTAAAATATACACACAAAGAGGTCGTATAACAGAATAGTTAGGTTAGGAAAAGGTCATCCTGAGCTTGACTGGCTGAGATCAAATTCTGGTTCTGCCACACATAGCTATTACCTTTATAATCTTACTACATCACTTGACCTGTCTCTACCCAACTTTCCCCATGCATCTGGGATGACTGCATACCTGGCTCATGGCACTTTTTGGAAGATTACATGTAAAGCATTTTTAAAAGTGCCTGGCACAGAGTAAGTGCTATACAAGTATTATTAATATTGTTTTAATTTTTATCACATATAATTATAAAAAAAGTCCTAGATGCATATTTCTCACAGTGTCCATAGTGATTTTTGCTAAATGGTAAGATAATAGATGATTTTCCTTTTTCTTTTTCTAGAATTAATTTTTATTGGAGTATGTTTGCTTTACTGAGTTGTGTTAGTTTCTCCTGCGCAGCAAAGTGAGTTATCTATACGTATACATACATCCCCTCTTTTTTGGATTTCTTTCCCATTTAGGTCATCATGGAGCATTGACTAGAGTTCCCTGAGCTATACAGTAGGTTTCCAACTTTATACATACTATCGGTAGATGATTTTCAAGTGTTTTTTCCCTGGCTTCTTTGTTTATTCTAAAGTTTTCTTATACATACAAACATCTACCATTTGAAAAAAAAGGGGAAGGGAGAGAAAGGAGGAGGTAGAAGGAAAATTCTTGCATGCTTCTGCCACAGCAAATTCTGCTTCCATAAATAGTGTATAATTGGCTGGACAAAGTGGCTTAATTTTTTTTTGTCTTAAACTCCAAGTACCTTGATCATTTAGAATTTATTTTAAAATACCTTAACTAAAACATCTGTGAACTCTCTAAGTGATAAGTGAACAAAATCACATATCAATCAATATGACCTTGGGATCAAAGTGAAAACACTGCATACATGGAGTTTTCTCCTGATAACTAAGTTGGGGAATAAATGTTCTCCCTTGTCTGACGCTTCCATGTCACCCTCCCCTAAGTTATGATGAAAATTAAGCCAATTTTTTTGTTTTTCAGAAAATGGTGGTCTCGGTAACTTTTGCATATGCATAATCCTAAAAAATGTACTGGCAATTATACCAAACGAAAGTATAGAGCATATACGTGCATAAGCTCTAAATCTGTAAATAAGTCAAATATTACATGGGTGCCATTTTGATGTAAATTGACGGGCTTAAAGCAATCAAACTTTGTTTTCTGGAACCCTAAGAGTACACCCGAGTTAATTTTCTCTGAAGTTACCAGAGAAGATATCACTAAAATTTACTAGCAAAGCAACAAGCAGAGATATAACTTCATTCATGTCTTACATAGATTTTTAACTGCATATGTCTGTCGTGTTGTGTGACAGGTGTTTAAGAAATGTGAGAACAGATTTTTCAACAGGTAGGGATCTGATTATGAGACCGGGACTCTTCTGGACTATGACTCTGTCTTCTTTGCCCCAGGATTTCATTGAGAACTCAGCAAATAAGAAGTGGAAGCTGAGGGATCCCCCATGTGCCAAGATGCCATAAGCTTCATTTCTTGCTGTTCCTTTATCATCTCGACATATTCTTTATTATCTGAGGCATCAGTTCCTTTATTGGCTCCAGCATCCAATGCCAAGCTACAGTGATGTATCTATCCTATTTGTTTTAATTTCCATACTTAGGTTGACTATCAAGAAAACTCCAGAACATATCTCTGAATGCCATCACATTCCATGAGATTGGCTACTGTAACACTGAGTGAGGTTACCATAGAAACTCCTCAGGCCCCACTTATACCAAGACCTTGAACACACATCACACATCCAGCTTCTCTAGGCTGGAACCATGTTTCCATTTTTAAAGCTCTCACTTAATCAAAGTGCCTGCCATACAGACACTACCTGGAGCAAATAGGTCCTCCGTGTACAAATGCAGCAAACGTTGGGCTGCGGAATAGATGCCTGCAAGGAAAGAAATGTTAACAAACATGCTACAGTCCCTTTAAACACTTAAGTTAAAGACATGATAATTATTCACCCAAGATAGTAGAGTTTTCTATCTCAAATCTAAAACATTAAGGGTAAGAAAGGTCATAGGTTCTACATAAAACCATCTTTTTGGTCATTACGTCATGAATCTGTACTGCTGAGGCATTTATGAGGGAACTGGGTTACCCTTTCACATGTATGTACTCAGTGTGCCATGTCTGCTCACCAGGGAAATGCAAACCATAACCACAATGAGATCTTACCTCACACATGTCAGAATGGCTGTCATCAAACAGACAGGAGCAAGCAAGTGTTGGTGAGGATGTGGAGAAAAGGGAACCCTTGTGCACCGCTGGTGGGAATGTAAATCGGTGCAGCCACTACGGAGAACAGTATGGAGGTTCCTCAAAAAATTAAAGATAGAACTACCATACGATCAAGTGGTTTCCTTTCTGGGAGTTTACTCAAATGAAATGAAAACACTGACTCACATATCTGCACCCTCATATTCACTGCAGTATAGTTATAATAGCTAAGGTATGGAAGCAGCCTAAATCGAAGGGCCCATTGATAGATGCAAGGATAAAGGGGACGTGGCGTCACATACAATGGGACATTACTCAGCCATACAAAAGAATGGACTCTTGCCATTTGTGAACACATGGATGGACCTAGAGATTATTATGCTAAGTAAGACAAGTCAGACAGAGAAAGACAAATACCATGTACTTTCGCTTACACGTGCAATCTGAAAAACTAACAAATATAACAAACGAGAAAAAGACTCAGGTACGTAGAACAAATTGGTGGTCACCAGAGGGGACAAGGGTGGGGGGAGGTATGAAAAAGGTAAAGGAGATTAAGAGATTGAAACTACCACATATAAAATAAACAAGTCACAGGGATGTTAATATAAGCACAGGGAATAAGGGCAATAATTTTATAATAAATGTGTGATGTGTAACCTATGAAAATATAGAACTACTGTGTTGTACACCTGAAACTGTGATGTTAACTATACCTTAGTTACGTGCCTTTACAAAGATGTCCTTTGTTACAGGACAGGCAAGCTGATCTTGGCAAATTAATATTCAGTTCAGTTCAGTTCAGTTGCTCAGTCGTGTCTGACTCTTTGCCACCCCATGAATCGCAGCACGCCAGGCCTCCCTGTCCATCACCAGCTCCCGGAGTTCACTCAGACTCACGTCCATTGAGTCAGTGATGCCATCCAGCCTTCTCATCCTCTGTTGTCCCCTTCTCCTCCTGCCCCCAACCCCTCCCAGCATCAGAGTCTTTTCCAATGAGTCAACTCTTTGCATGAGGTGGCCAAAGTCCTGGAGTTTCAGCTCTAGCATCATTCCCTCCAAAGAAATCCCAGGGCCGATCTCCTTCAGAATGAACTGGTTGGATCTCCTTGCAGTCCAAGGGACTCCCAAGAGTTTTCTCGAACACCACAGTTCAAAAGCATCGATTCTTCGGCGCTCAGCCTTCTTCACAGACCAACACTCACATCCATACATGACCACTGGAAAAACCATAGCCTTGACTATAAATTCCAAGTCTTATTATGTGTCAGCTACTATTCTAGGTGCTTCAGTNTTTCTCGAACACCACAGTTCAAAAGCATCGATTCTTCGGCGCTCAGCCTTCTTCACAGACCAACACTCACATCCATACATGACCACTGGAAAAACCATAGCCTTGACTATAAATTCCAAGTCTTATTATGTGTCAGCTACTATTCTAGGTGCTTCAGTGCATTGCTTTATTTGAGTTTTGCATCATTCATATGAGAAAAGCACATTTATTATTTGCATATTATAGATTAGGAAGTTCAGGCTAAAAGATGATAAGTGACTTATTCAAGGTAACATTATCCCTGGCGGCCATGCTAGATTTGAACTCAGATGATATACTTAGACAAATGTATACCTATCTGCTTTATAAGCTGGTAGCCAATTATAAGACTCTTGGAAAACGTTATGGACACTCCTATTCAGCCTTAGTGCTCCATTCCCTTTATAGCCTTTTTCCCTCTTTTGAAAGGTAAATACATCCTGTGTTAGCAACAGTGACACAGCTGGTTGTTTTTTTTTTTTTATCACCTATCACAAACTGTCATATACCATCATGGATTATCTATTTGCCATGCATGATAAGTCACTTCAGTCTTGTCTGAGTCTTTGTGACTCCATGGACTGTAGCCCACCAGGCTCCTCTGTCCATGGGATTCTCCAGGCAAGAATGCTAGAGTGGTTTGCCATGCCTTCCTCCAGAGGATTTTCCCAACCCAGGCTGAACCCTCATCTCTTACGTCTCCTGCCTTGACAGGCAGGCTTCTTACCACTAGTGCTACCTGGGAAGTCCCACCTATCTACCATGAATTGCCTCAACTACATAGCTCTCTTGATTATGTTTCGAATTCAACCATTAGGAATATTTCAAGTTAAAAATGCCTTTATGCTTTCACAGTACTTTTGTAAGCCCTGGCGCCAGGCCAAGGCTCATAAGTATAGGTAGGCATGTAAATTCTCTGAAAAAGAATTACTGCTACAGCAATGATCGGACAGTACCAAACACTGAGATATTGAAAACGTGTTTCTTCCCAATAGTATTTAAAAGATCATCTCAAGGATTTTAATCTTCACCACTGGTTTCATTTTTTCCACTAAACCATACATTTGAGTCACTTTTCAAGACGTAATTTTTGATGTTTAACAGTAAAAACATTCCACAATTCTTTTTTCAGGTTGGTTTCTGAAACTGCAGAAACAGTAATGAAATTGTTTAAGTACTGATGACTTATAACTCCACGGGGAAGTTCCAAGAGTCTGTTTCTAAACTGTGGCTTTGGAATGGTAACAACCAACACCACGCTGTGTACCGGCTGGGACCTGAAAGTTTGCATTCCACAGGTTCTCAGCTGGGTTCTAATTTGGCCTCTCCACCTACGAATCACGTGTCCTTACTCTAACTGCTTTAGATCCAATTGCCTCCATTACTCTCAGCTATAATATGCTGATATTAATAGAACCTGGATATTTATTAACAGAACTTTCATGAATTAACTGAGAAAGTGTGTGTGAAGGGGATTCAGTATAATTGTTGTTATTCAGTCACTTAGTCATGTCTGACACTTTGCGACCCCACGGGCTGCAGCACGCCAGGCTAGTGCCGTATAGCAGGTGCTCAATAAAGATTTATATTCTTGTTATGACACTTACAACAAATACTCCTAATCTTATTAATGGGGAAAGGACTTCTAGTGATGGTAGGAAAGAATGTCATGTCCTTACAGTAGGTAATGTATAGCCTGATTTATTGTTAAAATATTTTAGCTGCATCCTTCCAATGTTTCCCACACGGCACATGCAGAACAGTGGATGAAAGTGTTTACTTTGAGGAATCCTCCTGTAAATATTATCCAACTTCTCTCTGAAGGTATAAGTTTTCTTTATTTGTTGCAGACCCATTCTCCCAACTCATTCATTTGCCCCATGAACGAAATACCAGCCCAGGCCCTCATTCTTGATCAGGCAGATACTGAGCGGTGCATTTTTGGTACTGAAGGCACACTGAATACACTGGGAGATTCCTGGATGCACAAGCCTCCTGATCTGTGCCAAGGCCTAGACAGAAGCTACTTTGATGCTGACCTGCATGGGAATTTTCCAGGTGGCATCATTTGAAGAGACCATTACCCCAACTGGGACAGGTAGCCAAGACTGGGGCCATCTGTCTCCTGGAGAAGAATCCAGTGAGTGTAGAAGATCTTAGGAGAGGCTTGGTGTGTACTTTATGGTTGTTTTTATTGAAATAACTCTGTGCACTGGTCAGGCATACTGAAACGTGACAGTGAAGATGGGTTGGCACTGGTGGTCCCCTTGCCAGCTGCAGGAGTTGACCCTTTGATCCTACTCACTGGCACATCCACATGGAGTGTGTGATTTGTCCTTTCAAAAGCTCGAGAAGCCACAGGCAAAGCACAATGGCCACCAGGCTACCCAAGAGGCATCTCCTTTATCCATGTACTACGTGCACTTTTAATTTAAACGCACTTCCAATTATATTAGAATAATCATAAGAGTACAATGTGGTAGAGAGTGAAGCTGGCAGCATATTTACAGATTGTTATTAAAATTAGCATTATTGTGATTCCATCAGCTGTTTCCACACTTTGAAATGTCGTCTTTACTTTCAAACCTCTTTATATGTTTTTATGAGTTCCATTATAACATCAGGTACCCCTTGCAAAGGAACATAAATTTTAAGTCTGACAAATAAGGTTTGCCCTATCTCAGGAAACCATTCTATTTGGGACACATAAAATGACAATGCTTTTTCTAATGCTGCCTGTATTTATTCCCTCATGTAATCCCAATTATTGGTACCTTTGGGGATTCCAGTACAGTCAACTGGATGCTTATATAACAACACATTTTAGTTTTAAAATATAAACATAATGAACACGGTTGTATTTCACATGAACAGTGTTCTTCTTCTAAGAGGTTAGGGATATTTGTACAACCAGGAAGTCAGATGATATTACAAGAATCATCTTCCCTTTGAGAAATTAAGACAAAGTAATATAAAAATGCCAGTGAAGGCTTTGTCTATTCCCTTGAATTTTTCTATTTCTGACGCTCAGTGGGAGTCGGTGATGGACAGGGAGGCCTGGCGTGCTGCAATTCATGGGGTCGCAAAGAGGTGAACACAACTGAGCGACTGAACTGAACTGAACTGATGCTCAGTGAGGAAGAGAGACATGGTCCTGCCTATGATGGAGCTACTGGAGAAGACAGCCAATAAATATTCAACCAAACAAATACATGCAGTTAATACAGATTATGGTAACTGCTATAAAAGAACTAAGTAGAGTTGCTATTATTATTTTCATACAGGAAACTAAGCTAGCCAACATCCAACACATCGAAAAGATGCTGTATGTTTCAATAGCAGTAGGGTCTTGAAATATATATATACACATATATGTGTATGTATATACATGTGTGTGTGTGTGTAATCTTTGTATAATTCATTCAAAGACAGTTTACAACACTGAAATCAATTGAGGCTTGTGGGTCAAGAAGCAACAGTGAGAACTGGAGATGGAACAATGGACTGGTTCAAAATTAGGAAAGGAGCACAACAAGGCTATATATTATATGTCATCGTGCTTATTTTACTTCTATGCAGAGTATATCATGTGAAGTACTGGTCTGGATGAATCACAAGCTAGAATCAAGATTGCTGGGAGAATATCAAAACAATCTCAGATATGCAGATGATACCACTCTAATAGCAGAAAGCAAAGAAGAACTAAAGAGCTTGTTAATGAGGGTGAAAGAGGAAAACGAAAAGGCTGGCTTGAAACTCAACATTCAAAAAACTAAGATCATGGCATCTGGTCCCATCACTTCATGGCAAATAGAAGGGAAAAAGCAGAAGCAGTGACAGATTTTAAAATCACTGTGGATGGTGACTGCAGCCATAGAATTAAAAGACGCTTGCTCTTTGGAAGGAAAGCGCTGACAAAACTAGACAGCATATTAAAAAGCAGAGACATCATTTTGCCCACAAAGGTCCACATAGTCAAAGCTATGTTTTTTCGAATAGTTATGTATGAATGTGAGAGTTGGACCATAAAGAAGGCTGACTGCCAAAGAATTGATGCTTTCCANAAAAAGCAGAAGCAGTGACAGATTTTAAAATCACTGTGGATGGTGACTGCAGCCATAGAATTAAAAGACGCTTGCTCTTTGGAAGGAAAGCGCTGACAAAACTAGACAGCATATTAAAAAGCAGAGACATCATTTTGCCCACAAAGGTCCACATAGTCAAAGCTATGTTTTTTCGAATAGTTATGTATGAATGTGAGAGTTGGACCATAAAGAAGGCTGACTGCCAAAGAATTGATGCTTTCCAGTTGTGGTGCTGAAGTAGACTCTTGAGAGTCCCTTGGGCTGCAAGATCAAACCAGTCAATTCTAAAGGAAATCAATCCTGAATATTCATTGGAAGGACTGATGCTGAAGCTCCAATACTTTGACTACTTGATGCAAAGAGTCAACTCATTGGAGAAGACCCTGATTCTGGGAAAGGTTGAAGGCAAAAAAAGAACGGGGTGGCAGAGGATGANGGGATTTTCCAGGCAAGAGTGCTGGAGTGGGGTGCCTGGGAACTAAGATACTGCAAGTGGTGTGTGTGTTGAAATCTATTCTTTTTTTTAAAAAAAAAAAGAAAAACAAAAACAGTCCTAGGTAGGCTATTTTGTAACCTGCCATGTTAAAATTTATATTTTAACACAAATACTATTCCATGTTTTAAAATCTTGTTCTACATCATGTTTCTAAGTCATATGTTATTTTATTGCATTGATAAGATTGATTTATTTGGCCNAAAAAAAAAAGAAAAACAAAAACAGTCCTAGGTAGGCTATTTTGTAACCTGCCATGTTAAAATTTATATTTTAACACAAATACTATTCCATGTTTTAAAATCTTGTTCTACATCATGTTTCTAAGTCATATGTTATTTTATTGCATTGATAAGATTGATTTATTTGGCCTTTCCTTGTGGGGCTCAGCTGGTAAAGTATCCGCCTGCAATGCGGGAGACCTGGGTTCGATCCCTGGGTTGGGAAGATCTCCTGGAGAAGGGAAAGGCTACCCACTCCAGTATTCTGGCCTGGAGAATTCCATGGACTGTATAGTCCATGGGATCGCAAAGAATTGGACACAACTGAAAGACTTTCACTTTTCATTAATTTATTTAACCACCTGCTTACTGACAAACATGTAGACCATTTCCACCTCTTCTACATTAGAAACCATTTGTATCTTGTATCTATATCTATATCTCTTCCTTGGGGAAGACAGATTCATCATTTCAGTCATAGTCTACTCAAATTTATCTTAAAACTTCTGCTATTATCAATAGATTTCTATTAATAGTATTTTCTTTCATTGTTATATTTGAAACCATATTTTCTTAACTAAATTGTCCCCAAATATTCTAAGTTTCCTATAGACTTATAGGTTTAAAAGAAAAATTTTAAAAATAACAATGGTGAATAAGAGATGGAAAACATGAAGAAAAGAGAGAAAATATTAGTACATAGAATATGAGACATAAATATTTACAGATTTGGATAGTGAGGAATAAAAGTCTAGGTATGATTTACCTGCCAACCAATGGAAATAGAAAGATACTATTAGTCAAACAAGCAACAATTTCTTAAAAATGAACAAAAAGCAGTTCCTCTTTATTCCAATACTAAGTCATGAGAAATGTTTCCTTGCAAATCTTCATAAAAATCTATGTGATGTTTGAGTGATATCCTCAATTACATGGTCAAGGTAAATGCAATTATTTGCTTCAGTAAAATGGTAATTTTTAAAATAAAATTTATTGCTAAGAACACTTAAACTGTTTAGAGAATCATTTCATGTTATAATCGTCTCCTGAGATAACCAGAAACACTGGAAAATTGTTAAACAATGTTGCAAGTTCTCTAGAACAGTCCTTCTTGCAGCTGAAAAGAGGTTTGATGACATTCCTTTGTCCTCCGCATTTGAAAGACAGGTGCACGAGTCTGAATAGGACACAGAGGGAAAGGCCACTGACCGCCTAATGCCCTTACTGTACAACATGCATACATTTAGTGGAGAGAATTACCTACAGACATCAGCTGACTTTAAGAGGTCATTTTCAGGTGCTCTGTTCTCACATAGTTTAATTAGTTCGACTTTTTCTTGATGACAAAACGCATTAGATTCACAATAAAGGCCTAGTAGAATCTCAACTTTTTCAAGGACACTTCAAGAGGGAGGGAAATGTATGTTTCATTCCGTGAAGTGCTGTTTTCACAAAGGATACAATGTAATGTAGAAAACATATTATTTTATGGGATATGGGTGCAGGAACAGTCACTGAAAAAAAATCTGTCATTCCAAAGTTCCCTTTATAGCTTTTGAAACTTAATCATCTGACATTTTTCCAGGAAGCCTTCCCTGACTGACACCCTTCAACCATAATTACTCTCCTCTTGGACAGACATGAATGCATGTATTCAACATATGAGAATAGTTTTACATGTGCCATATTACTTTGTATACATTCTAGTTAATTTATTACTTTGTCAAAGTATTATTGAGTACTAGACATTAGAAATAAGTTTAAAGTATAAATGTGCTAAGTTTTCCTTTTTTTAACCTAGGCTGCATATTCCAAAATAATCTAGGAATTATGCCTGCTGTATTTTTAAAATTTTTGATGGATGATTTATAGGGTGAGTATTAGACTGGATAGAGAAGAATGAGTACAGAAGGGAGTTAGTGACATAAGTATGCTTAATTTCAAGGGAGAAAAATCTAGATTAAAAATTAAAAGGCTAAAGCTTCAACTAAAGATGGTTGAGATGAGAACATTATAATCAAAGATGCACAGAACAGATAATCCCTGCAACATCTATACTCTAGAAAAATTCACCACATATAGAATAAAAGGGCCATGTAAATAGTTATGAGTTGTTGCAACAATAGAAGGCTTGGGTGATAAAAACTAGCTCTTTGAATGTGCTTGAGACTTCACATTGCCTATTCCAGGTTGCTGTCGAGCATCATGGGTCAGTAAATACTGCAAAGGTTTTGAAAGACAGACTGATCTCTGACATTTCTATATTACCCAGATGACCTAAGAAGTGTACAACTACCCGGATGATCAGGATACAGAAGGGAGAGAAGCTTCCTATAAAAGTATTATCTGAATATAATGATATTTGTCTTGTACTCTCTATATGAGAATGTGACTCTCGGACTTTAACAAATGCCAGTGTTTATCAAATATTGAACATGTGCTGGATCTGACTTACTCCCTTTGAGCTAGGTACTATTATTTTTCCTACCGTACTGAAAGAAATATACAGCCTCTGAAACAAAATCACCAAATTCTAAGTAGCAAAGCTGGGATTTTTAACCCCTTAACAACTATATATGGGAGGCTAGACAGTCTCTCACATGAAGTCCTTAAACTGTGTGATCAAGAAAACATTCTAAAATTCTGTGAACATGAATCACCTTCAAATGACTTCAGGGGTGCCATGATTAACGTTATGATTCATGGGTGTCAATGTCAACTTCAGGGGTGCCATGATTCATGTCGGGCAGTGTTGCTGACGCAGACAAAGCAATGGCAATCCGTTGAACATCGAGGCCTGGCCCTCCGAGGAGCAGATCACCTACCTGGTACAAAGATGTGCAGTGGATATACGTGATTTTAGAAAGCCAGATCTTGTTAATAGAGAGATAGGACTATGTGCTCTGAACATTATATTCCTTTTTCCTTGTGAACTTGTAGCAACTGACTTTGGATTCTACACCCTCAGGCTTACTTAAGTGTCAGCAGGTATGCAAAAGTCTTTGTGTGTCACCCCACACAGGAAACAAAACTCTTAATCTTCCCAATGGAAAAGAAGCACAGACCGTTAATAAACCATGCCAATCTTGTTAGACTACAGCATAGTTTTTTTAAAAATAATCTCATTATATCATATTGGCACTGGGCTTACTTGATATTTTCAGAGTGCTTACATATTACCAGAGTGATGTCTTTCTTTTTTCCCCACCATGCAGTGGATAGCACATCAGTGTGACAGAAGGGGTGTTCTAAGTTGAAAATTTACTTTCTTGCCTTTGTTTTGAGAGCCAGTGAGATAGAGAATGCAAATGCAAATGTGGAGCTGTCTGGGGCTGGAGCTTAAGCAGAGCCCAGCTACATAAACACTGCAGTGTGTTGACAGGGAGACGCTTACAAAAGCTTCAGTGCTGACAGTGTGACCAGCTAGTACATAAACACAATCTAAATTCTAGGTTTAGGAAGATTACATTTCTGTTAACTGATGCTCCTCTGGTAAAAATTCCAGGTACAGTGACTCCTGTGCCCCTATTCATCAGTGCTACCACCATTCTTGATTACTTTACTAGGTGTTTCACATATTTATCTCACTTGAGCCACCCCAAGAGGGAGATTCTATTAATGACCCCACTTTGCAGGCCAGGACTTCCCTGGTGGCTCAGATAGTAAAGCGTCTGCCTACAATGCAGGAGACCCGGGTTCGATCCCTGGGTCAGGAAGATCCTTTGGAGAAGGAAATGGCAACCCACTCCAGTACTCTTGCCTGGAAAATCCCATGGACAGCGGAGAATGATAAGCTATAGTCCATAGGGTTGCAAAGAGTTGGACACAACTGAACAAATTCAGTTTTCTTTCCTTTTTCCAGGCCAGAAATCTGAGACATACAGAGGTGATGTAACTCACCCTAGGTCACTTGGCTTATAAACAAAAGAACCTTGGTCTCAATTTTTTTTATTTTCTTCTTTTCTGATTATTTTTTTCCCTTACTACAACTTTGCCTTTCAAATAAATGCTTTAGACTGCCCATTTTGGGTATCTGCTTCCCGAGGAGTGGTTTTAAATGTGTTCTAGGCATCAGCTATGGATTTCTATATTTGAGTTGCATATGTACTTTCACAGGAATAAACATTTGGGGACACTAAATCAAAGGTGAAGACCTAAAGAATAAACGTTCAAAGATGCCAAGGTAGAACAGAGGAGATGGCATGACTGAATAATCAGTTATTGACCCCAGGTGACCTGACCTGCATAATCCTGGAAATTCATTTGTCTCCATCAAAAGGGCAGCTGAGTTGACTAAACTGCATGCAGGAAGGTCAAACGGCTTTAGCAGAGTGACTGGAGACACAGACATTCAATGTCAATACCATGCAGAGCCACACACCCTGGAGTTTATTTCCCTTTTAAAGAGAATGTAATAGAGAAATTCCAGTCAGCAATAAGTTAGCTTTTCAGGAGTCTAATGACATCATTATAGAACATTCTAACTTGGCTCTGTGGATGCAATGTCATTAGTGCCCCTGGGGTTTAGACTGTGCTATGTCAGTTATTCTATGCAGCCTCTCTCCATGTTGTATCCTCTCCCACATGTCGGGAAAAAATGAGAGCTTTTATAGACACAATAGGGTCTGCAATAGCCCCAAGAGCACACAATATTATTTTATTCATCAGTTGTCAAGTGCCTGCAGGGTTCAAAGAGACAGGTCAGTAGAAGGGTGTATATAATATGAATTGTTCTACACTCAAAAAAAAAATAAGGTATTTGCAGGAAGGTATCTCTAGGGTTCAAATTTAATAGAAGCTGCAGATTCAATTGGGGTCTCTCAACTTTAACCCTTTTCTGAGACCACCAACCTAGAAGTCAGTATTTGAACTAGGATTTGGATTTTTTTTTTGAAGATTCTTTATTATCTTTAAATGCCCCCACAAGCATCCTTTATGCTAAATACTGAAGCCCGCCCATCAGATTCTTGCTAAAAATCTCAAGTACTTGAAACACATTGTACACAGTGGGTGTTCAGTATATGTTAGGTGAAGGAATGAATGTTAGAGGTTTGGTAGAGACAATCTATGCCTCTGAGAGCTATCCCAAAGGCAATCATGAGAACTGGTATTCCCTTTCAACAGCTGTGAACAAACCTGTTTTGGCATGGGAGCCAAATAAAAGTCTTACTGGAAACCATATTTTATTTAAAATTAGAATGAATTCATTTTTCCTCATTATTAAAGTAATATACACACACTGCAACAAACCGAAATCATACTGAAAACTAAAAAGGAGACATCTTCCCTCACCCCAAACACACAAGATGATACTAAAATACAATTTAAATTATTTACTTGAGTCCTACTCACAGATGTAGATATAGAAACAGCTTCTTGATGAGATTGAAAGAGGAAAATGAAAAAGCTGGCTTAAAGCTCAACATTCAGAAAATGAAGATCATGGCATCTGGTCCCATCACTTCATGGGAAATAGATGGGGAAACAGTGGGAACAGTATCAGACTTTATTTTTTTATGGCAACCCACTCTAGTATTCTTGCCTGGAGAATCCCATGGACGGAGGAGCTTGGTGGGCTACAGTCCATGGGGTTACAAAGAGTCAGACACATTGAGTGACTTCACTTTCACTTTCATTAAAATCATTGTAGATGGTGACTGCAGCCATGAAATTAAAAGACAGTTACTCCTTGGAAGAAAAGTTATGACCAACCTAGTTGGCATATGAAAAGCAGAGACATTACTTTGCAACAAAGGTCTGTCTAGTCAAGTCTATGGTTTTTCCTGTGGTCATGTATGGATGTGAGAGTTGGATTGTAAAGAAAGCTGAGCACCAAAGATTTGATGCTTTTGAACTGTGGTGCTGGAGAAGACTCTTGAGAGTCCCTTGGACTGCAAGGAGATCCAACCAGCCCATTCTAAAGGAGATCAGCCCTGGGTATTCTTTGGAAGGAATGATGTTAAAGTTGAAACTCCAATACTTTGGCCACGTCATGCGAAGAGTTGACTCACTGGAAAAGACTCTGATGCTGGGAGGGATTGGGGGCAAGAGGAGAAGGGGATGACTGAGGATGAGATGGCTGGATGGCATCACTGACTCGATGGGCGTGAGTCTGAGTGAACTCCGGGAGTTGGTGATGGACAGGGAGGCCTGGCGTGCTGCGATTCATGGGGTTGCAAAGAGTCGGACTGAACTGATCTGATCTGATCTGATAACCGGCATACACGTATTGGTGACACCTCCAGAAGTCAAAACGTGACATGATTGTTTCACGCTCTTTATACACAGTCACTATGTTGGGGTGGGGATGTGGGTAAGGTCAGCTGGTATCTTGAGAAACTGACATGGCTCCATTTATTATTATATGATAAGAGTTGGCCGAATCATCACATTTTCTTTTATTTTGCTTATTTTTTGGCTTACTTTAAAGTGACTTTCCTCAGCCAAATATTTCTGCCCAAATTATTCATCACACTGTAATTCTTATTTTTGCGTGCTCAAGTCACCAGTCTGCTTAAGTTCTCTTCTGAGAGAAAAACATGCTTGCGTGTATACCTGTATTCATGTCTCTGAAGATAAACTTTCATTTGTGCATCAGAGGATTAGCTCCTGGTTTGATTTTCAGACACGCAGCGCTACTCTTATGGTGCATATCACCATGCCAAATCTTTTCTAGAGAGCATTGCCTACTTGATTATTTAATTTCAAGCTTCTATTGAAAGCCTGGCTGAGAGAAATGATGGGCCAGAAAACCTGTCTTTGGGATACATGATGCATTCACCCCTCTAGTAACTGAAGTCAGATCACCAGAAGGCCATGTGCTTAGACCTCAGTCAAGGAGTATGAATCATACTCAATAAGGTTCTAATGCTATGCCATTGACTTTGATCAAAGGATATTATCAGGTATGCATATTCAAAAACCCATCTGAGTCTCAGTCATCAAGAAAAGGGCTTTGAGAACATTGCTTGTGCTATCCATTCTATATCCCTGATTTAAAACTCTAGACATGAAAAATTTGGGGATTTAATACCTGGAAAACATTTTGTCTTCTTGAGTAACTTTTATTTTTCTCTAACCCCTACACTCACTTTGATTAACAAACAAATAAAAGAACTATGTAAGTACCGTGAACTTCATGTCTATAACTGAGAAATTCAGAGTCTAACACTGAAGTTCAATAAAAGCAGCTATGCTGACTCTTCTGGTTGATACATTCACAGTCTATATTTTCCCATATTGTTTTCTATTCTCTATCTCATAACTTAGATGAATATACTTTATAGTGTAGCTGTATGCAAAGGGGATAAGAAAAATGAATGCTAGTTATTGTATTTTGTCACTGATTCTAAGTTTTCTCAATTCTTTTTATTTAAAGAGTTTATAAACAATGAATAGTCATGCACATGGTCTACCTTTCACATACAGCTGATTCCTGGGAAATTTAGGATATAGAACTGAGCTTATATTTTACACAGTTTGGCAGATATTTTTAAGTTCTTTTGTAAGTATGCTACTTGGATTTTTATAATCTATTTTTCTAAAAGAACATCTAATAATAGTTACTATTAATTGAATGTTAACTCTGTATACTGTACTATAGATTTAGCATATGTACATATTTGATCTTTATAACAATCCTCCCTGGGCAAAGTTATTGTTCCCATTTTATAGATCAGGAAACTAAGGCAAAACAAGTTAAGTACCTAGATTACTAAGAAAATAGAATTAGAATATAAGCCGAAGTCTGCCTGAATTCAAAATTCATACTCTAAATGACCAATTCACCTTTTCTAAAGCAAGGCAGGTCCAAGTACAGAGTCTTTTTAAAGTTACAGAGCTTGACCCTTGGTAATAATAAGTTAGAATCAGACTATAAAGAAAGCTGAGCACCAAAGAATTGATGTTTTTGAACTGTGGTGTTGGAGAAGACTTTTGAGAGTCCTTGGGACTGCAAGGAGATCCAACCAGTCCATCCTAAAGGAGATCAGTCCTGAGTGTTCATTAGAAGGACTGATGTTGAAGCAGAAATTCCAACATTTTGGCCACCTGATGCGAAGAACTGACTCATTTGAAAAGACCTTGATACTGGGAAAGATTGAAGGTGGGAGGAAAAGGGGACAACAGAGGATGAGATAGTTGGATGGCATTGCCGACTCAATGGACTCAATGAGTTTGGGTAAACTCCGGGAGTTGATGATGGACAGGGAGGCCTGGTGTGCTGCAGTCCATGGGGTCACAAAGAGTTGGACACGACTGAGTGACTGAACTGAACTGAATAATAAGTCATTTCAACGACACCAAGTCACGGTATTATGTCTGCAAGAAAGAGTGCTATGGGCTTTATTAATTAGCAGGTGAAACGTCTGTTTCTCAGCAGTGGAGTAACACAGATATTGGAATCAAGGTGGAGGGGAAAATGTACAGTTCGTTCCTCCTAATTTACAGAATGCTTCTCTGGGCTCTGGGCATTCTATCTTCAAAGTGGAGTCAGTGACACCTCCCCTAACAGTTTTAACGGGGCTGCAGTGAACATCAAATAAGGTAAATGATGAGGCAGCACATGATAAATTAAATAAGCCCAGTAGAGATAAAAGTTATCTTAGCATAAGAGGAAAAGTCTTCTTATAGCTCTATAATTATATTAAAAATTTATCTTTTTCTGTGTCTACCTAACCGCCTGCTGCTGTTGTTGCTGCTGCTGCTAAGTCGCTTCAGTCGTGTCCGACTCTGTGCGACCCCATAGACGGCAGCCCACCAGGCTCCCCCGTCCCTGGGATTCTCCAGGCAAGAACACTGGAGTGGGTTGCCATTTCCTTCTCCAATGCATGAAAGTGAAAAGTGAAAGTGAAGTCACTCAGTTGTGTCCGACTCTCAGCGACCCTGTGGACTGCAGCCCACCAGGCTCCTCTGTCCATGGGATTTTCCAGGCAAGAGTACTGGAGTAGGGTGCCATTGCCTTCTCCACCTAACCGCCTAGTGGATAACAAAACCTCTTGCTGTTGTTGTTTAGTTTTTCAGTCAACCCTGACTCTTTGTGACCCATGGACTGTAGCCCACAGGCTTCTCTCTCCAAGGGGTTTCCCAGACAAGAATACTGGAGTGGGTTGTCATTTCTTCCTCTAGGGGATCTTCCTTACCCATGGATGGAACCCATGTCTCCTAAAATTGGCAGGCAATTCCTCCTTTACTTGTACATCCCTGTTTTCGCTAAAGATCGCAAAAGATCACATCCCTATTTTTGCTAAAGATCACACTTCTTCCTAAATGAGTCCCTCCTCTACTGTCCTCAGTGCTAGACATAGGGAGCAGGAAAGAGAAGGGCAGGGTGGGGGAACCTGCACTTCTTCAAGAATGCCTGTGTCCACAGATTAAAATGTCCTCATCTGTAGGATGTGGCTAATAGTAGAATGGTGTATTCTTCTACAGCAAGTGTTTTGTTGTTGTATTTAAGCTGTTAGGCTATTGGCAAATAAGGGCATAATGCCATGCAATTTAGAATTCCATTAGTTGATATATAGTTTTCCCCAGCATGTTCATGTTTTATGTTGGGAATGACAGCATTCCTAGGGATGAAAACCCAGCTGAATGCAGCAAGTCAACCAACAATGAT
Source organism: Neotragus moschatus (assembly GCA_006410615.1). Classification (NCBI taxonomy): domain Eukaryota; kingdom Metazoa; phylum Chordata; class Mammalia; order Artiodactyla; family Bovidae; genus Neotragus; species Neotragus moschatus. The sequence goes on from SJYA01001331.1 coordinate 3,423,735, forward strand.
ATAGCACTCCCTGCCCCCTGCTGCGCCTGACTCCTGCTCATCCTACAGTCTGATGGTGGCTCGCTTTGGTTGTATTTTGTCTTATGAGGATATATGGTTCTTCTTGATGTTTGTATATTTTGGTTTTGCTCTTGTTTCCATAGCTCAGCAGTCTTTGCCATTCCTACTCTTTAATCATTTTACCTTTACTTTACCTAAAAGGTAAATATATATATATAGTAATTATATATGTGTGTGTGTGTGTGTGTATATATATGTATAGTTGATGCTTGATTACCGAGTTGTATAGGCTTTAAATGTTCTGCCCCAACTCAGATCTACAGTAAATCATCTTATTTTTTTCAGTGCATGATTTTGCATGTAACAAGATTTTTAGAGGGTGCATATACTACATGAGAGAAGAAATGCAGGCACTGCATTCACAGATTTGTTGGGAGGACTGAAGAGATAATGCATGAAAAACCCTTACTCCAGCACACAACACAAAAGAGTGAGCTCAGTTAAGGAGAGCTATCAGTACTCTTGACATGCTCATATCTCAGGGAGGGGAGTTCATAACCTTTGTACTCTAAGTAGAGTGTATAGTTCAGGAACTGTGAATAATTTTTAGAAAAACATTTGTGGCCATTCTGCCTATAATATTTCTGGTTCTATACATCTATAGGTATAGATTGGGTTTATATATAATACAAATACAGACTTTCTAAAGGAATTAACATGATCTAATGATAAATATATATTTATATTAATAAATGTAATGGACACACACAATATCCATTTATATAGACATACATAAAGTTTTAACATGAAATAGAATAGGTCCATAGATCTTAAACCTGGATGGATGTCAGAATGATTTGGGGAACTTAAAAAAATATTTCCACTTGGGGCATTACCCATGCTACTGATGAGGAGGTTTAAGATGGGACTTAGTCTGTGTAGTTCTATAAAGCTCTTCAGATGACTCTGACTTTAGTTGGACTTAGAGAAAAAGTCAACACATTGGATATCAAAATTCCTCTTTCATAAAAAAATAGAGTGACTGATTCCTTACCAGCTTTATGATTATGCTAAATAAACAGGAGCTTACTCTTTGACTTATGGATTTTCAAATGCTTCTCCAATTATTTCAAAGCTATTATAGAATAATAAAACAGTCTCAAAATAAATTTCACTTTAACTCACATTATATTTACAAAACAAACATACACAAGTCACCACTACAGGGCTACAAAGCTGTAGGGTGGGGTAATGTGTATGCGAGACTAAATTATGTTGACAAAGTCCTGTATCTTTATTTCTTACACTTTGATAGCTATAAGGCTAAGGACTTCATTAAAAGGTAAAAGAAAAGTAAAACTACTGGGTCAGACAGAAAGTTCATTTGAGTTTTTCCATACATCTTACAAACAACTCAAAAGAACGTTTTTTGCCAATGCAATATCATGAGATTCCCTATTTACAGTCATATTTGGACGAGTGTGGACAAATGAAAGAGTCTCGTTGCTTAGTCTGGTGACACAAACGTACAAACACGAGACAGTGTTAGATGTCAGTCTCTCCTAGCCAAACAGAGACAAAAACTCTGAGGGCGTGTGATGGTTTGGGAGGCAATGAAGGAGGAGAGATGAGTGGGAAAAGAATGAAACATGGCAGTGAAGGAGGACCAAACGGATCGCCCAAGGGCTTCTTGGGCACTTAGCAGAGCTGTCCAGGAGATCGTAGAGAAAAGCATATGTCGAAATGTGTGATATAGGAAAACACAAAAGAATATACCTCTCAAGGAAGAAACAGAAGGGTAAAGAGATGGAAACGGGAAGGTGGCCTCTCTACGAATGCGCACGCTGCAGGAGGTTCCAAAGAATATTGGCACCGACTATGTGATCTTATCTGAGGAACTTACCTGGGTAGCAACGCTCACGACAATTTAAATGGCCAGGTCTATGAATGGGTTGTTTTTTTCTCCCCACCCCCCCCGAGGGGTTATACAGCTCTTTCAGTGTACAGAGAAAATTGGAGAATGAGAGAGAGGGGGGATCTGAGTCTACCCGGACAAAAGGAATGCAATTAATAAAATGAAACGCGGAGAACAGAATGTGGACACAGCGTTGACATTGGATCACATTGCCCTTTACAATGTGTATATGTTTAGTAAAATCGCACCAACTCCCTTTGTCCTTATCTCTGGCCACCTTGGGAGTTTTGATCCTTAAAATCACAAAGAGGACAGAGAAGGATCACAAAGCACTCCCTCTTGGATGCACTGCCATCCATCTTTTTGATGTGAAACATCTAAAACCAAATTCTCAAAAATAATTTTCCACTGAGCATTTATTCTGAGCTCTGTTTCTCTGGTGATTCTTAACAAAGGTTTTGTTGCCAGTGCCCAGAGGAAAGACTAATTTAAATGTAGAAAGAGATGCTTAAAAAATAATGTCATCTGTTGGCAAAATCTCAGAGGGTATTACCTTCCTTTCACACAGGCAGGGAGCTAAACCTGATTGCATTTAGGGTTATCTTTAGCAGCTAAACTCAGAATCAAAACATTCTCATGAGGACTATTGTTCTAACTAATCTACTTATTATGCTTTTATTCAGTTTTAATAGTCTTTTATTAAAAAAAAAAGCTCAGAGGGGACAGCAATGGATTTTGCAATNTTACCTTTACTTTACCTAAAAGGTAAATATATATATATAGTAATTATATATGTGTGTGTGTGTGTGTGTATATATATGTATAGTTGATGCTTGATTACCGAGTTGTATAGGCTTTAAATGTTCTGCCCCAACTCAGATCTACAGTAAATCATCTTATTTTTTTCAGTGCATGATTTTGCATGTAACAAGATTTTTAGAGGGTGCATATACTACATGAGAGAAGAAATGCAGGCACTGCATTCACAGATTTGTTGGGAGGACTGAAGAGATAATGCATGAAAAACCCTTACTCCAGCACACAACACAAAAGAGTGAGCTCAGTTAAGGAGAGCTATCAGTACTCTTGACATGCTCATATCTCAGGGAGGGGAGTTCATAACCTTTGTACTCTAAGTAGAGTGTATAGTTCAGGAACTGTGAATAATTTTTAGAAAAACATTTGTGGCCATTCTGCCTATAATATTTCTGGTTCTATACATCTATAGGTATAGATTGGGTTTATATATAATACAAATACAGACTTTCTAAAGGAATTAACATGATCTAATGATAAATATATATTTATATTAATAAATGTAATGGACACACACAATATCCATTTATATAGACATACATAAAGTTTTAACATGAAATAGAATAGGTCCATAGATCTTAAACCTGGATGGATGTCAGAATGATTTGGGGAACTTAAAAAAATATTTCCACTTGGGGCATTACCCATGCTACTGATGAGGAGGTTTAAGATGGGACTTAGTCTGTGTAGTTCTATAAAGCTCTTCAGATGACTCTGACTTTAGTTGGACTTAGAGAAAAAGTCAACACATTGGATATCAAAATTCCTCTTTCATAAAAAAATAGAGTGACTGATTCCTTACCAGCTTTATGATTATGCTAAATAAACAGGAGCTTACTCTTTGACTTATGGATTTTCAAATGCTTCTCCAATTATTTCAAAGCTATTATAGAATAATAAAACAGTCTCAAAATAAATTTCACTTTAACTCACATTATATTTACAAAACAAACATACACAAGTCACCACTACAGGGCTACAAAGCTGTAGGGTGGGGTAATGTGTATGCGAGACTAAATTATGTTGACAAAGTCCTGTATCTTTATTTCTTACACTTTGATAGCTATAAGGCTAAGGACTTCATTAAAAGGTAAAAGAAAAGTAAAACTACTGGGTCAGACAGAAAGTTCATTTGAGTTTTTCCATACATCTTACAAACAACTCAAAAGAACGTTTTTTGCCAATGCAATATCATGAGATTCCCTATTTACAGTCATATTTGGACGAGTGTGGACAAATGAAAGAGTCTCGTTGCTTAGTCTGGTGACACAAACGTACAAACACGAGACAGTGTTAGATGTCAGTCTCTCCTAGCCAAACAGAGACAAAAACTCTGAGGGCGTGTGATGGTTTGGGAGGCAATGAAGGAGGAGAGATGAGTGGGAAAAGAATGAAACATGGCAGTGAAGGAGGACCAAACGGATCGCCCAAGGGCTTCTTGGGCACTTAGCAGAGCTGTCCAGGAGATCGTAGAGAAAAGCATATGTCGAAATGTGTGATATAGGAAAACACAAAAGAATATACCTCTCAAGGAAGAAACAGAAGGGTAAAGAGATGGAAACGGGAAGGTGGCCTCTCTACGAATGCGCACGCTGCAGGAGGTTCCAAAGAATATTGGCACCGACTATGTGATCTTATCTGAGGAACTTACCTGGGTAGCAACGCTCACGACAATTTAAATGGCCAGGTCTATGAATGGGTTGTTTTTTTCTCCCCACCCCCCCCGAGGGGTTATACAGCTCTTTCAGTGTACAGAGAAAATTGGAGAATGAGAGAGAGGGGGGATCTGAGTCTACCCGGACAAAAGGAATGCAATTAATAAAATGAAACGCGGAGAACAGAATGTGGACACAGCGTTGACATTGGATCACATTGCCCTTTACAATGTGTATATGTTTAGTAAAATCGCACCAACTCCCTTTGTCCTTATCTCTGGCCACCTTGGGAGTTTTGATCCTTAAAATCACAAAGAGGACAGAGAAGGATCACAAAGCACTCCCTCTTGGATGCACTGCCATCCATCTTTTTGATGTGAAACATCTAAAACCAAATTCTCAAAAATAATTTTCCACTGAGCATTTATTCTGAGCTCTGTTTCTCTGGTGATTCTTAACAAAGGTTTTGTTGCCAGTGCCCAGAGGAAAGACTAATTTAAATGTAGAAAGAGATGCTTAAAAAATAATGTCATCTGTTGGCAAAATCTCAGAGGGTATTACCTTCCTTTCACACAGGCAGGGAGCTAAACCTGATTGCATTTAGGGTTATCTTTAGCAGCTAAACTCAGAATCAAAACATTCTCATGAGGACTATTGTTCTAACTAATCTACTTATTATGCTTTTATTCAGTTTTAATAGTCTTTTATTAAAAAAAAAAGCTCAGAGGGGACAGCAATGGATTTTGCAATTATTAGCGAGGAAAGCACAGCCTATGACCTACTATCACTGGTTTGTCTAAGAATGTTCATCTTTTGAAAGCTATATTTTAAACCATTATGTTAATTACAGGCGCTCACTCCCTCCTCTGCCACGCTGCCCTCTACTCCCAACAAAGTGTAACCAGTATGAAGCTGGCTTTCCTCCGATTTGAAATCAGAGGTGGAAGAGCTCAGTAGGTGTGATGCGTGACTTCTGCTTAAAAGAATGAGATGGAGCAGACGAGGGTGGCTTATTAGAAAAAGAAAAAAAGTTACACCCTAGAATATCTATGAGTACGGTGTTCAGAGCTTTGTTTACCAATCCTTTGTGCCGTTTAATAGGAATTTGTGGCTTTCATTTTCTTTATGCTTCTTCCACCTTCCTATCTTCAGGGGATAGAACAAATCAGTCTGATGTGTTTCCTTCTTTATGCATTGTTTGTCTTGGGCAAAGGATGTTCACATATTTCTTTTGACTGAAAGCTAGATTCACCAAACCAATTAAATGAAGATTTTCTAAATGCTTACTTCTTATTCAGAACTTTGTCCACAATGTACAAACAATATAACTTTAAAGTAAATAGCTCTTTTCCCCAAGTCTAAGCAAATCATCTGTTGTGCCTTTGCACACAAGGAGAAACTGCAAACACCTATAGACAAGCTTAGAGCCATAATGGTAGTGGTAGTTTAGTCGTTAAGTCATCTCCGACTCTTGCGACCCCACGGATGGGTAACCCGCCAGGCTCCTCTGTTCATGAGATTCTCCAGGCAAGAATAGTGGAGTGGGTTGCTATTTTCTTCTCCAGGGGATCTTCCCGACTTAGGGATCTAATCTGAATCTCCTGCATTGACAGGTGAATTCTTTACCACTGAGTCACCAGGGAAGCCCCATAGAGCCACACACCCTAGTATATATGAAAACAGAGCCATGGAAGGTAGAACCTCACCAAAATTATACTGGATTTCTTATAAATTTCTGGATATACTTTCACTATTTTTTTCTTAAATTGTTCGGAAATCCCAAATGTAAGGAATAGCCTGTGGCTATGATCACTGCAAATGGTGTCTTTAGCCATGAAATTAAAAGACGCTTACTCCTTGGAAGAAAAGTTATGACCAAACTAGATAGCATATTGAAAAGCAGAGACATTACTTTGCCAACAAAGGTCCGTCTAGTCAAGGCTATGGTTTTTCCAGTAGTCATGTATGGATGTGAGAGTTGGACTATGAGGAAAGTTGAGTGCTGAAGAATTGATGCTTTTGAACTGTGGTGTTGGAGAAGACTCCTGAGAATCTTGGACTACAAGGAGATCCAACCAGTCCATTCTGAAGGAGATCAGCCTTGGGTGTTCTTTGGAGGGAATGATGCTAAAGCTGAAACTCCAGTACTTTGGCCACCTCATGCGAAGAGTTGACTCACTGGAAAAGACTCTGATGCTGGGAGGGATTGGGGGCAGGAGGAAAAGGGGACAACAGAGGATGAGATGGCTGGATGGTATCATCAACTCAATAGACATGAGTTTGAGTGAACTCTGGGAGTTGGTGATGGACAGGGAGGCCTGGTGTGCTGCGATTCATGGGGTCGCAAAGAGTCGGACACGACTGAGCGACTGAACTGAACTGAACTGATGTTAAATATTCAGTTGCTCGGTTATGTCCAACTCTTTGTGACCCTCTAGGTTGTAGCCCACCAGGCTCCTCTGTCCATGGGATTTCCAGGCAGGAATACTGGAGTGGGTTGCCATTTTCTCCTCCGGAGTATCTTCCCAACCCAGGGATGGAAGCCACGTCTTCTGTATTTCCTGCATTGGCAGGCTGGATTCTTTCCACTAAGCCCCTAAGAAGCCATGTTAAATGTATGCTCAGTTAAAAGGCAGGGCCATGTGACTGCTGATTTATTCTTTAACTCCTAATCAAATATTTTATAGATTAGGTCTTTCCTATCAGAAACCATTAATTTCCAGATTATTCTCACTCATGGTCTCTCAGAAAGGTTTTAAGAATCATCTAACAGCAGAAAAGAAAATTAAACCTCACTCTGCACTGTCATCTTTTGTTCCTAAGGAGCCAGTAAATGTGTGAGGGACCCCACATTCAAGCACATGGATGATGCTAAAAGTCATGTCAATGCAAATAGGGAATGACCCAAGGAGTAATAGCACGTAATATTCGTAGAACATTTCTTAAAAAGTGGATGAAATATCATAATCATTAGTTAATGAAACCTTATAATATCCTCATAAAAGACATGTAAGAGGTATAAATGAGAGACCTTGATTGCACTAGGCCAGTCTCTGATAAACAAGGGTTTGGTCACTTACACAGGAACTCTTGGGTCTACTTCAGTGACCTTGAACCCTCATCCCTAAATAAACACAGCAGTCTCAGGAAGGAGGGACGAACATAAACATTCAGTTCACATCCAGAGAGGCACTCAGGGAGTTGAGAAAGATTTTCAAAGGTGAGAAAATCAGACCACATTTTCTTTGTTGGGGACTTTGTTATGAGAATTGGGGCATCAAAGTTCCAGTGAAAGACTTTCTCTTGAGATGAAAGATCAATATCTTATTTGATTTGCAGGCAAGAAATAAACTTCAGAATGGAGAGTTCCTTACTGTTTTCTTTGGTCAGACTCTTCTTCCAGTTTAGAAGGCTGCTGGCCTAATCTTAAGTGTCAGATAGAGAGAAACTGAGGTAGGAAGAAGTTTCCTATGGTTTCCCTGGGCCTTACGATCTACCCCGACCGGTAGACGGTGATCCATCTGCCATCTTTCTATTATGCCTTGGGAAATTAACAGCAAGAAGTACTCACATTTGTGTGACAAATGACTGACTAAAGAACACAAGTAGATTCTAGACAGACAGGCTTCCCCTTTTCCCCGCCCATGGTGGGTTCTTCTGTTTGCCTGCATCTTAGCCATTAATTCCATCTCCCTCCTTCTCTTGTAACCAAACCCTACTTTTGTTCATGCTAAAAGCTGTACCAGTATTGGGGCCTGGAAAAACTCCACGGACAGAGGAGCCTGGTGGACTACAGTTTGTGGGATTGCAAAGAGTCAGACACAACTGAGCATACACAAACACACAAGGTGCTTGGCAAAGGTCGGTCCCTTCCCCAGCCCAGGGCATAAACTCTGCTTTGTCTGATCACCTAGTGATTCCAAGCACTTGCTTGACTGAGTAATAGGCAGGCAGTTGACCCAGCTCTTGGAAACATAAAAGGAAAAAGCCTGGGCCAGATTCAGAAAGTGAGTTTTACTCCCTGACGGTAAAAGAGAGATCTGCTATTTGCCCTTCTGGGTTTACATGCAGTAAAGAGAATGAGATGATTGAGGATTAAGTCCAAAGGGAATCTAAGGGCAAACGTGGCCAAAACCAATACAAAGGTTCTCCAGTTGTCAAAGACAGTGCTCCCCAACCTTTTTGGCACCAGGAACCAGTTTCATGAAAGACAATTTTTCCATGGACGAGTGGCAGTGGGGGATGATTTCAGGGTGATGTTCACAAGGAGCATTCAACCTAGATCCCTCACAAGCACAGTTCACAGTAGGGTTCGCACTTCTTTGAGAGAATCTAATGTCACTGCTGATCTGACAGGAGGTGGAGCTCTGCCAGTAATGCGAGTGATGCAAAGCAGCTGTAAATACAGATGAAGCTTCACTTTCTCCCAGTTGCTCACATCCTGCTGTATGGCCTGCTTCCTAACAGGCCGTGGACCAGTATCAGTCCGCGGCTCCAGGGGTTGGGAACCCCTGCTCAAAGACACTGCTGAACTACTAAACCAATCCACAACTATCTACCTCCAGACTCGGAGAAGGCCTTTTATTTTAATCCAGTTTTAGTTTGGCATTGAGTTGTTTTTGAAGCTGAAAACAGCTCTAAGGAAGATCCCTCCTCCCACTTCCTTTCCCTCGGCAGGCACTTTCTTCACTAAAGGATTCTTAAAATTTACAAAAGACCTGTGTTGCTTAAAAGCTCATTAGATTTAAGTGCCTTGCAGTGCCTTCCAGAAGCTATAATGTATAAGGTGACAAACTCATCCAGTTTGCTCGGGACTGTCATGATTTTCACACTGAAAATGCTGCATCCCAGAAACTCCTTCAGTCTCAGGCAAACCTAGATGGTTGGTTACCCTACATATACACAGGAAAACTCAACATGTGAAAAATGTCCTACCCCAAACTGAGAAATTATCTGAATAATCCAATGCAGTTTATTTTTCCTTGAATATCTGGGCATATTAAGTACAAGGAGAATTTGGACAACATTTAAAGAATGTCTTTAATTGCCCACTTTGCTTCCCAAATATAAACTGAGGAATGGAGATCTCTATTTGTGGGAGAAAAAAAAACCCAAATACAAAAACTAGTGTAGGCCAATATTAGCATTAACATTAAATATTATGAGTATATATGAAAAGTCAAAGCGTTGCTCAGTCGTGTACCATTTTTTGCAACCCCATGGATGATAGCCCACCAGACTCCTCTGCCCATGGAATTCTCCAGGAAAGAATACTGGAGTGGACTGAGGTTCCCTTCTCCAGGGATTCTTCCTGACCTAGAGGTTGAACCCAGGTCTCCTGTATTGCAGGCAGATTCTTTACTGTCTGAGCCACCAGGGAAGCCCTATGAGTATAATATACTTGTATATTTAAAGTATGCCAAGCCCTCAAAGTACTATACTTGAATCTTACTGAATTCTCAAATAATTCTTAAAAAAGTATTAATATTTGTTCCCATTTTACAGATGAGGCAAGTGAGGCTGAAGTCACTTATATGATAAGGATTTGAACAATTCCTGATTTTTGTGAGCGAGCCTGAGTAGATTTAGTTTGGAGTTGAAAGTGTCACAAAACATGATCAATACTTCTGTGAACTGAGATAGAACATCCTAAATGCTCACAACCGTTTCTTAGAAATTTCACTGCATTTCCTTCCAACCTACCGATTTAAGCACAAGCCCTTGGGGCAAAGGATAAACATGTGCCTGGGAAAGTCCCTGTGGGTACAGGCTCCAGTTCGTACAAGTCACCCTTAGGGACCTACTAATTCACAGAGTCTCTGTACCCAGCAGGAAGGAAGTCCAATTAAAAGCAAATGCCACGTTGTGCATCTCTGCTGATGGGAATCACCTGTTTTACACGAATACCTCTGACTCTGGTCCTAGGGAAAGCCACTCAGAACATTTCAAGTAGTGGAATCAGAGGTTACTGAAGCGGAAGTTATCAGCCAGACCCTATCCTGTATTATCTCCTTGCAGGAGAGGAATGAGAATGATGTTGGCGATTTTTGATCTGATTGTATTGGGAAGATAATGTCAATGAAAATTGAGTGTTATTACTAGTGCAAAGTAAATGTCGGGGCAGACTGAGACATTTAAGAAAAAATTGGAGAGGCCACTTTCCAGGGAAAACTATTCAATTTTATTAACATTAGAGCTATTACATACTTTTTTTCTTTTTTTTTGGCAAAAATAAAATAAGATAATTGAGGGCACCTGATAACCAAATATCAGAGTCAATTTATATAAGGGTATAATCCAGAATGGAACTGCAAGTGACCTTATGTACTTTGCTAGTTTCTCTTTTTCAAAATGAAGGACTCACAACTGTATATGCAAAGATATATTAACTACTGTATTCTGAAAGTTTGGTTACTTATTTGGTATACGCTGGTAACCATAAAATCTAAATCATTTGAAAGTATAGGTATTAACTTTTTCTTGCTCGTATACTACTCTGCCCTTCATCATCCAAATGTTTTAAAATAAATGAAATGGGGTCATATGCACATTTTTGTGTGATATTGGGAACCGTGATGAAGACTCATCCACTAACAATAATAAAAATATTGATAATGGTCATACTAAGGATAGTTCCATATCACTGCTTACTATGAGTCTTGTACTATGTAATTTTACATGCATTATCTTATTCCTTTTTCACAATGACCTCCGATAATCCTAAAATCATTGTCCATTTCCCATGAAGGAAACAGAAGCTCAGAAGAGTGAAAGACTTTGCCCAAGGTCACATAAATAAAGTCTGTATTTTAACACAGCCTGTTCACCTCAGTGTCTGTGTCTCACGTCACTCAATACGCCTTCCACTTGCACAGTCCACTTATACAACAAGATTTGTGACACTTAAAATCATATTTTAAAAGGACCTCAGGGTTATTTATCCCGTGTCTTGATTAGTACAAGATCAATTCCATATAAAGACATGCCCTAAGGTTGTACAAACCAAAACTATAATGAGAGTTCAAGAAGGGTTTAGAGAAATTCCTGGATGATAGATCTTCCCCAGTTAGGGATGCCCCCTTTGAGGACAATATTAAGAAGGGCAGCTCTCATCATGTCACACCAATGTCCCTTGGTGCTACTATAAAAGACAAAATACTGAATAGTGTGGACTATAATTCTTATCCCATGTGACGTTTTTATGTTCTTATGATTCTTAAAATATATCTAAGTAACCTATTTCTACAATTCATCAAGCTTAACTGTGAGGAATAACTGAATCTTGCTGTTCCTTGTCCAACTGGAGGCAAAGGTGAAGAGTTCTTATTAGAAGAAGGCACTGCTATTTTTGTAGCTTGTTTTGCTGGAGAGAAAAACCATTGGTCTATGAGAAGATCTGGGTCCTTTTTTCATCTCTGCCTCCCAGGTGCTGGGTGACCCCGAGCAAACTTTGATCCTCACTTTATTCATTAACAGTGTGAATGACTTGAAGCTGGGGTGCTTCTCCTCAAAGAAAGGATGGGACCAAAAAAAAAAAAAAAAAATTTCACCAGTCAGCAAAGAGACAGACCAGGGAATCTGTTTATCTAATCCTGAATTCTAGATGGAAAAAAGTGCCTTCCAAAAAATTTATCACCACAGGCCTGCCCTTAGGCAAATTTGGGATTCAACATTTACATTACCAGCATATATCAGGAAACTCCAAGACAAGAAATCAAAGTGGTCTTGACTTAGTTGTATTTTATAGAGCATGGCACAAGCCAACACATATTTCTCTGCAAAGATGGAATGGCTCTACAAGGATGGGATACAGCTTCAAGTCAGGCCCCACAAAATATACACAGATAAATTCCAGAGAACATAAGCTCACTCTCCAAAACTGCAAAGTAAACAAGGAAACAGGTGTTTGTGAGCAGTCATCCAGCAGAAACAACAGGGAAAAAAAAAAACCTTTAGACACTGGAATTATGAGATTCAAATTGTAACATAACTATGTTTAAATATTTTTTAAAGAACTGAAATAATGAGCAAAGGGAAAGGCAATGGAAGAAAAACTAGTCAGGTTATAAAAAGAACTCTTGGGGACTTCCCTGGTGGTCTAGTGGTTAAGACTCTGTGCGTTCAATGCAGGGGGCACGGGCTTGATTTGTGGTTGGGGAAGTAAGGATCCCATGTGCCACTGAGTGGGGCTGAAAATCAGAACTCCTAGGAATAAAATATTCTAAATAGAAATTCAAACACCAAAAATTAAAAGCACCTAATCAAAAACCCAATGTATATTAGTCACATATTAGATTGGAAGATACAAAATATTTATCCAGAATGTTGAAGAGAGAGGCAAGAAGACTAAAATTTGAGAGAATAGGAAATAGGAAGATAAAAGGAAAATGTTTTGCAGTCTTTCTTTCCTGAAAATAAAAGGAATGAACAGAATGTGGGATAATAATACAGCTAAGAATTTTTCAAAAGTGATGCAAAGCTTGAATCCTCAGATAAAATGAAATTAATTCTAAATATAAGTAAGAAATATACACCTAGCCACAAAGCCGTAAAATTGCACAATATCAAAAATGAGAAGATTTTGATAACTATGAGAAATTAGAAACTCAGGTTGTCTACGAAAGAAAAATGTTATTCTCAACAGGTTTTTTAGCAACAACAATTAAAGGTGGAAAAGAATGAAAATCTTTTAAATCTTTAAGTCACTGAAGGATAATAAATGTCAACCTAGCATTGTATAACTGACTGAACTATTATTCAATATGAATAGTATTAATAGATATTTTTCAAGACAAACAGAAAATGAGAATTTGTTACCAACTGATCCTAAATTAGGGGCTTCTCTGGTGGCTCCGACAGTAAAGAATCTACCTTCAATGCGGGAGACCTGGTTTGATCCCTGGGTTGGGAAGATCCCTTGGAGGAGGGCATGGCAACCCACTCCAGTATTCTTGCCTGGAGAATCCTCATGAACTGAGGGGGCTGGTGGGTTACAGTCCATGGGGTCACAAAGAGTAGGACATGACTGAGTGACTAAGCAAAAGATCCTAAATTAAGAAACTTTTTGAATATTCACTGGAAGGACTGATGTTGAAGCTTCAATACTTTGGCTACCTGATGCAAAGAGTTGACTCATTGGAAAGATTCTGATGCTGGGAAAGTGTGAAGGCAAAAGGGTATGAGGGTGGCAAAGGATGAGATGCTTTGATGGTATCACTTTCTCAATGGACATGAACTTGGGCAGACTCTGGACCATGGTGGAGGACAGGAAAACCTGGCATGCTGTAGTCCATGGGGTCGCAAAGAGTTGGACGTGACTTAGCGACTGAAAAACAGCTACAAAGGAATTTCTAGGGTAACTTCTGGCCCCATGCCCAGGGATTCTAATTTATTTGGTCTGAGGAAGGGTCTGGCACCTATATGTCTATCTCTAAATATACATGTATTACACACACACACATACACACACACACATTAATACTTGGGTTTTTAGGCCATCTAGGAGATTCTATTCTAATGGGCAGCCAGTCAAATCTCTGTCCTAAAATAGGGCTTCTTCAACTCTAATGCATATACAGATTATTCAGGTATTATGTTAAAGTACAGAATCTAATTGAGTGGGGCCCAAATTCTGCATTTCTAATAAGCTTCCAGATGATGTTGATGATGCTGGTCAGGATGCCACGCTTTGAGTAGGAAGGTTCCAAAGCATTAGTTCAGGAAGACAAAAATTTATCTCAGGAGAAAGACTGAGGATCAGGAAACAATGGTTGTTTCTGCTGCATAATGCAGTGAGTCAGCTATAAGTATGCATATATTCCCTCCCTCTCAAGCTTCTCTCCCACCCCTTCATACCACCCCTGTGTGTCATCACAGAGCACTGAGCTAAGCTCTCGAGCTATATAGTAGGTTCCACTAGCTCTCTACTTTATACATGGTAGTATATATACATGTCAACCCAAATCTCCTAATTCATCCCAGTCCCCATGCCCACAAGTCTGTTCTCTGCATCTTCTGTCTCTACTCCTGCCTTGTAAATAGGTTCATCTGTACCATTTTCTAGATTCCACATACATGCATTAATATATGATGCTTTTCTCTTTCTGAATTCACTCTGTATGACAGACTCTAGGTCCATCCACATCTATGCAAATGACCCAATTTCATTCCTTTTTATGGCTGAGTAATATTCCATATGTATATATGTACCACATCTTTATCCATTCATTGAAAAAAAAAAACAACCTAGTGGATAACTTTTAAAAAATCAACAAAAATGAAGAGTGATAAACACAGAATTTACTAAAGGTGGGTAATTCTACACATTACTTGTATGAATGATAACAATAAGGTTTAATTTTGTATAGGAAAGAAGTAAAATGGGAGAGGATGATCAGAAGGAAAATGTTCCAAGATCTTCATATTATTCAGGTGAAACTCAGAAGCATTTATTAAGATGAATGCTACGGTGTACATTAAGAGTTTTGCAATTGTGTCTGATCAACAGTAATAGATTTCAGAGATTCCCCAAGATCTGGCAACCTTAAATTTTATTAAGCAAACCAGAACACTTTTGAGAGTAAAACCAGAACACTTTTGAGAGTAGCCATCTCTTAGATGGCTAGTTACCAATTAACACTTAGATCAGGGTTTTTGGTGTGTGTGTTCCCAGGAATATATGTTCCAATGGCAGCAGTTAGATTAAAAAAAAGGGGGGTTCCATTAGTAATTACCCTGGACAACAGACACAAATCAGGATCATCCCAGAAAAATCAGGACAGGTGGACAGCTTTCCTCAGAGTTGAGAGGGGTGTCTGAATCCTCAGGTCTCTGGATCCTTCCTCCTCTCCCCCTTTCTGTTTATTTCACACCTCATGCTTCTACGTTCATGTTCACTGAAAACAACATAACGGACAGACTGGTTTTGCCTGCCCTGCCTCAATTCCTCCTTCACTGGGCAGCTGCATCTCAATTACCTTCGGGAAGAACCACATCTAACCCACACTGTATCATTCACTATTGGTCTGTGCCAACTATGGGAATAAACGCATCTTCCAGGCCTGGCCAAGCAGGTCACTCTATTCTGTTGATCACTCTGACTGGTTGCAGTACAAGCATCTGAGTCAGGATAGCCTAGAGTCAGTTCTGAGAATCATTAAGAAAAAGATTGCTCTTTGTGTTGGGTTTTCCACTTGGAGGAATTTTGTAAGTCTGATGCTGCTGGGAACAAGCAGGTGGAGGGTCTTGTCTGAGAGCCATTCCAAACCTGAAGACAAGAGAGACACATGCCTCAGTGACATGGTTTATACCTGAATCTAGACAGGCCTGAGCAAATGATGCCCCTGCACTGTGAGGTGATGTGAATTATCTCCTAAACCAATTTTTGGTCTTATTCATTTCATTATTGTTGTTCTTAATTACTTAAGCCAGTTTGAACTGGGTCTTCTAACTAGCAAATGAGAGTAATACTTAATAAGATGTACGGTTTGTGCAAACCACTTGACCAAATTAATTTGGCAACCCCTTTCAGCTCTACTGACATGGCTGAAGGGATATAAGCTACATAAGAATGAGAATCAGAATTACTTTTTTTCCCATGTGCTATTATTTAAATCTATGGCTTGAAGCTGCTATGAATTTTAAAAATGTTTACTATTTCCAAAAATAGATTTTATAACCCAACTTGCCTAACATTTGAAAAAAAATGGGCCAGGTCTGTGCCATTCTAAATTCACATTCTAAAAGAGGCAGCTTATAAAATTTTGTTTATGATCTGATTTTCAAAACATTTGAAGGGACTGATTTAGATCATAGAAATTCAGCTAAAGCAAGAGGCTGAAATTAATGCTTCTGAATTTCTTTGCTTCTGATTCTAAATCTCATAACTGTGAGTTATTCAAATGCATCATTGTCAGTATTCCAGAGAGAGAGAGTCACAACAATAAATAAGGTACCTGCTCACTTCAAGTTACCCTAATGACATGTAAGGAAAAATACCTATTATCCTGCACTTTTCCTGACCACTTAAGATTCTGAAACAGTATTTATTTGATGTGTTGCAACACTTTGATTTTTAATATAACATGTTATTTATATTAGTGACTAATATATTTTGAAAACAAAATTAAAATATGCTTTTGAACTGATGTATCCCCAGCACCCAACAGTCCCTGGCACGAAAATTTCCTCAAATATTTGCTGAATGAATGACAAACAAATGACTGTGCCTAAAGCATATATTAAAATATGCATTAGAGGACATGAAAGTGTAATATTCAAAAAGCAGGAGCATATATTTACCTCTGAGAAGTATGATAGTCACTCAGTCGTGTCTGACTCTTTGCGACCCCTTGGACTGTAGCCTGCCAGGCTCCTCTGGCGAGAGGAGAAAGGATACTGGAGTGAGTAACCCTTTCCCTCTCCAGTGGATCTTCCAGACCCAGGGATAGAACCCACGTCTCCTGCATTGCAGGCAGATACTTTACTATCTGAGCCACCAGGGAAATCCATATTTACTGCTAGTTACCAATTAACACTTAGATCAGGGTTTTTGGTATGTGTGTTCCCAGGAATATATGTTCCAATGCCAGTGACTAGATTAAAAAAAAAAGTTTTCATACATATCTTTCCTGCTGGACTTCTCAGAGCCTTGAACATGCCAGTATGAATTTAAATATTCCAGAAAGAAGCTAAGTGAAGCAGAGGTCCTTAGTCATAATACTAAATTTGACAACCGAATTTAATTTTTGTGGAAAGTTTCTTATTAAGAGTATTATTCAGACCCCATTTTTGAGGAATGCTTTCAGACTCTCACTGCCAACATCCAGAAAAGAGTTCATGATGGCAAATACATCATTTGGGGAGGCAGGTGTTTTTCTTGCATGGATAGAAGAATTCAACATGCATTTGCTGGAATGTGCAATTGAACTCTATGAGATTTTTCCTTTGGATCCCAACAAAATAGACAGCTTAGAGAAGCAGAAAGAATTACCCTGGATGTAGANGACCCCATTTTTGAGGAATGCTTTCAGACTCTCACTGCCAACATCCAGAAAAGAGTTCATGATGGCAAATACATCATTTGGGGAGGCAGGTGTTTTTCTTGCATGGATAGAAGAATTCAACATGCATTTGCTGGAATGTGCAATTGAACTCTATGAGATTTTTCCTTTGGATCCCAACAAAATAGAGAGCTTAGAGAAGCAGAAAGAATTACCCTGGATGTAGAACTGATCTGCATAAATTCATCAAAGGATCACACTGAGGTTATTTGAAAGAAGAAACATGAATATCAAGCTATGCTTTAAAAATACTCCTGAAATAAAAAGGATACTGTTTTCAAAACTCCAATGCAGTTCTACATTTCTTATGTATCAATAAAATGTGGATAAATGTGTCAAAGAGAATATTGAGGATTTCATTTGCTCCTTGTATGCAACCACACTTTGGGTTATTCCTTATTGATTTATGATTTTATTAAAGCCCTAGGGACAAGTTCTCCTGCATATTTCTAGTTGATGATTGAATGTGTATCTGATGTTTTGTAAAGAACACGTGGAATGCTTCCTTGCCAAGCTTCACCCACTTTTAAAGCAACACTTATAATAGGAGTTCAATACAACAACAAATAAGCATCATTTGTTTCCCTCTTTATCTTATCTTTGTTCCGCAGGAATTTAAATGCAAATGTGAAATAGAATGAACACCAGCAAATGCATCAACTGCTCCCACAATATAATCATTGCAATCTATAAAGCATAACAGGCTCTCTTGTGCTGTCTGCTTACTGTCACAGTATTTTGTGGCTGGAAATACATTCCGTGGGTGTTATTTTGCAACCACATTTGAAAAGGAACACTCTGAGGAATCATCCCAGTGTTTATGTGAAAAGAGTGCAATGTTTGCCTGTGCATGTATGGAACAGCTTTATTCTTTATTTAACTTATTTTCACAAAACAATTAAGGGAAAAGTATTTTTAGCATCAATAATTAAAACTGGGGAACTCAAAGGAAGGGCTGATCTCCTCAGCCTTATCTAAGCAGAGCTTTCTGCCTTGCTACTAACCATATGCCCTGCCTGACAGTCTCCTGAAATGCTTCACTCTGATTTATTGGCCAGTTCCTGCAACCTGCTTTGTGCCCTGAACTGAATACAGAGCATCCCAAACAGCCCTTTCACGGTGAAAAACCACCCTCATGTGTGTGCTACCCTAGATCAATTGGTTACATTTTTTAGTACTGTAGAAATGTCCCCAGGGGAATGGCCTGGACCCAGGGAACCACTAGACCAGTGGTTCTTAACTTACTCATATACTGAATTGTCTAGGACAACTTGTTAGACTCTCAGATTTCAAACCTAAAGATTTAGGTTCAACGTGTTTGAAGGAAGACACAAGAATCCGTTTTTCCAGCAGGCATCCCTTATGACCCAGACGCACACGCTCCCAGGTTCTGCCAGACCAGGGACTGGTACACTAAGGCCAATGGGCCAAAGCTGACCTTCTGCTTAATTTTCTACATAAAGATTTTCTGGAACCCAGAAATATCTATTTTTTTAAATCTATGTGGCTACTTTCACACAGTCATGAGATTGTTGAGTAGCTGTGACAGAGACCACATGGTTTGAGAAGCTTATGATATTTACTCTCCAGCTCTTTATAGAAATGTTTGCTCACCTCTCCTCTAAATGATACTGAATTAAGTTTTATGCTTCAGACTTAAGTTCCAAAATACTATGGTGTTATAATACAGATGTCATCTTTAGTATAGACCTCAACAATTTAAACCTCTGCAATGGTTTCCTATCACCTTTAGTTTCTTACTCTGTCCCCTCAAGGCCTTTGCTTTACATGGTTCCTGGCTCCCTCATAAACTTCACTTCTTTCCTCTTCTCCCTAAGCCGTAGCTCTCTGCATCTCAGGGGTTCCGGTCCTTCTTTCTGGTCCTTGAAGATGCCATGTCTGTTCACATCTCAAGCCTCTGTACATGATGTCACTTTAAATATAGGGTATGAAAGTCCATGCATTTTTTTAAAAAGTCAATGTATATTTATGTGATGTGTACTATGTGCTTAGGAACCATGCACAGTGTTTGTCATATGCTGGACAGTAAGTGAAGTTTGGCTCTTTTCCTTAAGAAGTATACAGCTTAATACAGAAGAAAGAAAGTGAAAAAATGAAAGTCAAGTCGCTCAGTCATGTCCAACTCTCTGCGACCCAATAGACAGTAGCCTACCACGCTCCTCCCTCCATGGGATTATCCAGGCAAGAATACTGGAGTGGGTTGCCATTTCCTTCTCCAGAGAATCTTCTCAACCCAGGAATCGAACCTGGGTCTCCTGCATTGTAGGCAGACACTTTACCATCTGAGCCACCAGGGAAGCCTTAATATGGCAGAGAAACATCAAATAATGAAGTATACAAAATCTGCAATGTCACCTCACACAAATCAGAATGGCCAAGATTAAAGGGAGCTCAACCAGGTGCTCTGTAACAACCTAGAGGGGTGGGATGGGCTGGGAGGAGGGAGAGAGGCTCAAGAGGGGAGGAACATATGTCTACTTATGGCTGACTCATGTTGTTGTACAGCAGAAACCGATACTACATTGTAAATCAATTATCTTCCAATTAAAAATTGTTTAAGAAGTACGAATGACAAATACTGCACAGGGTGTGGAGCAAAGGGAACATTCCCACACTGCTGTAGGAATGCAAATTGGTGTAGCCATTATGGAGAACAGTGTGGAGCTTCCTTAAAGACCTAAAAATAGACCTACCATATGATCCGGCAATCCTACTCTTTAGCATATATCCAGAGAAACCATAATTCAAAAAGATAACGCAACCTGATGTTCCCTGCAGCACTATTTATGATAGCCAAGAGCTGGAAGCAACCTAAATGTCCATGGACAGATACATGGGTAAAGAAAACGAGGCATACTCTCAGCCATAGATATTGATTAGTACTCAGCCATAAAAAAGAACAAAATAATGATAACTGCAGCAACACGGATGAAAATAGAGATTATCATAATAAGTTAGGTAAGTCAAAGACAAATACCATATGATATCGCTTACATGTGGAAGATAAAAAATGATACGAATGAACTTATTTACAAAACAGACCCATAGACAAAATAAACAAACTAATGGTTACCAAAGGGGAAAGGGTAAACTAGTGATTTGGGAGTAACATATACACACTACTAAATATAAAACAGATAAACAACAAGGACCTACTGTGTAGCACAGGGAACGATAATCAATATTTTGCAATAATCTATACAGAAAAAGAATCTGAAGAACAGATATACGCCTATGTATTGAGTAAGACAAAAAGTTCCTTTTGGGATTTCTGTAATGTCTTCTGGGAACCCTAAATGAACCCAAATATAACTAAGGCACTTTGCTATATAACTAAAACTAATACAGCATTGTCAATCAACTATACTTCAATAAAATTTATTTTTCATTTTGAAAAATGCTGTCATGTTAAACAGCAGATGCCCAGGAGAGCCACATCAAGAGTGCTGATTTGATTTGGAAAGACAAGGAAGACCTCTATCACCAAGTGATATTTACACCAAGATCTGAATATGAGTGGACTCGACTTAGGAATTTCATTTTTATTCAACTTTCTACAATGAGAACAGATTGAAAGGTTTTAAACAGATGAATCACATATTAAAATATCTGGCTTTAACAGAATACTTTTCTACTAGGAGACACAGCATCCTGTACTCAACTATATTCTAAGTCAAACGTTAACCTTCAATAATAATGGACAGAATGCCAGATTTTCTCTTGAACCTAACAAAGTTCCCTGACAGTTTCATACAACAAATCGTTGAATAAATTTTTAAAAGAGTATATTTTTTAAAAATAGCAAGGTCAATTCATCCAAGGAGTTAATCCTCACCCTTGGAGAACAACCAATTTCAAATACACACACAAATATATTTGAGATATAAATGACAAGCAGCACAATCATTACATTTTATGTAATGATTTACATTTATTACATAAAATGTAATGATTTAATATATTTGTATATGGTGAAGTGATCACCAGAATAAGTCTAGTAAACAACCATCACCATATATTTTTTCCCCTGTGATGAGGACTTTTAAGATCTAGCCTTTTAGCAACTTTCCAATATGTAATACAGTAGTATTAACTGGGCTTCCCAGGTGGCGCAGTTGGTTAAGAACCTGTCTGCCAATGCAGGAGACGCAAGAGACATGAGTTTGATCCCTGTGTCAGGAAGATCCCCTGGAGAAGGCAATGGCAACCCACTCCAGTATTCTTGCCTGGCTAATCCCATGGACAGAGGAGCCTGGCAGGCTACAGTCCATGGGATTGTGAAGAGTTGGACACAGCTAAAGTGACTGAGCCCACAGGTGGCATTAGTGGTGAAGAATCAATGCAGGAGACACAAGAGACGTGTGCTGGATCCCTGGGTTGTGAAGCTCCCCTGGAGCAGGATGTAACAACCCACTCCAGTATTCTTGCCTCGAAAATTCCCTGGATGGAGGAGCCGGGTGGGCTACAGTCCATGGAGCCACAAAGAGTTGGACACGACTGAGCACATGAGTATTAACTCTCTCATCATGGTGTACATTACATTGCAGGAATTATTTATAACTGGAAGTTTGTACCTTCTGATCACTTTCACCCATTTCTCTTGCACCCTGCCTATCAAAACATTTTATGTTTCAGAAAAGTGATTTGTCTTGGATAAATCAACGTGTCTGAGTCTGGATCCAAAGGCTGCTGGCTGAGAGCTGGCTTCTAGTGATGGAAACACTGTGATTCTTCTTCATCATTTTCACCTGTCTCCTACCTTTTCTGCCCTTCCTAAGAAGAAAGCATGTTAAATATGGATTGCCTGAATCCCCCCTTTTTGTATCTGGCTAGAGTGTCAAGAGATGACATTTATCTAAAGAGATTAAAAGCTGCGACAACTTGTGGCCTAGGTGTTCCCACTTATAAGCTACTCTGGCTTCCTTCATTTCTGCCTTTCTTAGCATCAGCTGTATAACGTGCAAGGCCTAGTGTGCAATGAAAGTATAAGCCTCTTGTTTGAGTTATTAACAACCTCAACAGGGGACTCCAGTATGTTAAGCCAAGTATGTGAAGTTCCTTTGAGTCCAGGACAACTGCACAGATCACAAGCCCATGAAGCTGGTGCTGGTTCCTCTCTTTATAGTCTTTCAGTGAGGCTTACAAGCAGCTATCTTGGGAGAAGCTGTGGATCAGTGCAAACTTCTGACTTGGGTAGCTGAGGGCAGCTGAACTCTTACGCACTTTTGACTTTGCCTTTGTTTTTCACAGGGAAGGACAAAACCTGCATTGGACTTGCCTTGAATTTGAGAGTAAAATCAGGTTTGTAATTCTAGAAAAGCAAAAAAACAAGACTTTCAGAGTGCATTAGTTCCAGGCTACTTAGCCCTAATAAACCCAGACAAAAGAGTCTTCTATATGCTCCAGCCAACATCACTGGAGTTCTACGTTAGTAAGTAGGGTCAGTGCCTGAATTAATAATAGTGTCCTTGTACCAGCTTATCTGGATTGTGCACACATTTCTAAGCATCCTCTGGGTGGGGGATGGGGGGTGGGGAGGGACTGGGGTGGGAAGGGCTAATCTATGATAAAATTAGGGGTTTAAAAATCTATGTCTTGGATATTCTCACTCTCCATACCTATTGGCAAATCATCTCAACACAACTAACAGAGAGATTAGTCCAAGTCATTTACTAATAGATGGCAGCATAGACTTTGAGTAGCCAAATTGCTGAATTAAAATACAGCAACACCAAATTTTTCTTTTTATTTATTTTTTGATTCAAAATTCAACCATATGCCTATAGACACAGCTTTGTGCTTTTGAAATCTGAACAAATATGATATGACTGCTACAGTAAAGTATGATGATAAAATGATTTTGCCCATGTTCAACACAAATTGGCAATTTGCCCAGAATATGCGTAAAGTAGGCCAGCAAAGGTTTTCTGATTCTAACTGTACCCAAGTAATAGAAATCTGTTGTTTGTGTGTAGTGTTGGTAGAACTTTTCAAGAGAATGCTTTTCTTTCTCTTGGTTGAGGTGTAGACATATGATCATAACCAGGAAATTAACCTACTGTCCTAGGAACTAGTCTTCAGTAAAATAATGCAAAAACAAAACTTGAGTGGAATCATGTGAGGAAAATGGTTGGTGGAGATTTATCCTATTTGTGCTTGNCTTTTCAAGAGAATGCTTTTCTTTCTCTTGGTTGAGGTGTAGACATATGATCATAACCAGGAAATTAACCTACTGTCCTAGGAACTAGTCTTCAGTA
This sequence comes from Neotragus moschatus, assembly GCA_006410615.1. Classification (NCBI taxonomy): domain Eukaryota; kingdom Metazoa; phylum Chordata; class Mammalia; order Artiodactyla; family Bovidae; genus Neotragus; species Neotragus moschatus. Next base: position 3,447,460 of record SJYA01001331.1, read on the forward strand.
AAATAATGCAAAAACAAAACTTGAGTGGAATCATGTGAGGAAAATGGTTGGTGGAGATTTATCCTATTTGTGCTTGATGAGACTACAGATATATGTTCTGTTATTTAGCTCCTTGGAGCTGCCTTGCTTCTAGACTGTTCCAAAAGTTTTCTTTGGAACCTGTTTGTTTGACCTGATGTTATTTTCTGAAATGTTTCCTTTATTTGGAGTCAGTTTCTGTTGCTTACAACCAATGAGCCAATACCACCAGCACAAACACAGAGAGGCTACTACTAACCTCCCACAATTTCAAATAATCAACAAAATTCCTTATAAAATGAAGATATGTTTCCAGCTTATTGTGCTTGTTTGCACAGGCTTCATTGATTTCATTGTTTCTTCTCTAATTGATTTATTTAACACTTTTATTAATAATAGGTGCCAGCTTGAAATCGACTTTACCGCCGAGAATTCTAGTGTAAAAGTAGCACATCTGTGCTGACAGGATGGCTCACGAGATTGACCTAGATAATGAGTTGTATAATTCTGGCTCCACAACAGACACTGAGTTATGAAAATATAAGTGAGTAAAAATTCAATCCTCTATCCCTTATCCCATGTTATTTCTGAATGTGTCACTTAGTAGAGTTATTGCTTCTCTTCCTTGCTGGCAAATATTATTCAGAGGTTTTTTGAGTCATGTCATCAACAAACTCTCCCTAAAATCATTGTATATTGACAAATGACTGCAAGATGAAGAGGTAAAGGTTAAAAAAAAAGTAGAGCAGGCTTGTCAAGCGAGTATAACGCTGAAAAATAAATGTGATGCTGGATAATTCCCAATCTCATGCAAAATTTGGAAGTCTCTTGAATTTGCCTAAAGCTTATTAAGTAGTTACTCTGTTAGCAGAGTCAGAACTAGAATGTGGTGAGTTAAGTGCACAGGGAGCAACATTTAAGGAGGTATGCATTCTCTCTCCCTTCATAGGAGTGCAGAGTGAGTGCCTGAGTGTGAGTGCTTCCTTAAATATTGCCCCCGAGGCCCCTTACTTAAAACACCTTAGTTTGGGCCCCATTTGCTAGACCAGTCAAGAGCTCTTCCATTCTTATCTGGTAAGGGTCAAGACAAGTTTGGTAGAGAAATACTGTGTTGAATTAGGAATATTAATAAAGGTTCAGTGAAAGGAACAGTATATTAATAAATGTTCAGTGAAAAGAGAGGTATTTGAGATTGGTTGGTTTTTGTTTCTCTTCTTTTAGAAAACACAATTCTGACTTAAGCAAGAGGGAAAACGATTGGTTTATGTAACTAACCATTCTGGGAATGTGGTGTGGTTTGGTTTGTGGTGCTCATAAGATCTTAGCAAGAATGAGTTTCTTTTCCCCAATTTCCTTCTTGGTTGACTCCACTCTCCAACAGATAAGATGGCTCTGGTAACTCTAGATTTTCTATCTTCTCAAGTTCAAATCCAAGAGGAATATAAGAAGTCTGTTTCCCGGTGGTTTCTTTAAAATCCCTCAGATAAGCTCTTTCCCTAGCTTAAGTCACATGCCATTTCAGAGCCAATCTCTATGAGCAGAGAAATGTAGCTTAGCTGATTGGCTAAGCCTCAGGTCACATGACCCATCACTGGACCAAGGGCTGGGTTGAAGGCCTGGAAGGGGTGGAGCCAGAGAAAGTAACACTGGAGGGGCAATAAAATTAAGCTTCAATAAATATGCCTTTTAAATATGGATCAGATATTGACTATTAAGGAAAAGGTTATTTTGAGAAGAGGGAACATAAGCAAAGAAAAAAAGACAGAAAATACTAGGCAGTATTCAGAATTACTAAATTATCCAACTGTGGTCAAGCATAAGATATATTTGCTGCTGCTGCTGCTGCTGCTGCTAAGTCGCTTCAGTCGTGTCCGACTCTGTGCGACCCCATAGATGGCAGCCCACCAGGCTCTGCTGTCCCTGGGATTCTCCAGGCAAGAACACTGGAGTGGGTTGCCATTTCCTTCTCCAATGCATGAGAGTGAAAAGTGAAAGTGAAATCACTCAGTCGTGTCCGACTCTTTGTGACCCCATGGACGGCAGCCCACCAGGCACCTCCATCCATGGGATTTTCCAGGCAAGAGTACTGGAGTGAGGTGCCATTGCCTTCTCCAAGATATAGTTAAGTTACTTAAATACATACATGGGTTTTAAAAACCCATCTGTTGAATTAGTAAATGTTGGGTTTGAAGAAATAGCTTTGATAAGGGTTTTTTAGAAGTAGATGGCTGGTGTGACTTTTAAAAACAGGTGGTTTGGGTTGTGTTTTTTAAGCTCAATTTTTAACTTTTTAAATCATCTTTATTATTTATAAAACCAAATAAGACTGTTTTGTCTTTATTTGAGAAGCCCCTACTTGCTTAATACATGTAGATTACACTAGCATTGTAGTTGAGTCGCAAAATCATGTTCAACTCTTTGCAACCTCAAGGACTGCAGCACACCAGCCTTCCCTGTCCTTCACTGTCTCCCAGGGTTTGCTCAAATTCATGTTCATTGAGTCAGTGATGGCATCCAACCATCTCATCCTTTGTCATTCTCTTCTCCTTTTGCCTTCAGTCTTTCCAGCATCAGGGTCTATTCCAGTGAGTCAGCTCTTTACATCAGGTAGCCAAAGTATTAGAACTTCAGCTTCAGCATCAGTCCTTCCAGTGACTATTCAGGTTGATTTTCCTTAGGGTTGACTGGTTTGATTTCCCTGTAGTCCAAGGGACTCTCAAGAGTCTTCTCCAACACCACAGTTCAAAAGTGTCAGTACTTTGGCACTCAGCCTCCTTTATGGTCCAACTGTCACATCCGTACATGACTACTGGAAAAACCATAGCTTTGACTATACAGACCTTTGTTGGCAAAGTGATACCTTTNCCAAGGGACTCTCAAGAGTCTTCTCCAACACCACAGTTCAAAAGTGTCAGTACTTTGGCACTCAGCCTCCTTTATGGTCCAACTGTCACATCCGTACATGACTACTGGAAAAACCATAGCTTTGACTATACAGACCTTTGTTGGCCAAGTGATACCTTTGCTTTTTAATATGCTGTCTAGATTTGTCATAGCTTTTCTTCCAAGAAGCAAGTGTCTTCTAATTTCATGGCTGCAGTCACCATCTGCAGTGATTTTGGAGCCCAAGAAAATAGTCTGTCACTGTTTCCACTTTTGCCCCTTCTACTTGCCATGAAATGATGGGACTGGATGCCATGATCTTAGTTTTTTGAATGTTGAATTTTAAGCCAGCTTTTTCACTCTCCTTCCTCCAGCCTGGCATTTCACATGATATACTCTATATATGGGCTTCCCTAGTAGTTCAGTCTGTAAAGAACCTGCCTGCAGTGCAGGAGACCTGGGTTCAATTTCTGGGTTGGGAAGATCCCCTGGAGAAGAAAATGGCAACCCACTCCAGTATCCTTGCCTGGAAATCTCATGGACATAGGAGCCTGGTGGGCTGCAGTCCATGGGGTCGCAATGAGTCAGGCAAGACTGAGCAACTAACAAATACATAGAAATCCCTCTTTATTTTTTTAGTCATATTCTTTGTTTCCATTATACAGTGTGTGTGTGGTATGCATGTTTGTGTTTAGTCTTTCTCTGAAAGACTGAAAATTAGACTGAAATTTTCACATTTGTATTTTTTAATCTTTGGGATATTCCCTATTTTTGGTCCTCAATCAATATTTGTTGCAAAAATAAAGGGATTAATGGCTAGAATAATTAACTGAAAAGTAGGAAACTAGCGTCAGAGAAGGCAATGGCACCCCACTCCAGTACTCTTGCCTGGAAAGTCCCATGGATGGAGGAGCCTGGTAGGCTACAGTCCATGGGGTCGCTAAGAGTCGGACAGGACTGAGTGATTTCACTTTCGCTTTTTACTTTCATGCAGTGGAGAAGGCAATGGCACCCCACTCCAATATTCTTGCCTGGAGAATCCCAGAGACAGAGGAGCCTAGCGAGCTTCCATCTATGGGGTCGCACAGAGTCGGACACAACTGAAGCGACTTAGCAGCAGCAGCAGCAGCAAACTAGCCTAGAAAAATAGTTAGGGTCATATTGTACAGGGTTTTGAAAGTCAGGCTAAAGAATTTAGATTTTACTCTATGGCTCACAAATATTCGAAAGCATGGACACCAAATGATCAGAGCTATATTTCCAGAATATAAATTAATTTCACAGTTTTATAACCTAGAGAAAAGAGGAAGAGTTTGAATGACCTGTTGGGAAGATATTTCACTATTTCAGTCCCNCACAAATATTCGAAAGCATGGACACCAAATGGTCAGAGCTATATTTCCAGAATATAAATTAATTTCACAGTTTTATAACCTAGAATGAAAGAGAGAGAAAAGAGGAAGAGGTTGAATGACCTGTTGGGAAGATATTTCACTATTTCAGTCCCTGAGATGCTATTTCAGTATTCCTGAGGACCTGATTTGAGTAATAATAATGGCCTTAGGAAAGAGGGAGTAGAAATAATGGTAGAAATAGAAAATCTGGTCAATTAAAGGGAGAGAATGAGGGTGAGAAGTCAAAAGGAAGAGATAGTGAATCTGGTTGCCTATAGCAACAGAGGTCCCATTCACAGAAGTCAGAAACCACAGCTGCTTGGTGGTTTGTGGAAGAATATAATGAATGACAACGTGGACACACTGACCAGCATTCAAGGGAAATAAATTTCACTAGCCATTAGAAATGCAAGTGTGAAGTCAGCACAGATTTGGGGACTAGAGTCTTCTCCTCCTGAAGGAAGATGAGGAGGTTGAAATTGTAGAAGAGGATGCACTTGGTCAAAAGGAAGAGAAAGAAAAGAAGGGGTCCAAAGTCAAACGTTACCACTAAATATGGTAGAGTTTGGATTTTATTCTAAATACAGTACAGTGAGAAACCATGAGTGATGTTAAAATAAAGGGAGAGTGATTTTTATTTTAAATTCTGAGAAGACTTTGGGTGTTAGATAGAGTGAGATTAAGGTTAGACAACTGCTAGACCAAGAGATATCTCCATGATCCTTGATTTCTAACTGTTAATTTAGGCCAGTTGATCAGGGTCCTCCTTCTGGTTCTTTTTCTAGATCTTTAAAACAGAATTAATCAGAACAAAAGTCTACCATTCGACACTGAAAGGAGAAGGAGGAGACAGCAGGGGAAGAGAAAAGGATTAGTGAAATACGATCTGCAGTTCAAGTTACAGCTGCAGAACTGAGACTGAGATAATTAAGTAGCTGGGGAGAAGGCAGTGATGACACCCAATGCAATGCCTGAGTCCTCCACTCGTAACTGCTATGCTCTCCTCACAGCTGGCAGGTTCCAGATAAGTTTTTAAAAAGTTGGACTGACCGAGATATCCTTGGGTAATACATGTGGTAGATAACAAGTTGGAGGCTAAGTGCAATAGGAACAGAAAGGACGTCTTTGTTTGACATTTACTGGAACAAGGAGCTTAGATAACTTGTCCACGATCATGACAGACATGTAGTATTAGAGGTCAGCACAGCGACCAGGACTCCTGCATCCTGACTGATAAAGCGACTTTCCCATTCTATCACATGGCACTTTTTATGCAGAAACTTAACTAGATCTTAACAGTTACAGCTGCAGCTGTAAAGTGGGAACTTTTAGAGAGTCATGAGTTCAGAAAATAAATGGACCTAGAAGACAACCCAGATGAAAGAGTAAACTTGGCCCAGAGTCAGAAAAATATTTTTTTCTGAGACTATCACTTACCATTAAAATCATCACATATCCAGGGTTATACTTTGTTTCTGCTTGACCCTGACACATATGCAAATACATAAATGCAAATGAAGATACGGATGTGCAAAGGAAATTATGTGAGAGGTGGTTCTTATTTGGAGGGTCCTGAGGAATATCCATTTTTTTTTTTTGAGCCAAATTCAAGGAGGGTGAATGACATGGATTTCCTAGGAAATGGGGATGTTCTTTTGTCATTCTCCAATGTTAATACCTCTTGTTCTCATAAACATGCTATTTATACCCACAATAATATGCAACATGATCTTCTCCACTGTGTGAAAAAGTTGTGACACCAAGATTTCTTTTTCACTTCTAAGTCTAATGGTTAGAAAGCAAATAGACTATTTAAATGGTTTTGTTTATATCTGCTTGTCTTTATAGATCTGACATGATCTGATCCATGAGTTGCAGCCTGTCAAGTTCTGTACCTGTGAAAGCATTGTGGCAAATCAGAGAATTCAGATGACAGACCCTTACCGCTCATTCCTCATCCAAGTGTCAAATCAATGTTATTTTGCCTCCCAGCATCATCTGGTTTTACTTTCTGCAACTGTTGTTGATCTTGGTTTTCTAAATACCTTTCATGTTGCAAAAGAAATGGCTTCGTTTGAGCAACTATTACAAATAAAGCCAACTGTATTGTAATGAGTCTTAAAGCCTTCGTTAGCACATTCCCAACAACCTTTCAAAGGTAGATCAGCATTAAAGATGTATTACCAGGATCTCATAAAAGTTAAATATATTTCCTAGGAACCTTAGCTGAATTAGGGGCAAAGCCAGAAAAAAAAGAATTATTACCTCTACTTTAGCCTTTAGGCCATGTTATAAGAACAGACACCCCATCAAACAACTTCATAAATGTGAAAAACCTAATTAGAAAATTAATTCCCAATTATGCATATAGAACGAAGCCTCTTAAATGAGGAAGGGACCACAGTGGGGGAGAGTCAAAGCAATGTGGAAATTATTTCAATTGGGAAACCTGCTTCTCACAGAAGGGTAGAGATATTGAGACTAGGGAACACAAAAAGACCCTGTGGTTTCATTTCTCTGCCCTTGGGGACTTTCATTATTACTTACAGAAGGTCAGGAAGTCCTAAAACTCTTTGAAGTATGGGCCACCTCCCATGATGGGGATGAGAATAAAGAAAAAACAAAACAAAACCCACCTATTTATCATTCTTCTAAATGAGTAATTCTAGAGTCTCCATGTATGGGTGGTTTATCTATATGGCTTAATTTCCATTTGAAAAAGTAGAAAATGCCCATGCATAGGAATGCATCTTTTATCTTTGAATATTGAACAGTACTCTGTTGCCTGAGATACTTTGATATGAATCTACCACTTCTATAAGAACAAGGGATTTATATACAAGAGGATCAACTAAATCACATGTGCTTGAATNCTATATGGCTTAATTTCCATTTGAAAAAGTAGAAAATGCCCATGCATAGGAATGCATCTTTTATCTTTGAATATTGAACAGTACTCTGTTGCCTGAGATACTTTGATATGAATCTACCACTTCTATAAGAACAAGGGATTTATATACAAGAGGATCAACTATATCACATGTGCTTGAATACTTAATACCATGTTAGCAGCCTTCGGGTCTGATGATGACAGTGTAGGTAACATCCAGGCTCCTCTAAGACGCATCCAGATCACTCCTGCCCATGTCTTCCAAGTCCACCTCTTTAACTGGGTTTCAGATGCAATTAAAATGAAAATGCCATAATGGGCCATGACATTAGAACAAAACACACTCTCAGAAGGTTTCTGCATGTGCTTTTTTCTTTTTTTCCTGAGCACTGAAAATTATCTCTTTGTCAGCCCTGTGGCATGGTCACAATGCAGGGGCCTCAGACTAGGGAGATGTGTTCATTAGGAGAATTGGATAACTAGGCAAGGTGCCAGCTTGTGTTGCCTTGTTTGGAAGAGAAAGGAGAGCCAAGCTCCCTAGCACCACCTGCCCATCAAACCCCAGAACATTTCTCAGCCTTCCAGGTCAACCCAGAGGATGTTAACTTGCATGAGCAAAGGAAAGGGCAGGAAATTTGACTCCCGACCCATTAATTTAATATACTGTCTTACAAATCAAGATTGTGTTGCAGGAGCTATTCAAGCTGGTGTTTACCAAGAGCTAGGGATAGAAAGAGAGATGGAAGTTTCAAATTAAGATCTAAGGAGGGAATTAGTAAGTTATATGCACTTTGCAGTATGAAAGACCCTTAACGATTGCTCCTAAAGTCATCATTTTCTGCAGAAAACCACAAGGGCTCTGGAAAGAGAAGAGGTCTGCTAAATAAGGATGGTACGGCAGTAGAATAAGAGGATCAAAATGGGGACTGCAGCTAGGGAGGGGCCACAGACTGAGCCTTTTTCATTTGCTTGAGATGCCCTGGAAAGTTGCCTTAAAGTTCCTCAGATCAAAGTACAGGCTGTTTGAGAAAAGAGCCTTCCGACTGTTTCCTAGTCCCTCAGACCAATTTCGGCTAGTAATTAACTGATTCCCAACATCAAAAGGTGAGCCATCCCGGGAGGAGTCAAGAGAGATCAAAGCCTGCGGTGAGGGGTCCCCCAGCACCCCTGCCACCCTCCGCCCTCTTTCCCAGACAGATATCCATCCGACTGCAGTAAGAGAACAGTCGCGTTGCTTCCCACTAGAGAGCAACATCAAACAGACTTCCAAATCACTCGCTGGAGTTTTCAAGCTCTGTTAGAAGAAAAAGAGGAAGGTACAGGTACGTGACCATATGGTTCTGATTTCCTAGGATGGTCTAGATCTCTAATATTTACTCCTGTTGTCCCCATTGCTGGGACATGTTCCAAAGCCAGGTCACTACTGTAAAGAAAACTGGGCTGGGCAGTGCTTGGTATACAGTATATGATAAACAAATTTTAGATCCCCTTTCTGCCTATCACCAAACTAGAATTCCTAATTATTGTATTTTTAAAATAATATTGTGTGCACAGTGTATACTTTTATAGTATCAAAGGAAAGAGTATCACACAGTGGCTTTCAGTAATTTGCCTAAGCCAGGTGCTGCACACAAGTCTGCCAGAGCTGGTCCATCTCTGTGAGAATGGGCCATCATCTGTAATAGAGTTACTAAGGCATTTTTGTTTTTATTTTATTTTTGCTGCACTGCACAGCATGTGGGATCTTATTTTCCCCACCAGGGATCGAACCTGCACCTCTTGCTTTAGAAACATGGGGTCTTAACCACTGGACTGCCAGGGAAGTCCCCTTTACGTGACACCCTGAAATGCACTAGACTAGTGTGCTTCCTCCTGCTTTCATTCACACCACTGGTTAGCTTCTGTAGTTTGCCACACAAGTATCTTCACACATGGCTGTACCAAAGCAGATCCTGGCAACTGCTTTTTGGACAGAGACTATCTCGAGCCCAAACTTTTACAGATTTTGTGAAGCTGAAACAAAGTCCAAGGTGACAGTGTCTCCAAGAAGTTGAGAAATCATCTCATATCTCTATATCCTATCCAGGAATGAAAGGACTTCTAAATTTCTCCTTTCTTTCCCTTCAGCTATATGCAACCCTTATCCTCCTCTGGATTTTGACCCAGATTTTCAAAATATGGGAGGAACTATCGGCTTGAGTTGAATTACAGCTGTGCCCTTCATACGCCATCTGGCTTGCCAGTGTCTTTCCTTTCACAATTATATGCCTTGACACTGAGGCTAAATATCTGCTCCTTTTTAACTTTTCACTTGTGCTCTTACATTCTTATCACAGGAGGAAGGGAAATACAGGATGCTTTTAATGCTCCTGTGTCCATCACCAGTCAGCTTGGTTCACTCATTTGTATCTCCAGTTTAGCTCCAGTACAACTCTGAGTTTGTGTCTCCTGTCTCAGCCTTTGTATAACTGTATGGAGCAGGCTAATCCCCCAAATATCTAAAATTTTAATACCAACATGTCTCATTTTCTAAGGTGCAGCTTGGTTTCCTCAGAGCTACCCCTAGATTTCCCACATTTTTCCTTTCTTCTGGCATTTTAATGGAAATAACCATACTTCCACAACATTTAATAACATCTTCCAGAAATAAGCCAGCTCTTCGATAATGACCCACTATGCCTGACACTATCAGAAAATAATACCCAAGGATAATAACATGAACCTTGGGCAGAAAAGAATAGCTATGAGGTGAAACCCATTACTTGGAATGAAAACAAGAAAGGATTTTTGTTGTTGTTGCTATAATATATATTCTTTTTTTTGTTTTGTTTTTCTTTTTACATATAGCTCCTTCAGGAATAACCTTTGTGAAAAGATAAAGATATAAAAGTTTAACTTTTTGACCTTTCTTTCTCTAAACTAACATTGATAACATACTGTGAAACTTACTTACTGGATAACATCCACTGAAGGGCTTATGAAAGCATTCTTTAAAAGCTCCATTGTCTATTTCCTTTTAATCTTTCATATTTACCTAAAAAAAGTCTCTGCTTTCTAAATTACATGTTCTTGACAAAAGAAGAAAAACACACAAGTTATTCCTGTGAAGAGCATCAGAGAAGCATCAGAGACTGAGGGGGGTTTTCTGACTGATTGACAAGCTTGATTTGATTGGTGCTTGTTATGACTTCCTGTGGCAATTATAACAGCCTTAGTCCCGAGCGATGTTGGTCATCACCACCATCCTTCTTCTCTACCCTTCCTGCACGTTTCCACCTTGCTTTTTCCCTCACTGCTGGCACCTCTTTCCATCCCAATGAGCAATTTACAATGATTACTCCCTTCTCCCAGCCATGAGAATGTCATTTTAAAACAGTAGGAAAAAGAAAATATGATTCCGCTCACGAAAAGGACCCTGGTATGGAATGAACCTCTCATTCTTTAGATTAATAAATGGAGACCTTAAAGGTTTTTTGACTTCTTAATGTAGCTGAGGAACCAGAGGGCTGGGGAAGGGCAGGTCTGATTGCCATTTTGAGAGATACTTTAGCATAAAGTGACATTAGCAGAATGATTTTGGACAAGTTTCTTAACCTCTTTGAGCCTCCGTTTCCTAAATGGAGTAATGATATAAGCTGCATCATAAAGCATTTATCTTATTGAATCTTCCAAACATCTATAGTACACATTCATAACAGTAGCTTCCATTTATTGAGTACATAACTCTACACTTACTATTAATGTTTGGGCATCACAGACCTACCTCCTGACCCTTTCTATGTGTATGTGTGTGTATTAGTTGCTTAGTCGTGTCTGACTCTTTGCAACCCCATAGACTGCAGCCCACCAGGCCCCTCTGTCCATGGGATTCTCCAGGCAAGAACACTGGAGTGGGTTGCCATTTCCTTCTCCAAAAGGAACTATAGAAAGAAAGAAAGTGAAGTCATTCAGTTGTATCCGACTCTTGGCGACCCCATGGACTATAGCCTACCAGGCTCCCCCATCCATGGAATTTTCCAGGCAAAAGTACTGGAGTGTGTTGCCATTTCCTTCTCTGACCCTTTCTATAATCCTCTGGAACTGTTCGAGTCTGGAAATCCACTCTGCCCTTGGCAAGACCTCTCCCACCCCAGAGAAAGGAAGACAGCCTTTGCCCCCACTTAGAAGAGAAACTGGGAAAAGCCAGTTTCAGTTTTCAGTTATGATGTGAGCCAAACACGAGCTCAAACCTCAGGTTTACAAAGCCCATCAATACTGCTTTAGGAATTTCATGTGAAACACCCATTACCAAGCTGGTTTAATTTGTTTAGTTAATAAACTTTATGTGAACCGTTTTTATTTAGCATGTGTACTGGAAGCATTTTTATATAATTTCTGAGTCCACAGTGGCATGCTTTCCCTGAACATTTATGACGTTCCACAATTCAACTTCCAAAGAAACCCATTATGGAATTAAATGGATTCAGGTGGATAATTTGAGAGGGTAACTATATTGCAGGCAGCAAAGACAATATGTAAATATTGCAGCAATCTCTCTGACACGATATTAGAATATGAAAGAAAATGAAATCAACGAAACTATGAGATACGGAATTAATTTACTTTCAAATATTAAAAGTAATGAATCTTCTACTTATTTTCAGATTGCTATGACTCATCTTAATACTATGATAATTCTTAACTCTATTACATTACTTAACACATATTTGCATCACAGCACTCTCCAAATGAATGCCTGGCACTTTTTTTCCCCCCAAAACAGTTTGCCAGAAATTGCTATTATATTTTCACTATTCTGGGTTTGAACAGTCTGGTGGGAAAATTTTTTTTTTTTTAAGTGCAACACTTGACATGGTATTTTCTTTACAAGTGGGACAAATGAATGAGAAAGTATAATCAGCTACATTACATGAGATGTAGAGAATAAAATCTTATTCTAACTCTGGATCTACCTTGCTTTTCACTGGAAATGAGTCTCCCCTCCAGTTTCTGAATATCTATCAATAAATAAACATAAGCCTTTAAAAAGGCTTAACAGAAGATGTTAATAAGCTGTTAAGCAATAGAAAGGGATGAACTACTGACACAGCCTGGATCCTGGATGAACCTCACAAAGATTATGCTGAGTGAAACAAGCCAGACTCAAGAGACCATATATTGTATGATTCCACTGATACACCCAGGAAAGGCAAAATTATAGAGGCAGAAAGTGGATGAGTGGTCACGTGGGGCTGGGTGTGGGAATGGGGATTAACTGTAAGTCGGCAAAAGGAATCTTACTAAGGGGGAGCAAAAAAATCCTAAAATTTATTTATGGTGCTGGTAAATTTATTTCAGCAACTTTAGTAAAGTTACTAAAGGTCATTGATGTGTACACTGAAATGGGACAATTTAATGATATATAAAATATACATCAATAAAGCTGTTGAAAAAATAACCTGGAAGAACAGATGGTTTGAAACTAATGGCAGGGCAGGCTGTTTGAGAGAGCAATTTCTGCCTTAATGTCATCAAAGAGTAATATCTCACTTTGCAGTGATACATTAGGACATCTTCTCTGAGAACGCTGATGGCTTAACCTTATGCACCAAACACCATGTCATTACTGAATCTTGCATGAAACCCCATGGCCTACTTGTAGAAGCAGGATTTCCAATATTCCCCTCCAAAGAAGACCTTGACCTTCCCACCTCACCTCTTTCTCACATGCTACTTCCATACAGTGCATAATACTCACAAACTTAACATTCAAACTCAAATGATATCAGTCTTAGATCTGAGTCTTAGATCCCTTCTTTGAGTTCCTTGAATTTTTCTAAGCACTGTATCCCCTCCATTCAGCAGTGCTGTATGCCCAACCCTTTTATGGTTCTACCATGCTTTTGTCTATCTTGAACCTTTTGACATGAAGCCCAACTGTGACACTTGTATGGTACTTCATGGATATGATAATAAACAATAGCTGCATGTCCCATAGGTAATACAGACTCACAGTAAATTCAATTTGATGTGCAAGAGTGTGTATATGTAGAGACACACGTAGATATAGGGAGCATGAAGAATGGGAATTGAAAAGGAGTCTTTTCACATGACTAATGCCTCTTGGAGAGAGCTCCTTAAGTCTTCTGGTCAACTGTGTGCAGTCATCTCAACAGAAAGGAGCTCATTTTATAAGTACTATCTATGCTGACACTTAAATTGCTGTATTTTTGCGATCATATCTCTCTTCTCACGTCATCGTGTCCTCATTTCCTCAATACCTGACATTTTGGAAATCTGGGGTGCAGATAAAGAGAAAAAGGTATGAAAAGTGTGAAAAAGACTTGTTTATGGCTTTTTACTAAAGAGACAAGGCAAAAGGGGGAAGCCACCAGTGAATGAGTGTCATTTTGTGCAGGATTGGCAAATGGTATGCTGGTAGGTCTTCCCTCTATATTATTTTATTCAGTCCTTGTAACAACTCTCTGAGGCTGGTTTTATCCCCACTCACCCTTTACACTGATGAGGAAGGCAAAGCTCAGGGGAAGTTAGCAAACTAGCCCAGGTTCATCAGGCTAATATGTAAAGCAGACAGATATCACTCTAATACCCAGCTGTTTCATGATTGAAATTGAGTCTGATGCACAGTAAATTTATTATCTTCATAATATTTAGTAAACTGTTATAGGGGGTATGTTCTGCTCCCTTATCAACCCCAAAATAATTGTTTGAGAGATGAAACATCAAGAATTCTGGGAGGAAAAGAAAGTGACCGTCTTTTTAAGAAAAACAAAATACTTGTTTGTTTTCTGAACCATCTTGATAAATTCCTTACTTCCTCAATGAACTGCCTAATGGGTAGGGGTGTCTTTGCAATTATAAAGACCTCCTTCTGCAATCGGCCATGATATGTTGACAATAAATCATTGATCTCCTATCACATTATGGGAATCTGCTTTCCATGATTTATTTGNTGAACCATCTTGATAAATTCCTTACTTCCTCAATGAACTGCCTAATGGGTAGGGGTGTCTTTGCAATTATAAAGACCTCCTTCTGCAATCGGCCATGATATGTTGACAATAAATCATTGATCTCCTATCACATTATGGGAATCTGCTCTCCATGATTTATTTGGTTCTATGAACTTGCTATAATGGAATCAGGTAGATGACACACACAGATGCAAATCTAAGGTTTCATACATGAACACGTGTTCTAACATAGTGTGCTCAGTTGCTTAGCGGTGTGCTCCTCTGTCCGTGAGATGTTTCAGGCAAGAATACTGGAGGGACTGCCATTTCCTTCTCCATCTAACACAGTAAGAACTTAGAATTCTGAAAGCTATCATGTGTACCTTGTTAAATTACTTACAGCAAAAGTTCCCAAGCTGAGTGTGCATCAACATTCCCTGGAGGGCTTGATATAACACAGATTGTTTGGCTGACTCCCATGGTATCCACTTCCGTAGGTCTCAGATTTGCTGGAGATTTTACAGTATTTTGGACAAGTTTTCAGGCAATACTGATAAACTGATTTGAGGACCAATTTTTTAGACTCTTTTTTTTTTTCTTTCAAAAGAAAGAAGAAGCATCTAGAGAAATTATTTTTTTCTATTTATTTTGTTCTCCTCTATAGGTAGGAATACATTTTATAATTTCTATGGAATTTCAGTATCTAAACCCATTCAAAAGTAGACATACCAAGAATTAAGTTCTCATTTATACAATTTAATTAAGTGGCACCTGGGTCTTGATCGTTATCACTGCAAACTCTATTTTTCCATTTTTCAAGTCATTTTGCAATTTTCTCTTACTTGGTTCTGACAACCACTTGACTGGCATGGCTAATGTATTATCGTATTATAGATGAGACAGCCAAAGCCCTGGGCAGTTAAGTGACTTGTCCATATAGAGAGAAAGGATTTAAACTGGTGTGATTTTGATTCAAAATCTTAAAACTTTAAATTTTACAAATAAACATATCATGATGTGAATAGGTACAATCAGATAGATAAAAATAAAAGCAAGTGGCAAAATGATGGTGCACTGAGTCAGCAATTAGGCAACTGGGGACCTGATCGCCTAAGTCTGCTCTAACAAGGTCTTGGAGACAAATCATAGATGCAAATAGACTTAAATTTACTCATCTAGAAAATGAGGGGTAGACCAGATAGCTGAGATTACTTCCTGTGTTGATTTATTTATTCATCTAGTTGTTCACTGAAGAAGTATTTATTAAGAATTTACCATGCATCTGGCACTGTGTTAGGCCCTGAAAATAAAGAGCTGAGTAAGAGACCCTACATGCCATGAAGCTACATTCTAGATGCATTCTAGCTAGCTCATATAAAATAGTGATATTTAGAGAAAAAATAAAACTGAGTAAGATGGTGGAGAATAACCATATCATTAAAGCATCACTGTAGCTAAGAGTCAAGGTCTCCATAAAGAAGTGATATCTTAGTGGACTCTTGGATTTAAAAAGGAAGACAGCTACATAAAATGACAGGGAAAGCATATGCCAGGTAGAGCTGTACTAAATGCAAAAGATCCTAAGATATAAACCAGCTTGATTTGTATAAAAATTAATTAATTATTTTGTATTAGGAAACACAGGAGTCATGGGTTCGATCTCTGGATCAGGAATGTCCCCTCGAAGAGGAAATGGAAAACCACCCCCATTCTTGCCTGGAGAATCCCATGGACAGAGGAGCCAGATGGGCTAACAGCCCATGGGGTCGCAAAGAGTCAGACACGGCTTAGTCAGTAAGCACAAGCACATATTGAAGTTAGCTGTTCTAGAATGGTGTGCTGATTTCCGCTGTATAGCAAAGTGACTCAGTTAAACATACATATTAAACATATACATTCTTTTCATATTATTTTCCAAACTGGCTTGGCAATTGCAAGAAATAGGAAGAAGGTCAGTATTCTGGAGCCAGGAGAGTAAGCAAATGATAGGAGACCAAGCCTGAGTGGTACCCAGAGCCTGACTGTTTAAGATCATTTAGAGGTGTTTTTTTTTTTTTTTTTTTAATTTGAATGACATTTATGGAAAATTTCATTAGTGAGGGTGTTTCCATTAAAAACAGAGTTAAAATGATCATAAATGTTCTTGTTATATAAAGTAATAAAACATCCAGCATTTACCTAGTAGTTCTCTGTTTTCTGAAAGGTGCACCAAACTATAAGATATGAGCTGCATTCCAGCCCTGTGAGATGTCAGCAAAGACTATCAAGGCAAGGCCAGTCCAATAAATATCTTTTCTTAATCTAAAAGATATAACTGGGCTTTAAAAAAAATTTACTTTACTAAAGCATACTTGATTTACAGTGCTGTGTTAATTTCTGCTGTAGAGCAAAGTGCAATAAATATCTTTTTGATCTTTTCCTTTTTGAATGCCACACCTTCTTGTATTTTATTTTTATTATTATTTTCTTTTTTGAGTCTTAAAGGCCACCATAAGAATTTGGAGGTCTTTTGGCAGAGAAAAGTAAAGAACTGATTTAAGCTAAAATTACTCACTGGTTCTATGGGTATTAAAAAAAAAAACTATGTAAAAGTGAACATACACATATGTAAAAATCCATTAAAAAATTCTGACCTTTAAATAGATGTTTTTCCCTCATTTATTTAGCATATGAATGAGAACATACACATTAATATACCAGCCAAAATTGTGCCTTCACCATTGATACTTTAAGAATATTACTAAGTATTATAAACATGGGCAACTCAAATAATAATTAGGGGGGAAATCATATGGAAATTGCTCACAAACTCATTAGAGTGTGCTTAATTATTGCAGTGAAGGGTTAGCAAGAGGATTGTAGCTTACCAAATAAATCTGTTTGCACATGGATTGATATGCTTGTATCATAATTACTCACAGCTGTTGGACTTTCGAAGTTTATTAGGAACTTAATTCCAAAACTTTCATGCTGAAAAGGTTTTTTAAGAGGAACGTGTTAGCCCAGTGCCAGTAATGTGAGCAAGGAGAATTTTTCTAGCAATTCTTTTCCGAGATTACTTACAGAGGAACACAGATCTCCTCATTATACATAATGAAGTGAACCCACTCATTTTTGATTTTCACACACTTTCCAGAAAGAGCAGAGCCTCCTGATTGAAACTGCCTGAGCCCTGCAATGAGAAGTTGCATGTAATATGTATTCCAATTACAAAACGATCTCAGAAAACAGGCTTGATGCCTGATATATTCATTTGAAAGCAATTCTTGGCTAAATTGATCTTTAAATAATCTATCTATGCGCTTGTTAATTTAATAGATCAACTGACATCAGGAGAAGACAGCAGTGCTTCATCCTTCACACTCTGTCTCATAGCTGACAACGAACCCTTCTTTCTTGGTGATTCATTTATTATACTTTATAAATTAGGAGAAATGTACAGGGCCCCTGAAATACAGCTGAGGCTATGGTCAATAGCTTCTTCTTACTCATCATCAATCAGAAAATTAATACTGTGCCTGGGCTTGCAATTTTTTTTTCTAATTTTTGGTCTATTTAACTGATGGCTGCTGTTCAGACTTACATTGCAACTGAGTATAAATAAAGTCATTATTTGTCTCTAAATAGTTTCCCCTGTTTCTGAGACTCTTTTTAAGATCAGCTTTTGATAAGTACTAAGATTACCTATTGAGGGCAATTTAAAAAGAAAACAACTTGAGAACCAAATGTTTTCACAGTCAATGGATTTTCCATTGTGCATGCATGAATGTCCATACACACATTCTGTCAATATAGACCAAATCACAATATTAAAGATCTGGCCTTTTCATCTTTATCATATACCTTGCATTCCAGACTCCCAAATTATTCATTTTTCTCCAGTTTTACATTGGACTATTAAACATCCATGTGCGTGTATGCTAAGCTGCTTCAGTTGTGTATAACTCTTTGGGACCCTAGGACCGTAGCCTTCCAGGTTCCTCTGTCCATGGGATTCTTCAGGCAAGAATACTGGCGTGGGTTGCCTTGCCCTTCTCCAGGACATCTTCCCAACCCTCCGGAGATCACACCTGCATCTGTTAAGACTACCTGCACTGGTCGGCGGATTCTTTACCACTAGCGCTCCCTTGTTCAGTTGCTCAGTCATACGCTACTCTTCCTGACCCTATCAGCTGTAGCCCGCCAGGCTCCTCTTTCTGTGGAACTCTCCAGGCAGAAATACTGGAGTGGGTTGCCATTTCCTTCTCCAGTGCCACCTGAGAAGCCCTTTAAACATCCATGCCCATATTCATTTCATTCCCTCTTCCTGGAATGTACTTTGAATTTGAATTGAAATCCCACACAACCTTCAGCCTTCAAGGACCAAATCAGTTTCTCTTCCTATGAAAAGTCTCCCTCACTGATTTTTCCCTAGGCAAAATCAATATGCAAATAAATTCTGTTTTAAATACCAATACATTATTTTTCATCAATTAAAATGGAAACAGCAACAATCATAGTGATAGTAAACACACTGTTCTAAATTGTTTGTTCCAAATTCACTGTTCTTAGTTCTATGTATATTATCATCTCATTTAATCTGTAAAGCAACTCTATGATGTGAGTGATTTTGTTTTCTTCATTTTGCACAAAGCAACAGAGGCAAAGAGAGATCAGATAACTCATTCTGGTTCACTCACAGGTAAAAAGGGCTGAGTCAAATCCTGGACCCACAGTTATTGTGGCTTCAGAGTTCAGTCTCAACTCCTACTCCTACCCTGTGCTACAATGCCAAAGTTCCAGGGGAGTTGAAAGCGTTACAATAAACTTAAGGTGCCTACCATAGTATCTCAAATATAATTCAAAGAGCAGTGGTTATCTTATTATCATATGCAATGAAAATGTTACAAAATAAGTTATAAGTAACAATAAATCTGATATATTTATCGTTCCTATGTCAAACAGTCTATTATTTAGGTGGATACTCTATAAATCATCAATCACAGCTTTAACACAGGAGTCTGCAACTCACACATGAAGATGTGATGCAGAACAAATGTTCCATAAATGTTAAGTGAATGAATGAATGAAATGAATCAACAAACTAATATGGGAAGTTTGGGGATGGGCTTTACGCTTTCCTTCATGTCTCCCTGAGGCACAGTGCTTAAATCCCTCAAAAATCACACAAATATTAAACCACTGGAGCATGGATTAAATCAACTTTTTCCTTCCATTTCAATGAGTTATTATCTAAGGTAAAATCCACAAAGCAATATTTTTTAAAGTCTACATAGAGAAGTAAAACATGGAAATTACCTGATTAATGCAGATAGCCACTCACCAATTTATATTCTTGAACTCAAGAGAATCATTTAGCTAATTGTATAGGTGATTATTATGCTTTTCACAGAAGTGTGTATCATGCATTTAGAATTTTTAAATTGCGACTCTGAGAGAATCCTCTTAAATCTAATTATTGTATACTTAGATTTTCCATAATCATCTAAAAGACTTATTTATTTCTTTAAGGAAAGAGAACTTTTAAATATGTGGAAGCCCTCTTGTGAGAAGGTAAATTAAACATTTAAAAATAATTAAGCAGGCTTTTTCAAAAATACAGGCTACAACATATATTAAAATAACTGGTCAATGAAGAAAAAATCTTCTCATATGTTTCTTATCATGTATTTAAAGTTGAATGTGCTCCAGAAACGTATCAATAATTTAATAATAGTCAGAATTCTTATGTTTAGGGAAATTCTCTGATATTTTAGAAAATATTTTGAGATAAAGTGCAGATACAACTATCGAGTGTGGAGAATGGCTGAAGTTCTTTGAGCATCATATGTGACTGGTGATTTGATTTTCAGAGAATAGAGATATGCACTTAGAGAACATTCTCAGGCAAAAAAGAAAAACTAGGGAAGGAAATAAGAAAGGAAGGAAGGAACACATGAAGAAAGAAAGAAGTTTGTTTCTCTAAGTGACCTTGGAGAGAAACAAAGGAAAAATTAGTCTTCAGAGTTCTATCGTTTGTCTGAAACTTATTTTGTCTCCTGTGTTCATATCAGTTTTTTTAAAAGGCACAAACACATACTACCTGTATTTATGTATGAACAAACATATTTCCCTATTACATAAACTATATATATAGTGTGTGTGTGCTCAGTCACTCAGTTGCATCTGAATCTTTGCAACCCATGGACTGTGTAGCCCACCAGGCTCCTCTGTCCATGGGATTTTCCCAGCAAAAGTACTGAAGTGAGCTGTCATGTTCTCCTTACATGTTATTAAATGTACACAACATTTTCAAGGATGTTGAAATAGATGAAAAGAAGTTCAATAGCTTCTTCTTGTACCACGTTCAAGAAACATTGCTCTAAATAAAGGCAATGACAATATTTCAAAAGAAAAGATTTCCCAGTTGGGAGATCTTCAACATGTCAGCATCCTATAGCATTCTAATCTGCCAAAAACTTAACCATGGACCCATCATCTAAAATCGATGTCCAAATCTTTTAGGTAATTTCACAGAAATTTCTTTTCTTGCTCATCTCTTTGATTCCAGCAAGAAACAAAGAAAGAAAGAAAGAAAATAGTTTTCAAGGACAAATGAACGCTTTGGGGAGGCTTTCAATATACTGGAGGTTTGTTTAACAGTTCCTCCCTGCCTGAGTAAGTTAGGGAACATAGAGGATTCAGGTGGGATTGCTTCAAGTTAAATACACGGGAAAGTACTTTATTTACAGAGCCATCAATTTTCTTTATGGATCTGAGACTGCAGAGAGAACACTGGACTATGAATCAAGAGATTTGGGTGCTGCTGTGAGAGCTGATTCTGGGACGAAGTACATGGATGACCTTGATCAACTCATTTAAATTTTCTGTGTCTCCCCCACCCCAAAAAGTCAGCTAACTTCCTCAGACATTTGTGAAGCTTCTTCTAGGCATGCCATAATAATAATCAAATGAATAATTAACCCTCATACTTTCAAGCACCTATTGAGACTCCAAAAAAGAGAATTTCTAACTTTTGACATATTTTTTCTTTGTGGTATTTTCAAAGCATCACCTTTCAGGATTTGAAACAGCTCAACTGGAATTCCATCACCTCCACTAGCTTTGTTCGTAGTGATGCTTTCTAAGGCCCATGTTCCAGGATGTCTGCCTCTAGACTAGTGATCACACTATCATGATTATCTGGGTTGTGAAGATCTTTTTTGTACAGTTCTTCCATGTATTCTTGCCACCTCTTCTTAATATCTTATGCTTCTGTTAGGTCCAGACCATTTCTGTCCTTTATCAAGCCCATCTTTGCATGAAATGTTCCCTTGGTATCTCTAATTTTCTTGAAGAGATCTCTAGTCTTTCCCATTCTGTTGTTTTCCTCTATTTCTTTGTATTGATCGCTGAAGAAGGCTTTCTTATCTCTTCTTGCTATTCTTTGGAACTCTGCATTCAGATGCTT